>OZ008368.1:61681730-62058100 GCA_963931995.1 Phaonia tiefii | reverse complement strand
TGCACGAACAATGTGAGTTAGTAATATGAGAATCACAAATTTACTTCTACGCTTAGGTAAAAAATATTTTAATTTGCATTAATAACTTTGGTTGTAAGTCCAGAAATTTTACTAAATGATTCTGATACAGTCACAACTATTTTAAAACAATTATACGCCACATTGAACCCGCTGTGTAAGCATCACTCATTCGCCTAAGGGTCTCCTTTTACTCTTCTTCAGGGTAGGAGGAATTAACAGCAACTACTGTATTTGCTTTATTTAGTGCTGAGCCCTAAATCATCAGGGTTTCATCGAGTTTAGTTAAGAATGATTTATACTTATACTACTCAACCATATATTTGTTTGCACTATCAATTTGAGTTGCTAGTATAGAAATCAACAAATATACTTTTACGCTTAGGTAACAAAATGTATTTTAATTTGCATTATAACTTTGTTCTAAGTCCATAAATTTTACTAAATGACTTTTTACAGTCACAGTATTCTCAAAATATAACAATTATACGCCACTTTGAACCCGCTGTGTCGTTCTATAGCATCAATCATTCGCCCAAAGGTCTCCATTTATTATATGATAAATCTAAAAATATAAGACAATTTCTGTACTTTCTTAAACCTCAAACCCTTCTAGCACTCATAATTAATAACTCTCATATGACTGAAAAAAAATTCTAGACCTAAGTTACCTCGATATATTTACAGGATTTGTTTCATGTATTTCCTTTATACCTCAAAGATTTCCACGAAAGCCGCAAGTATGTCAGATCTCAAAATTTTTATTAGCGATTTAAAAAAAAACTAATTTCTTCTTAAATTGAAAGCACTCATACGCCTTGACTACAATGTTACTCTCAAATTCATTTTTCTTTTGAATTCTTCAGAATAAAAGGAATTAACAGGAACTACTCTATTTGCTTTATTTAGTGCTGAGCCCCAAATCAGGGTGGTCAGGGTGTCATCGAGGTCAGGGTGTCATCGAGTTTAGTTAAGAAAGATTTATACAGGGTGCGGCTAAAGTAACTATATGATTTGTTTTTTAAATAACTATTGAATGAAATGAAAAAAACAAAAAAATTTATGATAAAAAGAAAGTTTATTTTATGTTATTTTTTTACATTAATTATGAAAAATAATATCAGTTAAATGAGAACCGTTTTCTCTAACGCAAAAATGTGCTCTTTTTATGGCATTTTCCATAACTTTGTTGAGTGCACGTCTTGAATCTCCGACAGTCCCATATTCAGCAAAATTATTCACCAACGAACGAATGGTTGGACCCGTTGGAGCAGTTCTTACACCATAAAATTTTCTGTATGCACGTTGAGTATTAATTATCGAACGATGATTTTCAATGAATAGAAAAACAATCTTAGTTCTTTGCGCAATTGTATAGCGTTCCATTTTTAAATATTCTCCCAAGTTTAATTTCTGAAATAGGAAAAAAGAAAAAGTTAAACACTCGCAAGCAAAGAAGTTACAATTGTTTTACATCATATAGTAACTTTAGCCGCACCCTGTACTTATACTTACACTTATAAGAATCAATCATGTATTGGTTCTCCACAATCAATTTAAGTAGATAGTACGAAAATCACAAATTGCCATCTAGGCGAAGGTAAAAAATTTATTTATTTATTGTTCTAGGTCCATAAATTTTACTAAATGATTTTCCGCAGTCACAAGTATTCATAAAACAGTAATAATTATACGCCACATTGATTACCCTCGGTCATCCCGTAAGCAATACTCATTCGCCAAAGGGCCTCTATTCTACCTTATGGTAACTGAAAAAAATAGAAAATGTCTGTATTTTCTACAACTTAATCGTTCTAGCATTGAGATTTAAGTACAGGGTGTTTTTTATGATCCAGGCCGATGTTTAATAAATGTCAAGTATTATAAGGCATACTTTTAGGATGGATCTTTGTGCTGAATGTGAAGAGTGCAATAAGGAAGTGGGTAGTGTATTCTATTGACGTCTTAAACGGGACAATATTTTTTAATAATATTGTATTGCATGACAATTTGGTTTATAACAATTATGTATGACATATAATAGTGCTCTTTTATCCATATTCGTATAACATTTTGGCATATCACTTTTGTTATTGCTCCACTTTCTTCAATTATGTTGTTTTTTAGCACCTGAATTGTTTTTTGTTACGATTTTGGCCATACTTCACTTTATGTCTAGTATATACAAAGTTTCAAATTTCTTTACAATCCGCTGAACGGTTGTCTTGCTCAGCACATTATTTAAACCAAAAAATCCCGTAAAATTCTTCGGATTTTGCCACTTGAACGATTATTTAGATAAAATGTTTTAGTAACTTCAATACGTTGTTGAATACTTCAAAATAAATTGTTATCGACTGCTCTGCACAACTGTCAAATACAAACTGGCAAATGTCAACCAAACAGAACATCGGCATGGACCATAAAAAATACACTGTAGTATGACCGACTTTCAAAACATATTAATTAATAACTCTCACACTCTTGAAGCTAAATCCCTTGACTAGGATGTCAACAAGATTTAATTCAGGTTCAGGTTTAGTTTCAGGTTTTATAATTTTTTTATGCTCATTAATAATTATCCGTTCGTTATCAGTTACCGTTAAAAAGTAATTTTTTGTGAAAAAGTGCAACCGAAAATTCAAAAAATAAAATCGAAGCTATTTCAACTCAAATTATAATAAATTTAAAAAAATCTGTATTCCTCACTCAAAATTTAAGTTAAAGAATTACACGTGCCTCTAAAATTTTCCTTTTACTCGTAAACTTACACAAGTGCTTAACATTTTTATAGCATCCGCCTTAAAGTATGCTGTAGTTATTGGCAGCGTTTCTCTCAGAGTCCCTGAAGTAGGCTTTACATTTGTGTGATTCCTTTAGCGCTTAAGTTCTGTAATATAATTTCACGGAAATTACTTTATATTTCTTTATCAGATATATTTCGCACAAAAAAAAACAGAAAAGCGATTAACAAAAATCCAAATTACTCACGCATCGTTAATTTAAAAAAAACACCACCAGAAGATGAAGTAAGCAAACGGCAACAGAAACTTCTTTGAAATACCAAAAATAAACTTACATACTTGTTGGCGCCTCTAGTAAAACTTGGCAATGTCTCTCAACCAATTTGTTTTGTTTTCTACAAGAACAAATTATTTTAACTTTATCTTCACAAAAACACACGCATTTTATGGCAGTAACACATTGAAAGACCTCCGTTACTGTTATATATTTGTGCTCTGTTCCAACTATAAAAATGTAAAGCATACTTTTTGGCAACGACATGAAATGGAATCTCTTTTCTTCTGTATAACTGTAAGTATGAGAATTTTTTTTACTTCCACGTTAAATCATCATGTTTTCAGCTCATGAACATTTTCCTCTGTTTTAAATGTTGCTCTGTTTTAGGCTCTGTTCCTGAGTACTTCTGCGATATATAAGTGGTTGTGATTTCGGTTTATGCCTCCACCACAACATACGTAAGACCATCATACATATAGACAAGTAACGCTTTCTCGCCATCGAAAAGTAGGCTAAGTATTTTGTGAAAAAAAATATATTTTCTCTGTGACCGAATGTGTTCGCTTAACGTTCATGTTTTGTGTTGCATGAAGTGCCTGATTAATTGAAGTGGAAAATGTGGCACAATAGCTCAACTGATAGTGGGTATGGTAGGAATGGATGTACTTGAATCGCTTGGATGATAGAGAAAAAATAGTGAATAGCTTAAATTGCGGAAGTTTTTTGAATATACTGAGGTGATTAACATAGCTCTACAATCACGTGGACCATTTTACGAAGATTGTTGCAAAGTTTAAGACAAAATGTGTTAGGAGATGAAACTATTTACTTAAAAAACGAATCTTTAAATAAATATTACTAATACGCTAGCAAAGTATGAATAACAAATCACTTCCATGAGCTTCCATATGGAGCTCACGAACTAATATCTACATCCTATATAAGAGGCTGTTATAGTTCACCTTTAGGGACCATCTACATCCTATATAAGAGGCTGGTATAATTCGCCTTTAGAGATGTGTAATTTGATCCCGTATTATGATCCCGCTTGATTTTTAAGAAATTTTAATGCTTCACGCTAAGAAATATGTCATAGTTTATTTGGTACGTGCTACGTATGATTGATCTCAATTGCACAGTAGATCACTGGTGTGTATGAGTAGTAATAATTCCATATAATAAAGCCATTTGTTATGAATTGTATTCAGCATTTCACAGAAGATCCATAAAAGACAACCATTGACTCTGAGCTATTTAATTCAACAGTAGACCGCCGTTGCGTATATCCGCTTATGAATAATGTTGCAAATGAGTGGTAGTATCTAGAAAAATTACAGTATGGCTTATAAATAGTATAAATGTAATCGAAAACAATACGTGACTATGAGTGATATTAAATCCGCATCTAACAACTACTGCGAATGAGTTTTACTAATTCAAAAGCAGTCCACCATTGCGAGTAGAATTTATTCGACACCCTGTGGTGTGATATCAAATCCATAGAAGATCCCTGCTATTATGAGTAGTAGGAGTATATGTTTCCTTTCCATAGAAACCCACTTCCACGTATGAGTGATAATTAATTATTTTGCGTATGAGTAGTGTTAATGCCATTGGGGTCTACTATTGAGTATTAACATAGTATATTATGTCTGTTATTTATGAGGAATTACTTGTAAGTATTAGAACCGCAATCGAAGACAACACATAAGCATGAGTGATATTAAATCCACATCTGACCACTACTACGAATGAGCTTCAGTAATTCAAAAGGATACTACTATTCAGAGAAACGAAATTGAGATTTGTAATTTTCATTATAACCCTACTTTTGTGTATGAGTAGAATTTAGTCGACACTCGGTTTTGTGGTATTATATCCACAGAAGATCACGGTTGTTTATGAGTAGTATTTATTCCATAGATGGCCATTGTTGCGTATGAGTGATAATTATTAAATAAAACACAACTTTTGCGTATCAGTAGTAGAGTTGAGTAGTGGAAGTATTAGTGTAGTTTATTATGTCTGTTATTTATAAGCGATTGCTTATAAATACCATAAATGTAACCGAAGACAACACGTAAACATGAGTGATGTTAAATCCACGTTCGGCCACTGCTACGAATGAGTTTTAATAATGCCATTGAGGTCTGTAATTTTTCATAGAAACCTTATTTTTTGTATGAGTACAATGTATTCGACACACTGCTGGGCATTCTTAACTTCACAGGAGATACCTGTTGTTTATGAGTAGTATTAATTCTGCAGGAAACCACAGTCGTATACGAGTGATAATTATTAAATAAAACAGTGTTGAGTATTGTTTATTCTATAAAAGACTAGTATTGAGTATGGGAAGTATTAATATAGTCTATAATTTCTGTTATTTATGACCAATTTCAGAGAATACCACAACTGCGTAATAATGGTACTACTGACATTGGTGGCCACTGCTGTGTATGATGTATGTAGTTAATTGAATATTGAATATAAATCGGTGAATATTTTTCTCCAACTGGGCTGTGTTTCATGAAATCATTGTTCCCAAAGTTAAAATCAAGAAATGAGATATAGTAATTTAACCACTTCTTGAAGCTACTGCCAATTTTCCTTCATTTTTTCTTATTTAGCTTCGTACTATTTCGACAACAGTTTCAACAATTTAGATATATTTTGACTTGTAGTGTTAGAAAATATAATTCAGTATTATTTTTGTGGCCGTCGGTGGTGCAATGGCTAATATGCCTACCCTTAGTGCATGAGATTCGGGGTTCGATCCCTGATTTGACCTCCTTAAATTGCTTTCGACGGTGGTTACACTATCGACACTATCGAGTATTTCGTCATGAAAAAGTTTCTCAAATACCGTTCGGAATGGGTGAAAAACTGTAGGTCCCAATCAGTGAGTATAAAAACTAGAAAGAATTATGTGAGTAGATCTCCCTAGTTCTTTCACGGGATGTAATGGGAAAGCATTTATTTATTTTATTTTAATTCAGCATTTGATTCAGTCCCAATACCGAAATTTATTATCATGATATTTAAATCAATTAAATTATTTGTTGTACGAGTATAAGGTTCAACCCCACTATTGTTACTCGATAGAGGATCTCTATTGCATATGATAGGTAGTTATTCCATAGCATTCCAAGTATGAGTATAGATAAATTATTTTCCTTAATAAAATACACCTTGTTTATTTATTGTTCATCCAATAATTCCATGAGTGTTGCCTATGCATTATCTCTATAGAAGACCACTGTTGTGTATAAGGGGCACTAACTCCATAGAAGACCCCTGTTGTTTATGAGTGTCATTAAATCGTAAGCAACAACAGTTGCGTATGAGTGACACTAGGTCTATAGAAGACCACTATTTCGTGTGACGGGAATTAGTTCCATAGAAGACCACAATTGCGTATGAGTGGCATTAACTCCATACGAGACCGGTCTATCTCTACAGAAGTCTACCGTTGCGTATTAGTGGCATTAACTCAATAGAAGGTCAGTGTTGCGAAAGAGTTTTAATAACTCTATAGAATACGACTGTTGCGTATAAGTGACGTTAACTCTACAGTGTGCCACGGTTGTGTATGAGTAACATTAACTCTACAGTAGACTAGTGTTGAGTATGAGTGGCATTAACTCTATAAAGACAGTTTCGAATGAGTGGTATGAACTCCATAGAAGCCCACTCTTGCGTATGAGTGGCACAAACTCTACAGAAGACCACTGTTGCGTACGAGTAGCATTAACTATACCGGTGCGTATGAGTGGTATTAACTACCTTGAAGACCACTGTTGCGTATGAGAGGCATTAAATCCATAGAATATCACTGTTGCGTATGCATGGCATTTACTCAATTAAAGACAACTGTTGCGTATGAGTGGTATTAACTCCATAGAAAACCACGGTTGCATATGAGTGTTATGAACTCTATAAAAGACCGCCGTTACCTATGCGGGGCATTAACTTCATAGAACGCCATTGTTGCGCATGAGTGGCATTAACTCTATAGAAGACCAGTTTATAAGTATAAGTGGCATAAACTCTAGTAAAGTCCACTGTTGCGCGTCAGTGGCACGTACTCTATAGAAAACCACTGTTGCGCATGATTCGGATTAACTCTATATGCGACAACGATTACGTATGAGTGGTATTAACTCTACATAAGGCCACGGTTTCGCATAAGTGGCATTAACTCTCTAAAAGACCACTGTGGTGGATGAGTGATATTAAATATATAGACGACCACCGTTGCTTATGAGTGGCATTAACTTGAGTGGCATTAACTCCATAGAAACCCACCATTCCGTATGATTCGAATTTTATCTATAGTAGACTATGGTTACGTATGAGTGGTTTTAAGTGCATATGAGGCCATGATTAGTGGCATTATATTGGATGAGTGGCATTAACTCTATAGTAGATCTGTGGGGTATATGAATGGCATTAACTCTATTAAAGATCACTGTTGCGCGTGAGTGGCATGGACTCTATGGAAGACAATTGTTGCGAATGATTCGGAGTAACTCTATAGAAGACAATTGTTGCGAATGATTCGGATTAACTCTATAAAAGACAACAATTGCGAAAGAGTGACAGTAAATCTATATAAGACCACTGTTTCGTATGAGCGGCATTAACTCTCTAAAAAACCACTGTTTCGTATGAGTGGAATTAACTCTATAGAAGACCATTGGTGTATTTAAGTGGCACTAACTCTATTAAAGACCACTGTTGTGGGTGACTCTATAGAAGACCACTATTCCGTATGATTCGGTTTAACTCTATAGAATACAACGGTTACGTATGAATGGCAGTAACTCCATACACGACCACTTTTGTGATTGAGTGGCGTTAGCTCTATAGAATACCACTGTTTAGTACGAGTGGCATTAACTTTATAGAAGACCATTGTTGCGTATGAGTGGCATTAACTCTATAGAAACCCAGTGATGAGTATGACTGGGATTAAATCAATAGAAGACCTGTGTTGCATATGAGTGACACTAACTGTATAGAAGACAACTGTTGCGCACGCCTAATAGAAATTCCATTAAGCACCACTCTTACGTATGATTGTCACTAGGTCGATGAAAGTCACATATAGTTAAATTGTAGTACAAATTATCAAATTATTAATTTGTAGGAATACTTGCAAAGGATAACTTAAATAATAAATACATTTTAAAATACTTCGGTAATTTTCTTTAAATTAAGTTCAAAGAACCGTTGGAAACAACTGTGGTGCATGAGTAGCATTAACTCTACAGAAGCCCAGTGGTGAGTATGAGTGGGATTAACTATATAGAAGACCACTGCTGCGTATGAATGGCATTAACTCTATAGAAGACAATTGTTGGCCATGCGGGATAGAAATTCCATTAAACACCACTGTTATGAATTTGAAAGAATACTTGTAAAGCAGAACTCAAATAGTAAATACCTTCTGAAGTACTTCGGTGTTCTTCTTTAAACTAAGTTCAAACAACTGTTGAAAACTTCTTAAATATTCGACCATACGCAATCGATAATTATCAAATCACTGCGGTTAATTACGGGTGATTTTAATGTATAATTAGCTTGCAACAATATTCTAATACCACGTCTGTGGCTAATCAGAGTTTTAAAACTTTCCCACAACACTTAATTAATATTCAATTTATTATTTTATATATTCAATTTACTTTTTATACCTAAAAACGTAATCAGCAAATAGCTGCGGTGCGTATGAGTGATTATAATGTCTAAACAACCTTCTAAAGTCGCCTGATAGTTCTACATCATGATTGTGATAAACAAAGCCTTTTACACTTCCACGGTATTTGCCACAAAATTTAAATTTTGGTTATATTTAATTGACTATTTCGAATGAGAATGAATTTCATTCATTACGATGCCACATTAACATAAGAATGCACTTATGTTAAATACATATATTTTCAATGTAATCTCATGTACTTAACATCTATTAAAGTTCTCTTTCCTGCGATGAAAATACAATTACACTCCTCGAGGTTAGAGGTTAAACAACACAAGAAACTACATGATAATTATAGGGTTACCAAATGAAGTAAAGATAAAAAGAAGAAATTTTGATATAAACTAAATTTTTGCGGGGATACCGAATCAATATAGAATATATGAAAATACATATATCTTAATCTTGTGTTTGAACCAATTTAGGCTTTGTCAAACGAAAAATATATTTAAAATATATTTTAGTTCTTCGATGGACAAAATGTAGAACTCTCTCTAAAAACTTAATAGCAAACAGTATGGTTTTACTTAGGTTTTAATTTTGTGAAACCATAATAGGCATCATTTACAAATTGTGTTCTTAAGTACCAGTTGTATCTGGTCACCTCATTTCTCTATTAACTAACATAACACCCTTATACCCCTTACCCCCTTACTCCTCTCTTAACAATTGCCAGCGATTAGCCACCACCACTTTAGGTCATTTATGTAGCTCATGCAAAGGGGAAGATGAGTCCTTTCCCCGTCTCTCTGTAACAAAACCCCTAACAAGTTTATAGCTTTAAAATGAACGTGAGTGTTTAAGTGGTTCTATGACCTACAAAGTGTTTCTTGAGTTTCGTGGGGCTAATAAAAGGCTTAAGTTATAAAAAAAAGTTTATTCTCGTGTTAAGCATTGAAAGCTAGAACTACTTAAACTCGAAAAATTTAGAAATTCTTTAAAACATGAAAAAATTTCGAAGAAGAGGAAAAAATATGAATATGTTCAACAAGAAATTTGTAGATATCGAAAAGAAAGCAAATCTGGATGGGTTTTGTGAGACATGTGAATAAGTAATGATTTATCCGACCTTTCGTATTGTATTCAAAAATTAAATTGTTCGAGCGTTTGGTCGTATTTTTAATTAATTTTATTCTTCGATATTTCGCTACCCTTTGGATAGCATCGTCAGGAAGGTAAAGACAATTATTAATTAGAAATTAAAACAATTGATAAACAAAATTTTTTCCTGCCATTTGAAAAAACAACAATAACAAAAAATTAAACAATTGAAGATGTTTTCTTGTTTTTTTTTTTTTGTTATTGTTGTTTTTCAAATGACAGGAAAAAATTGTGTTTATCAATTGTTTTCATTTCTAATTAATAATTGTGTTTACCTTCCTGACGATGCTATCCAAAGGGTAGCGAAATATCGAAGAATAAAATTAATTAAAAATATGACCTTACGCTCGAAAATTCTAATTTTTGGGAACATGTGAATATTATTAGTTCAAATCATTTATTTTCAGATACTAGATTGTACTGTTCTTATGACTACGTATGAGTAATATTAATTTTGAAATGTTTTAAAAATTACTGCTTAACTAACCAGAAAATTAAATACTAAATTATTGTAGTTTTCCAGTCTAATTAGATTAGCATACAGTAGCCAGACGCAACAAAAAATTTCTTCCGTCCACCCCTCAAAGTATACTTCGGTTTTAAAAAATTAATTTTTTTTTAGTTTTTCAAAGAATTTTTCACTTTAACTAACGACACTGTATACAATATTGGTAACATATTTCAAGGGTTTTTTAATGCGACTACAATCGTATATAAAACATGTCAAAGCATGGCCTGACACTTCCTTTTTTCAGGAATAGATATTCTGAAAAAAAAGCATTTTTAAGTGTTAGTACGGAAAATGTACTGATTTAAATTTAAACAAACAAATTTCAACATATTTCTCAAACTAGGTCTATCATTCGCCTTTTCTCGTCATTTGGTAACACCACAGATACGGAGGGAATCTTCGGCCTCGTTTTTTCGGCGGAGTCTTGCTCGTCCTTTTTTCCTGTTTGCATCGGGTAAATTATCGAAAAACTTTCGCGCTGGCTCATTCTGGTAATATGGCCCAGCCAACGCAATTGGAGTAATTTCCAAATCAGAATACAGATGATAAAGCTCTTCATTCTCAGGTATGGTACTCGCCGTTTTTCTTTCGCAGAACCAGAGACCCGAGAATTTTTATCTCGAATACTCCCAGGTTTATTTCATCCGCTTGCGATATGACCCAAGTTTCGGAGCCATATGTCAGGTCTCGTATAGCTGGACTTTTGTTTGTCGAGAGAGGGCTTTGTTTTTAAACTGCTTGCTGATCCCAAAACAGCATCTATTCGCAAGCACAATTCTCCTATTTATCTCCAGGCTAACCTTGTTGTCCTTGTTTACGGCGGATCCGAGATAGGCAAATTCTTCTACCACTTCAAAATTAAATCGGTTGTCAACGTTCACGAGCGCATCAAGTCGAGAGGTTTCTCTAATCGTTGACACCGTCAATTTTGCCTTGTCCTGATTAGCAGCCAGCCCCACATTCGCTGATTCTTTTTCGATTCTTGAAAATACTGCAGTAACCTCTCGCAAATTTCGGCCAATGATGTGACTTTACTAATCCATATTAGTTTTTATTAAACCTTTCGCATCTCTCGACTTAACTGCTCCAGGCTTCTTCCTGTGGGGTTTTTTTAAAGTCCAAAGTTTCAGACCCTGGAAGCCTTGAAGACAATACTCGACATGGACATCAGGTAACACAATGATATCATATTCTTCAAGTTATCAAAAAAATTGGCACGGTTCAAAATAAATGAAAAATCCTTTCATAGCAAATAATTTGCGTTTGTTTTTTTTATTATTATACCAAAAAGCATGAGGAAGGTTGCTAATTACAAAATTGCATAACAAATATGTTTTGTACTTAAATTTCTAATTTTTTTTTTTGAACAAATGTCTATTAGCTATTATTTGATATAATACATAATTTGATGTGCATCCGTCCGTATGATTTATATTAATATATTTGGGTGTTTGGTAGTATAAATCCTTTTGTGTCTATACAAACCACAAATTTACTGAATAAACAAATTTTAAATATTCTCCTTGCACCTTAATAAACTTTGAAATGAGCTGACCAAAGTAATTTTTTGCTATATAATCACCAATTAGCTTTATGTTTTTCAGAGCGAATGATTAATATTAATACATAACTGTTTTTAATTTATACAAATGTATTGTTGAATGAGATAATTAACTGAACTAATTAGTACAATCTGTTATGCTTATTAATATAGTTTTATAGTTCTCCATATATTATATATATTAGTGTAATTGGCCACATTGTTAAAAGTTCTAATTTATTTCCCTACACATCAGGTTGCAGCGTAAGCTTTTATAGTGTTGAAGAGAAGGGGTTTAATTAAGAACCTCTATGTTTATTTAACACACAATCTTGATGTTTAAAATATATATAATAAAGTGCATAGCCAACCAATATCTCTTTTAAATTTTAAAACCTCAAAATCAAAAAACTAAAAAAACACTAACGCAATTGTTGTTCTATTATGATCCGTAATTTATATGTTATTGGTTGCATTAAACCCCAGTGATCCAAGGGTTTTTTGTTACCCTGTTTTGTTACATAATTCACCGCTGTTGTTTTTGCTTCTAATCATGTTAGATTGTTTCTGTCATAGCTCTTGGATTATTGTTATTTTTGTTTCTTGGTTGACCACAATTTCTTGAGCCTTGAGAATTCCACTCAATCGCCATCCTTGTGATGATCATATGTTCAAATCAAAAATACTCTTAAAACTCCTACTCTCATCCAAAAAAGAAGGGTTAATTATTTAGGAAACAGGTGAATCATGGAGCTATGTGTATTCCAAGTGAAGCGTAGCATTATTCTAGATTGTATTGGCTTTCAACAGTATGGTGTGACAATCCCAATATAAGGACGAATTAGTATTGAGGATTGCAAAAAAAGAAAAGATTAATTTTTTGTCAATGTGGGCACGAATAATGTTAATGAATAAATGTTTGCACGAATACAACAAACCTGAAATGGTCCAAACGTTATCTTTATATCGATAATGCTGATTGTAGAACCAGTTAAAATACATGCGCATATAAAACTTCACTACCGACAATGGGATAATGAATTCGATATCGTTTTTTACACAATTAACCCCTTCGTTAACGCATTGAAAAGTGTGGGCTAACATCTATGGCGATAATCTTTCAAATGATATCGTTATGTCGATAATGCCTGCTCATAAAACATCTGAAATATATGAGTTTATAAAGGGTCACTACCGACATCGATTCTTACACAGTTAAACTCCAGGTTTCAGATTGAAAACTAATTGATGGCCGTCGTAAGGTTATTCTCCGATATTCTTTCAACTATTTAGGGATCTAAGCTCATATTTCGGGATTCATGCCGCCAAAACTCTTAATTCCGAAAAAACATCCATAATATGGAAAATGCAATTGGGTGCGTATGATGTATATAAAATTTTAAATACATTTTCAAAACTTGTATATCTTTTGACGTAATTAGGCGATTTGAAAAATTAAATTCACGCAAGACCAGCATTAACAGAACTATGTTATCACTATAGGTAACCATCTGTGGGGCAAAGGTTAGGCAAAGCTTAGTTTCAATAAGATTTCGGATTAAAAACTGGCTTCAATCAGATATCAGACTGAAATCCGATTGACGGCCGTCGACGGGTCATTCTCTGATATTCTTTCAACTATTTAGGAGTCTAAGCTTATATTTCGGGATTCGTAGTGTAAAAACTCTTAATTCCGAAAAACATCCACATTATGAACAATTAAATTGGGTGCGTATGATGTATATTAAATTTAAAATACATTTTGAAAACTTGTATAACTTTTGATGTCCTTAGGCAATTTTAAAAATTAAATTCACTTTATGAACGCAAGACCAACATTAACAGAACTATGTTATCACTATATGTAACAATCTGTGGGGCAAAGGTTAGGCAAAGCTTAGCTTCAATCAGAAACTGGCTTCAATCGGTTACCAGAGTGGAAACTGATTGACGGGCGTCGACGGGTCATTCTCCGATTTTCATATAACTATTTAGAAGTCTAAGCTTATATTTCGGGATTCGTGGTGTCAAAACTCTTATTTTCGAAAACATCCATAGTATGAAAATTTAAATGGGGTGCGTACGATGTATAATAAATTGTAAATAAATTTTCAGAACTTGCATAACTTTTGGGGTAATTAGGGGATTTTAAAAATTAAATTCACACAAGACCAGCATTAACAGAACTATGTTATCACTATACGTAACCATGTGTGGAGCAAAGTTTAGTTTCGAATTGAAAACTGGTTTCAATCAGTTATCAGACGGCCGTCGACGGGTCATTCTCTGATATTCTTTCAACTATTTAGGAGTCTAAACTTATATTTCGGGATTCGTGGTGTCAAAACTCTTAATTCCGAAAAACATCCATAACATGAAAAATGCAATTGGTGCGTATGATGTATGTATATTAAATTTTAAATACATTTTCAAAACTTGTATAACTTTCGAGGTAATTAGGCGATTTTAAAAATTAAATTCACGCAAGACCCGCATTAACAGAACTATGTTATCACTATATGTAACCATCTGTGGGGCAAAGGTTAGGCAAAGCTTAGTTTCAATCAGTTTTCGGATTGAAAAGTGGCTTCAATTAGTTATCAGACTGAAAACTGATTGACGGGCGTCGACGGGTCATTCTCCGGACATGGGACCGTCCGTGGAGGTGGAAAGTTTCTGATTGCCAATCACTTGGGAGTGGCCAGAAATTATTCCTTCATTGGGCAGTCCAAGCAGCTCACTACTTCTACGCAGTATGTCCTGGGCAATGGCTTTTCGAAACCTCCGTTAGCTAGCTAGAGTGAGAAGGCGAAACAAATGAGCATCAAATAAGGTTTAGTAGGTGACTGATGTCACTGAAGCTCATCAAACAATCGGGCATATTCTTTTGTCCTTAGAAGGCGGATGAGCCAAACATACGGGCCAACGGCGGATAGAAACTAAAAGAAGAAAATCCAGGTTCAACATATCGCATCCTGGTCAGCGTCTGATCCATAATGGGCGGCTGCAATCGAATATCCTGGCAGTAGGTAAAATGCAAAAACCCGGTGGACTGGGTTTGCCTCCCGCCACCGTTCATAATGGCAGTGAAAATACAAAAACGAAACAGAAAACATAAACAACCCCTATTTGTTGACGACCCCCGCAAACGTGATAAATACCACGATTTACGGATATGCACTTGGAATGTAAGAACTCTCCGGTGCAAGTATCCAACTGGCAGATGTCCTCGAAAGTTATAAGGCTGACATTACCTTAGGACATGGCTGCACAAGAAAAAGAAACTGCGATATATACTACAGTTGCCATGAAAAAAAACATGAATTTGGTTGCGAATTTGTAGTGTGCAAAAGACTGCGACATCTAGTCTCTAGGTTCAATCCTGTGAGTGAACGAATAGCCACAATCCGCATAAAAGCGAAATATTTGTATATTTCCCTAATTTGTGTGCATGCCCCGACAGAAGAGAAAGATGATGATGCCAAAGGCATATTCTATGAGCTCCTAGAGGAAACGTATAACCGCTGCCCTGGCCATGACATTAAGATTGTACTAGGAGATTTTAATGCCAAAGTAGGAAGGGAGAATGTATTTAATCCAACTATTGGCAATTTCAGTCTATGCTGACAGTTCCGACAACTGTATGAGACTGATTGACTTTACCACGCAAAAAAATGGTCATTAGTGGTACAAGATTCCAGCATAAAGACATCCACAAGGCTACTTGGGTATCCCCTGATCAAAGAACTAAGAACCAAATTGGTCACGTGGTAATTGATGGAAGGCACTCATCCAGTGTAATGGACGTACGAGTGATCAGAGGAGCTAACATCGATTCTGATCACTACCTGGTAGCAGCAAAGGTTCGCACAAGATTAAGTAGAGCGAAAATCGTACGAAACCAGACGCAGAGGAAGCTGGACATCGGAAAGCTGCAATTACCAGAGGTAGCCACAGCCTACTCAAGGAAGCTCTCGCAGCTTTTGGCACAGAACCCAACCCTTCCCGATGACGATCCTAATGCGCAGTGGAAACCCATTTCCGACTCTATAAAAACTGCCGCAACAACCGTACTTGGTTTCGAAAAACCGCTTCGCAATAAACCGTGATACGATGAAGAGTGTCGCATAGCAAATGACGAAAAGAATGCTGCACGTATGGTAATGCTTCAGTCAATTGCAACGCGAGCTGCAACTGAGCGGTATAGGGAAAAGAGAGAGGAGGTAAACCGTCTCTTTAGGCGTAAGAAACGGCAGTGGAGAAAGCGCGAGAGTGAGAAAATTGAGACATACAGAAGGAAGAACGAAGCCCGAAAATTCTACCAAAAAGTTAAAACCAGAACTAATGGACATGGTTCAGGGCCCCCCTTCTGTAAAGACAAAGACGGAAATCTCGTCGCAGATGTGCAGAGCATGTTGGGAATATGGAGAGAGCATTTCTCCGCGCTACTAGTACTTGAGATATCCGATGACGATGGGAAAATCGATCACAATATGGACGACGACGTCGATTGCCCCCCTCCTAACCAAGACGAGGTCAGAACAGCTATTGCCCGGCTTAAGAACAACAAAGCCGCAGGAGCTGATGGATTACCGGCGGAACTGTTTAAGGCTGGCGGCGATGAGCTGACAAGGTGCATGCATCAGCTTATTAGCAAAATTTGGTTAGATGAATGCATGCCCGGCGATTGGAGTCTCAGTGTACTATGTCCCATATTTAAAAAAGGTGACCCGAGTATCTGTGCCAACTACCGTGGAATAAGCCTTTTATCCATAGCATATAAGGTTCTATCAAGTAGAATGTGCGAAAGACTAAAACCAATTGACGCTGACGCATACGCCTTTGCAGGATGACCTTGACGAACACCAAATCCGCAGTGAAAGTTGGTAAGGATCTTACCGAACCTTTCGAAACTAAGCGAGGCCTCAGGCAAGGCGACACTTGCGATCTCTTTAACATCTATCATGCGATCTCTTTAACATCTTAATGGAGATCATTATGAGAAAAGCTGCAGTCAACATAATTAAACCATCAGCAGCAAAAGTCACATGCTGCTCGCGTATGCTGATGATATAGATATCATTGGGCGCACAATTAGAAAAGTTACTGCGGTTTTATGGCCCTATAGTGCACAACGGCGAGTATCGGCGACGAACGAATCATGAGCTGTATGAGCTTTATCCTGACATTGACATAGTTAAGCGAATCAAGATATCGCGATTGCGCTGGCTGGGCCATGTCAGTAGAATGGATGAAGATGAACCAGCGCGAAGGGTTGTCGAAACCGAACTCGAAGGAAGACGAAAACTAGGAAGACCAAGACTCCGCTGGAGGGATCAGGTTGACGAATTCCTGCGTACACTTGGTATTGCCAACTGGAGAAATAAAGCAAAAGATCGAACTGGTTGGCGAAATATGTTATCTTCGTTTTGTAAGGTCCCTGACCCCCCGAGGTTGTCCGAGACCGGATAAGTAAGTAAGTAAGTATTTAGGAATCTAAGCTTTTGTTTCGGGATTCGGGGTTTCAAAACTTGTAATTCCGAAAAAATCCATATTATGAACAATTTAATTGTTTTTATATATCTAAAATAAAATAGAAATATTACATTGGAAACAGATATAAAAATGAAGCATTCCATAGTTATAATAAAGCAGTAACATAAGGAGAACCATAAAAAATATACACAATGTTTTTGCGTTTTATACCAGATATATTTTTTGTTATTCCCACAAAATACAACCTTTATTGGAAAAATACATTAATGTGGATTGGTGCGTATGATGAATATTAATTTTGGCATACATGTGGAAAAACTTGGTTAAATAATGAAACAATGAAGCAATTTTAATAATTTCAACTGAAATTGAAAGAACGCAAAACAAAACAAATAGAAATACAACAGAATTTAGAAATAAAAATAAAGTGTTCGCTTTGAATAATTCAGCAGTAGAAAAGAATGATAACGTCCTTGTGCCAGCGAAAAGGGTTATATGTAATTTTTCAGCAAAAAAAAATATTTCACAAGTGAAACCCATTTGTATTCATACATATGCCCAAGAGGATCTTTCCAGATAAGTAATTGCATCATATTCAAAGTATGTATATGGTGCCAGCAAAAACGAAGTTGTAGAACAAATGTTCCAATAAAATTTTAGGTTTTTGCTTTCCTGAATGTTAATAAAAGAGACAAATAACTGTTTTTGATGGTGCAGCGGTGATATGTAATAAATTGTTTATTCACATCTTCTATTCTTGTCTATTAAAATACTGAACCTCTGCTCATATTTTATATTCTATTATGCCATAATAACCAACCGTTACCACAAAAATTCCAATGTCTCCTTTATGGCGTATGATTAATATTTATTTGAACATGATTTTGCAAAAATGTATATACCTTTTTGTATTATTGCGGAATTTTAATTATTCAAATTGGTATTACATGAAGGGAAATATTGCTATATATGTAAAGTCAAAACTGAACCAGTAATTATATTAATTCCCCTGTGGCCAACACTTTTGGCAGCAGCAAACGGATTTATGGTAATTAACTCTTAATTTATTTAAATGTCTATGTGCAAAATTATATTGAGTACACGTATTTAATCAAATCCGTTTATTTAATCGAGAAATTTCTTCGTAGTAGCCCTCCAAAATCTAGGTTAAGAAATAGTTATTGTATTTTTACAGTAGTTATGTCCTACATTTAGTTTTGTGTTGAGTATTGTGTACATTAATTATGCAATAATTACGGAACAATTGTATAACATTTACCCCCACGAAAAAAACAGAAAGCGGAAACCAAAAAAAAAACAGAACGATGTGAAGGATATGGAAAACTTTTAAGCCTTTTGTGTAATAAAAATTCGAAAGCACATGCATACATAAATACTTATACCCAGTAGTGTTTGGCATGACACGTTCATATCTGTGGCTCGACATGTGTCCTCCTACTCATCATCATCTGGCTCGAGTTGAGGCTGTTAAAGCCGCTGAATGACTGAGTATACTCTTGTGTGAGAAGTTTTGTTCCGCCTCAAATTCACGTAATGTCGAAATATCCCAACGAGTTAAATGAGAGTGAGCGTTGCCGTAGCAGCCGTTGCGGATGTTAATGGTTGCCATAAGTTCCGCTTCGGTACTTTTGCATTTTTGATGATTTTTTCATATGGCACACAATATTAGACAGACAATGGCAGAGAACAAAAACCCCCTAAAATATGTATGAATATACAAACACATATGCATACGTACATTAAGGAACAAATTAAAATTGTATGATATACACAAAATACAGCGGAAAATTATTGCATACATGTATAAATTTATATTACACTGTGAGAAAAATGTGCAAATGCAATGCTTATATACATTTAAAAAAAAAACTTTTTAGTGTCTCTGCTGAAAAATTACATGGAAAGGCAAACCAAAATTCGGATAACGTATGGGTGAGGTTTTAATGCTGCCATAAATGTTTATTTATCGTTTATAATCCTTTTATATTTTCATGAGATTTAAGGTGGATTTTATTGTATTTTAACAAATTGTGACACCATCGTGTCAAAAATTTTAATAATCGCAAGAAAGGTTAGGGTCGAGCGGAAACAGCAATTTAAACAATATATTTACTTGTGTGAAAATAACGTCATTTAAGGGCGGTTATAAAATTAAAATCTTTCCAATGGCCATAAAAAGCCTTTGGTGTTTGAGGGATTTCTATAGCACACGCGTAGAGGCTTCAAAATCCCTTTTTCTTAATTGGCCGTATACACAATAAGGTTATGAGGATAAATCAATGCAATTAAATATCACTCATACGCACAGTATTTCATCGAAGAAAAAATTTGACAACGTTAATAAAATGAAACTCAAAATCAAAATAAAGATGGTTAATTTTATATAGACCTGGGAACATTTGCGTCCAGAAATCTGAAAATATTTGCTGTTCTTTACATCGATAAAAACTCATTTAGTAGCTTAACAGTCGATATCAATTTAAATTAAGATCATTCATACGCAACGGTAACTGTTGTTTATTAAAATTGTCAACCAACCAATGTTGTCTCATAAAAAGTACAACGAAATTAACGAAGTTTTAAAGCCATATATCTGAATACATTTTTGTTTCGTCGACCGCAGTCATTTTTAACTTTAATGAAATTTATAAATTGTTGATGTATTTTTTTCTTATATTTCTTTACCGTTTGAAGGGATTTAAAAAAATAAATCAATTATTTCCCATTACATCCCATGAATGAATTTAGTTTCATACTCATACGCTTATTAGTTTCATACTCATTGATTGGGACCTACAGTTTTACACCCGTACCGAACGTTACTTTGAGAAGCTTCTTCATAGCTAAATACTCGATAGTGTCGCCGTCACTATTGGAAATGTAAGGTGGTAAGAACAAGGATCGATCCCAGGATATCATGTACAAGAGGCGAACACATTATATATAATCTAATATATAATCTACAAAAGAAATATTTTCTCGGACTTCAATAATATAAAATGTTGACAAAAATTTCTGGAAATTTTCATCAGCACGCGATATGACCGAGGATTCTGTGCCATAAAGCAATACCGCCTTTATGAGAGTCTGTTATAGTTGGGTCTTCGTTTCACGAGAGAGAGTTTTCTTTGACCAAAATAACACCTATGTGCAAGCTCAATTCTCCGTTTGATTTCTAGGCTGAAGTTACGAAGTCTACTTCCACTGTGCTTCAAGATCATGATCTGAGTGAGGTACATGATCCTCCCATGTACCGAGGATTATACCCGTGATTTATGCCAGCGATGGTCAGGACCAACATCGAACTCGAAATTGTCAAAGATTCGGCTGATATGTGACGAAGAGCCTCTGAAGAATCGGTTGTTACAAATGTATTCTTATTGGTTAAATCCTTACTAAGGGAAACAACTGGAATTCTAATATGATTTTTATAAATTCATGTCAATCAACAAGGAGCAGTTTAACTTGAAATCATAAGCATTCACTCGATAATATCGGAAAGTGCTAGCATTTAGTGTCTAAATTTGAAAGGACTATAATGCCTAAACTTGAAAGGACTATAATGCCGTTCCTTAAAACATGATTAGTATTAAACCAGTAATACGCCGTGATTGTCGGTGGTACAGTGGTTCGTATTCTTACCCCTCTGATGAGCAACATTTACATATTTCGACAACGGGTACCTCAATTAGTGACGGCGAAACAAAATACTCATTAGCCATGAAAAACCTCCTCGAAAACCGTGCGCAACCGGTATAAAACTATGCGTCCCAATCAGTGAGTGTAATACTAGAATAGGCACAGCTCTCTCATTGTTACACCATCTCAGCAAATATTTATTAAACCACACTAATCATACGCCACCATGTATAAATTAAATAATATTAATCATACGGCTAAGAATTACTTTTTTGTAAAACCTTAAACCCGTTAAAATCGTGAGTAGCAGTGTATATATCAGTGAGTATAAAACTAGAAACAGTACAACACATTGGTTGTGAAAAGCTCTCCCCGATTCCTTCATGGGATGTTATGGGAAACCATTTGCATTTTGCATTAAAATCGAACCCCGTTCAAATTTTTAGAGACATTTATATAGTACTAGCTGACCCGGCAGACGCTGTCCTGCATAATATTTCAAGAGATTTGTATGGGAGGTACCACGCCCCTTTGTACAATTGGACCGAATAGTAAATCTAAACCAGTAAATCAAATCTAAAGCCATTCTATTGGAGAGTTTCAATTGCAATTACCCCCGTTACGTGTATTATGCGATCTGTGGTAATACAATAATCTCTTATGCGACAGCACGTCTTATTTCCACAGTATTTTACTCAGATTTCCCTTTTAGCGATTTTATATTTCCGTTGATTTTACAATCTAATCTTTTAAATTGCGTAGTAAAATTTTTACACTTCACACACTAGAAAGCTAAATGAAAATAGAATGTCAACATGAATGCGTGGCAGATAAAACCGCATGTGTGTAAAATTTTTAGTAATTCCACTTGAGCCAGGAATTATTTGTTTTCATAAAGTTTAAAGCAAGCAACGGAATAGGAGAATTGAGGAAATACTTGTATCAAGGGCTGGCCAAAGTATGACACTCAGTTGCTCCATTTGCTTTCTCTTTCGCTTTGACAAGGGCCTCTCGCTCGAGAAATGAGGGTTTACGTAACTGAATAACAACTACTTTGTATTCAGTTTCAAATATTTTACCCAACTTTTGTTTGCTTGTTTACTAATAACATTTCAAATGTCTGGTGAGCTTATATAGGTGTATATATATGTGTACGTGTGTATAAGGAATTTTAAATTTTCCGTATACAGTTCTGATTCGAGTGTTATGCTTGTTTCTAGATTTTTCCTTTTATACTCTTATTGCAAAATTTTATTGTTATTGTGATAACTTTTCTTTTTCAAATTGATTCCATTCCTTTGTTATCTGTTCACCAAAGCCAAGGGTGGCAGTGGTTTTACTTACAAGTGGCTTTTGGGGGTTTTCAAACAAAACACTTGAATGTTTTATAAAGATTCTTACTTTCTTTTTCCTTTTCATTTCTAATAACACTTGAAAAATTTGTTACTTATCTTCTATAGAATCGAATAATACTTACTGATGTACTTGTTTTCCATTTCTTGCGGTTGTTTAGTGTCACAAATAATCTTGGATTTTTTTCCTTGGCCTACTACATATTACGTATTGAGGCAGCAGTGCTTCAAACTATAGAAATAGCTTAGAGAAAATCAAAATTGTGAGAGTATTTCAATTCAATTCTTGAGTATATTGCAAATGCCACCGCGTATAAGTATTATTGATTTAAATAATAATATTAATTTTATCACTCATTCGCCAAGCAGTGGCAAATGGAGTAAAAGCCTGAAATGATGTTTTAGAATAACTAAAAGTTTCTCAGTTTTCTAGCTGGAATTATTACAATGTAATTTTCAAACTTTAAGAGTTTTGTCTAAAATCCTAAATTTTTGTTATAAGGTCAAGCAGTATGCCAGAGTAATACGAAAATGTATGTAATTTGATGACCTTGTTTCCATTTCTTGGGGTTGTTTAGTGTCACAAATAATTTTGGATTTTTTGCCTTGGTCTGATATTAGGTATTGAGGCAGCAGTGCTTCAAACTTGTCAATAGCTTAGAGAAAATCAAAATTGTGAGAATATTACAATTCAATTCGTGAGTATATTGCAAATATAAGTATTACTGATTTCAGTAATAATATTAATTTTATCACTCATTCGCCAGCAGGGACGAATAAAGTAAAAGGCTGAAAGAACGTTTTAGAATAACCGAAAGTAGCATAGGTTTTCTGCCTGGAATTATTGTAATGTAATGTAATGCTTTCAGAGTTTTACCTAAAACCCTACCATTGTCCTTATGAAGTCAAATTGTATTGCGTTTTGAAAATATCAATCATACGCTTTAATACTACGCAAGTGTATGTAACTTAAAAAATATACCCCATTTTTATTTTAATAAAAATTATTCTAATTATTTACTAGCATAAACCAAATCTTCAGTTTCTTTTATTTCAATCGCATTCTAATACGAAATTTTTATTCTATTTCTCTTTAAAATCGATTATACATACACTTTATTCCTATATCCTTATAAAATATGAGTTTTCGTTTTTTACTGCAAATCAGTCGGCTTTATTCATATTGACATTACGTGCCGTAACAGATTTTCAAAGTTGCAAATACAAGCTGCACGTAGTTTCTGGAAAAATAATACAAAACGCAGGGCCAAGTATCACAGACAATATTGAAACTGAAAAATGTTATTGGTCAATGAAATTTATCACGTACACATGTGAGAAAAAACAAATTTCGGTTCAAATCAAATATACAAAAAAGGAAAATAATATTAAATTAAATATACGAAACAGAAAACGAATTTTGAAATTTTGTATACAAGTGTATTTAATTAGGATCTCTCGATTAACATATATTTAACAAATAATGACTTTTTTTACCTCAACTATATATAAATTGTAATATGTAAGAAATTTCCTCATCTACAATTGCCTGAATTTTAAATCCCCTTTAGTGCGTATGATTAATATTAATTTAGTGGTCTCTTGGAACCCCTTTTTTAACTTTTGTAATATACAACACTTTTGCAATATTATTTATAATCTCTACTAAACAACTCAACATTTTTACTTTTTACATGTCATATAAAAATAAATCAAATTAAAACTTTTTAATTAAAGTGAAATACAAATAACATTCCACCTTGATGCTGTGTCAGTGTAGAACAAATCGTGTCTCACATACGTTCGTTAATACACCGAACGTTGGCAATACCCAACAAAGTACAGAGACTGTCATTCGATTTGAACAAACATAGAGCAGATTTTTTCAATAGAACCCGACTCATAGTCGTCGCAATGTTAACATAAACCTTATTGTGAACATGAAACGCGAGAGAAGGAAAACAATCTAAAATTGTGTCAATTTGGTCTATCTATCGATTCAAATAGCACATATACAGTGTCCTCGTATCTTTGATATTGTCAACTTGTAATTGAGTTGTTTGCACTGGGGGAAAAAAGAATTAGATTTTTTCAATATTCCTATTTTGAACACACAGTGAAACCTCTCAATAGTGGATACTCCACCAAGTGGCCAACTTCTTTCAATGGGCAGTTATCAGAACACGAAGCTACAAATTCAAATTTCTACCAAAATAAAACTACCAAATAGAAACGAAACTAAAAAATATAAGATTTTTAACCTAGCACAAGTGGACACCACCCTACAATGGGTAAAAGTCGGCCGACCGTGGCTGCCCACCGTTAGGAGGTTTCACTGTACATATATTTACTGAACAGCTACACAATGCTTAAGCTCTCCTGCCATTGTATTTCATACTAGGTTTCCGGAATGAATGAGTGAGTATGACGAGAATATGTGCGATTCACTGTATAAATACACACATTGTTTTTTGGTGTATTGTTTTCTTTTTATATGTGTGTGTATTTAACCATTTTTAATATAAAATAACATCACTGTGTAAATTAAGAAATTTCCAATAATTCCATGAATATTCATTAAACTCTTGTTTAAAAATAATATATATTGAGACATTACAATAACTTATTTAAATTGAACCTCATGCATTGTAACTCTTTTGTTCAATAACTTTGATAATTTATTAATCGACAAAAAATTTGTTATATAAATTGTTGGGAACTATTAATTAAAATTTCATTTAAATTCTGGTTTAAAGTGGTTAAAGTTTCAGCAGACATTCATAAATCACTACGAAATTAGTAAGACGCATAATTAATATTAATATTAAATAACTACGAATAATAGAGTATAGGTGATATTATGCGTTATATTGATTATACGTTTGGGTGTTCATAAAACAAATTTGAATGTTTTGATGATTTTGAATAGAGAATCTTTCATTACATTTCTTATACAGTTTTATATTTATACATTAGTAATAAATATAAAAAAACGCATTCCTATTAGAAGAGTAATATATATATTATATATAAATATAAACGTGGTATTCTATTATGGCACGGTGAGTGTAAAACTAGAAAGCACACAGATTACTGGGTGTAAGAGCTCTTCCAAATCCCTTCATGGGACGTAATGGGAAACCATTTGTTTACTCGTATGGTCCTATTGCTAACACTGTGGGCAGCCCAAAATACCGGGGAAGTAATACTATTTTTCTTGTAGGTGTTGTCGAGTAAATTGTACATCCGTTTGTAAAATTCCCAAATACTCCCAAAATCTTGACTATGAGAGAGTTAGTACCTTTTGCCACACAAAATGATAACAACCAAAACAAAAAACAAAAAATACCACCAATAAACATTTTTGATGTCGAAATAGACCAACTGATTGACTTTATAAACAAAGGCTTAAACGTAAATGACTTTAAAATAAAACAATATGATAATATAAAAAAAATACACTTTTTTTAAACTCAATAGTAAGTTATATACGCGTTAAATTACATTTGAAAAAAATAAACACTATATTTTTTACATATACTCGAAAATGTGCCAAAACGAAATCTGGTTTGCTAAAGGGCTTAGGTGCTATCTCACATCCCGCAAAAATACTTGATGATTAGTCAAGTTAGTCAATTTTATACAAATAAATCGAAAAAGGAAGGAAATGTACTCCCGACCTTTTTGGTTCAAATATAACCTGGAGGAACGTTAAGAGATCTTAGACGGGGATAATGCACCGAGTTATTAAATGGGAACCCATAGCGTATCGAACTGTTTCCTGGAGCCAAAATGCGTGAAATGCAATCAGACGCACGAAATTGGTAAATGTAGTAGAAAAAATCGTAGCCAAAAATTCATAAATGTAACCCAGAATTTATGTTTTGCAGATGCTTTAAAATCAAACAATGTTAACTTTATCAACAATAATAATAAGACAAATTTATCTTATAATCCTAGTAATGATATTTTCCAAAATATTCGAAATTCTGTTCAAAGTTTAGCAAATCAAATTTCAAGTTTCCAAAAGCAATAGATACTTCATATTCACTCTTGGATTCTAATGCTTATGAGTATTGAACAGATTGAAATTGAAACAATATATAAAAAATTATTTGTAATCCAAATAAATGTCAACCCTCTTATAAGATTAAATAGAAGATTTGATTTGCAAATATTTTTAGACAAATATAATCCAGATCTTGTTCTTCTGAATGAAACAAACCTAAATAATAGACACAAAATATGTTTTAACAATTACACTTTTGTAAGGGGAGATAGATATGCCGCTAAAATGGGAGGAGGTACAGGAATTTTAGTAAAGAAAGAAATTAAATATAATGAAATTTCATGTTAGAATCCATCAAAAAACAGTTCTCTAGAGACGTGTATAGTGAAAATTCCGATGATGAATAACAAGCAAATATATGTTATATCTGCGTACTACCCAGCGGGAAATAATAATCAATATCTGAAAACTGATCTCCAACATCTGTTTGATTATCTGAAATTGAATGACAGCAATAATTTGTATTTATTAGCAGGAGATTTAAACTGCAGGTGTAAATTGTACGCTTCTACTTTTCCTTCATATCCACGCAGTGGTTAATTTTTAGATATTTGCATTGCTGACAATAGGCTCGAAGTTCAAAGAGAAAATAATACTACTAACTGCCTTCATACATTTAGCTATGACAGCGATCACAATGCTTTAAAAATAATCGTCTCTAAAAACACAAATATGGAACCTTTTGAATTCTTCAAAGCCTCAGAAACATCAGTTTTTAATTTAAAAAAAATAAATTTGAAGACCCTGCATAGATGTACAACAGATGCTTTAAATGATAATCATCTTATTCCCAATAATAGGAACTTATCTAATCTCGAAATCGAGAAACATTTGGAAAGACTAGACACCACTAATGCAATGGAAAAAGTGTGCCTAAGTTTAGGAACGAGAATCAGCTGAAAAACATGATAAATTCAGTCATTGAAAAGCTTGAAAATGAGAAAAGTAAAACACTAACGGTCATAAAAAAACACAACAGATTTCAAAAGATACTTCCACCAAGTGAACATATTTATTTCAAAAATAGGTTAAAACTAATCCGAAAACTAATTCAAGACAATTTCACGATTTCAATGAACAAATTTTTGGAACGAAAACTATCAACCATGAGTACTTCAGAGCCGACAAAAATGTTTTTTGAAGTAAGGAAAAGGTTCAGAAATAGAAAATGCTTGGATCTTGATATATTGAAAATTCCAACAGACAAAAGATCTCTACTAAATAGAGCAGAAGTTGATTATCAATCTCTGGAAATAGAAACTGAGTCAGATAAATATGTAATAAAAAATTAAGAAAGTGTTTTAAATGTAATGGGTGCATATTTAGAATCAATTTATTCTGCAAAGAATGCAGACAATTCGAACCTTATTCATTGTGAGGACAAAAATGAGTCATGACAATTCTCAGGAACGAATTGTTAATTTCGACGATGAACTTAGAGCTAATGATTTTGATTGATCGACAAACAGGAATTATTTTATAACTCGCGAAGAGATTACATTTATTTTCTCAAAAATTAAAGGCAAATGGTCGTCAGGTGTTGATAAAATTCCTAACATAATTTTGAAAAATTTACCGACCTTATTAATTTTTGAATATCTAATCTGTTTCTGGATCTGAAAAGAATCTTCTTGCGGTATTGCCATCATCATTATCTATAATCAATCCAAATTTGCGATATTCATTTTGAACATGTTTCTTTTTTGAACGTCTTAACTCTTTGTTGGTTCCGTTGTTTCTTATTGATCCTGAAGACCCGAAATCCAAGTCATAACTCATTTTTAGTATGTGTTCCATAAGTCGTATTCTTGCATGTAGTGGTGATAATCCAAATTCATATGCATCGGTATTATCTAATGGTTTTGTCGGGACTTGGTTTAATTGGGTTGATGCTGCTTGGCATATAATGCAGCTGGATGCACCCTTCGTGTTAGTCAAAGCCTGACCTACTTTTCCGTCTATCATTGTCAGCACTAATTGGTAGCTTACTTCAATTTGCTGCCCATCTAACTGTAATTGTAATTGCTGTAGTGTTGCAATTAGGGCCTTGATATCACTAACTTCTTTGTTAATGGCATCATGAGTTTCTTTTTTGAATTCAAATTTGATTGGCCTGCAGTCTTTCGTGGAAGATGGTGTCTCATTTTTCCAAATATCCATTGTTTGCGTTGTAGTAGTCGAAGGCTCTGAATCTTCCAAAATCTTTTTCAATCGCAATGGTACAAATGATACCATGAACATATCTGAGTTCGAAATATTTTCACATACAACTTGTTTGTATTGTTTTTGTCCCGAAGAACCAACACATCCCCATTTACAAAAAAGAATTAACTTTGTGTTTCCATATTTCTTTAACTCATTTCCTGTTACTGATTGTAGCAAGCGTTCGGCTGTGTGATCAAGTAGAGATTGTAGTTGTACCTCTGCCGAAATTGGTGTGATTGTAATAGTGTCCTTTGATGGCAAACAGTCCATTTTAGCAGCGGTTATGTGATGATATGCTGGATACATATTTGAGCCTTTTTCAATCGCACGCAATCTGAGCTGAATATATTGCTGTTTTGTTAATTTCAAATCCAGAAATAATGCTAATGCCTCCTCATTTCTGAACTGTTTTGCATCGCTCGGAGTTGGTATACTTTTAAGAATCCGTTTTGTTCTCACTGGACTAGCTTTAAGAACTTTTTCAATGATATCCACTTCTGTTAATTGGTTCTGTGATCGTAATTGATGTAGGAAAGATTCTTTTATATTTGTACAACCAATGTCATCGTTAACATCTTTAAGTTTCCGCCTCTTAGATCTATCGCTGCAGTTGTCCAATGATTTACGTGGTCTTCCACACTTATCTTGCTTTGCTATTTCTGCAGCGACAGTAAGTTGGCCTTCTACCCAGTTTGCACTTTTTATATAAAACTTTTGTTTACTGTAGCTAACTTCTTTGTAGCTTTTTTTAGTGTTTTGGCGAAATTAGATAATTGTTCTTGTATTTCGATGCTACACGAATTTAAGTTTAATTTTATTTTAACGTAACTAAGAACATCTTCCTGGTTTTTGTTTCTAAAATACTCTTCGGCCAGTTCTTTATAACTGAAGCTCTCCATATTTTTCTGAACATTTTTATTTGCGTCTCTTATTGCTGAAATATATTAGGGCAATTGAGTTTGTATTCAAATGTCGCTTTCTTATAAGCCTTCTCATAAGCCATCAAACTATATTCCTAGGTAAAATAAAAATATAAGAAAATGGCATTAGTGCATTGATAGGTAAAATAAAAATTAATTACATCCTCTGTGTATTGACATTCTTACTTACAAATATATTACTGGTAATAGAACAAATAATGACTATTATAAGCTATAAAATATCTAAAGCACAAATATAATACACCATTTTATACGAGTACTTATGGGGATGTTTAAATTATCGTAATTTGAATTTTTTAGAGTAATTTCATTAAAATGAAAAAAGTGTTCTACCGGCGGGTCGTGGCGGGTGCAAAAGTATATATAGGTTTAAAGAGGACACTTTCAGCTTTCTCCGGGTGGTATACGTTTCTTGTTCCCTTTTGTTCCCTAGAATTTCTATTCCACTAAAGTTTAAATTTGAGAAAAATATAGTAGTTTCATAAATATTTCATAACGCCCCTAATATTAAACTCTAGAGCTGTAACCACTTACAACAACTAAAGACTATAATCCTACCAACATTATAAAAAAGACCGCAGGCCATTATCGATGATAGCTTGCGAGTAGTAACCATTTATTTTTGATAAAAAACAAAAAAAGACACCTTTTTCTGAAATTAAAAAAAACAGTTGAGTTTGACAGCATGCTACGCCCATAATTAGCAATAGTTTACTCTAAGTTTTTGGCTACCTTAATCTGGATATAGTAACTACAAAAAGACGTAAAAATTTTAAAAATCGGTGACAAAAAAATTAGACATTTGGCCAATGAAATCAAAATCTCAGCCACAGTGCGCCGGCGGATAAATGTAGTTGGAATGTTAGAAAAAATTGGAATTGGAATTTGGCATAAAGTCAATAATCAATGGCAGTGAATTACCAGCAAAAGATACTGTAAAATATTTAGGCATTTTCTTAGACAGATTTCCTTATTTTAACACTCATATAAAAACTCAAATTTTAAAAGCCATTATCATTATTTTTTTCAAAATATGTTAACAAGAATGTAAAAATTATGCTGTACACGTCGTTAATTCGTCCTATTTTGTGTTATGGTGGACCCATTTGGTTCAACATATCACCTTCTGTTATGGATCACCCAGCAGCAACTATATTAAATACGTTTCAAATCATGTATTATATGATTCAGTTGATATAAATAGAATCGATAAATTTATTATAAAACTAATTAGAAATCATATTCTTAAGTGCATTCAGTGTACTGAAAATAATTTGATTATGGCACCGTACAACGTCGATTTTTCTTACATTTGTGAAACTTTACATACTGGTTATGTTTCTCCTGAAGCCTTCTTATATCTAGATAAAATGGGGCAGATACAGAATATGTACGTCGGCAGTGCCAACATTTTATCATATATTTAGAAGAGCCAATGTTAAGGCATTTAATAATAATGTTGTAAATATTGATGAAAGAAGATTCGACGAATGTGTTACTTGAAAAGATCTCCACGATCATCAGACTATTCACATATTTTGGTGGCTAAATCCAGAATTTTCTTTTTTCTTTTGTTTTCTTTTTTAATGACTTGACTTCTAACACTTAAAAATAGTTAAAAAAGCAAAGTTTTTTCAAAAAAATTTTCATTACAAAGTATTATCAAAATTAAATACATAACTTTAAATTATTTAAAACAATATTTAATTTGTAAAATCAAATATTAGAATAGCTATAAGCAAACTTAAAAAATATGTTTGAGTTTCCGATTCCGGAACAGTACATATTACATGAAATTTATAATTAAGATGCACTATTTGTTTGTTTGTAGTATTAAGCATATTTACTTGAATTAAATAAACAGATTAAAAAAAAAACAAAAAAAAAAAAAAGTTCCTTTTGCGGTAACTTAGGTAATTATCAACCCATATTCAGTTTTTCAAAGTATTTTGACCTTTCGAACGAAATCTGCATACGTTATTTAACAACATTAAATAAATTTAACCATATTTTCAAGGAATTTTAAGGAAATCATACTACATGTGAATTTATTAAAAAATAAATTTACTAAGGAAGTAAATTTACATTTGTACATTTAGTTCAAAAATAAATTATATATATTTATATACATACAGGGTGTTTCAAAAACATTCCGAAAAAATTAAATGCGCGATAGCTTGGATCAGTATGAATATTTTTTGGTTGTAGCACCACTGTTCTAACCCCTACCGTCTTCGAGTTATTGAATCTCAAAGATAAATGCATTTGCTGAAAGCGCCTTGTTCTGTCACCCCCAGCATTTATTAACGCAACCTGTCTCACGGAGGCGATCAAACGTACTGTTGAAGACGGTGTGGTGGGGAACATCTCTTTGGGGAAAAGCTTCAGCATACATACGCTGCGCTGACAATGAATTCCCATCATCTTTGCCATAATAAAAAACGAAATCCGCATACTCAGAATATAAAAATTTCATCGTGAATCGAGTTTAAAGGTACACGAAAACAAAGAAAAATGGGAAAAAAATTTCAGAATTTTTTTTTTGACACATAACTCAGATACAAATGTTTAAAAAAACTAAGTTGTTTTAAAATGAATTAAATGCATTACAATTTGAGACGCTATAGCTCGAAAACGGTAGCCGTTAGAATGGTGGTGCTGGAACAAAAAATATTCTTATTGATCCAAGCTATCGCGCGTTTAATTTTTTCGGAAAGTTTTTGGAACACCCTGTATAGGAACACCCTATTTGGAACACCTCTTTTGCATAATTTTTTATTAATTTTTATAATATTTGATTTGTTGATATTGTGCCATCGATAGCTTTCAAATGATTTTAAAAAATCCGGTATCAATTGACTGAGTTATTGAAGTTTTTATTAAAACAAAAATTTTGAAAAAAATTACTGCACAACGTTTTTCGTGTTCTTTTTATGCACTTTCTCTTTACTAAAGCTTCATGATGCTGGCAAAAATTCATTTTTGTTTTAATAAAAACTTCAATAACTCAGTCAATTAATACCGGATTTTTAAAACCAAAGTTGCGTTTTACTCAATTGGGAAAGTCCCTTTTGAGTAAATTCAGGAGTATTATGGTTTCTTTTTAAGATAATGTGTGAAATCATCGCCAAATATCGAGATTGCTGGACAAATACACACAGACTTCTCCCATTTTCTTAAATAACGTATATATTGTTTGACAGGTCTAAGTTTCTTCTTTTTAAATCCGGAGAGAAAGTGAATATCGGTTGAAAATAGACTAACTTACCGTCTTATAAGTGCGCAAAGGTACGTAAATTTTTTAACCGGTTTTCAAGATTTTGGAGGAAAAATACCGTGTTGCCTACTAACAAAAACCTTAAAAATAAAAGTTGAGAAAAAGTAAAAAATTTAAATTTGGGCGCCCCGAAATTAATTTTTTTTGGTGCGTCGTAGTGGAACTTTTTTTCCTTATGCCAAAAACTATCAAAAAATCGATGGCACAATATCGATTGCTAAATCGACTCACGCTAATAAACTGACTTGTCATACATATCTACTAAAATTGCAAATATTCTTGACGAACAAATTTTTACGGTTTAGGATGCTATAATGCTCTCGTGACCGTCGGTGGTGCAATGGGTAGTGTGCGCGCCTCTTGTACAGGAGATCCTGGGTTCGATCCCTGCACCAACCACCTTAAAATTTCTTTCGACGACGGTCACCTCGCTTAGTGACGGCGACACTATCGAGTATATAGCCTTGAAAAAGCTTCTCAAAATACCGTTCGGAATCGGTGTAAAACTGTAGGTCCCAATCAGTGAGTGAAAACTGGAAAGCGCACAGCTCAGTGATTGTGAGAAGTTCTCCCCGGTCCCTTCATGGGATGTAATGGGAAACCATTTATTTATTTATAATGCCTCGTGGTTATAAATATAACTTATACGTTTCAATTCTCTGCGTAATTGATATCACTTATACGCTCACGTCAACTTTCTAGTATACACACGCTCAATACAAATTTCATAGTTTTAGATATATCAATCGAATCAAACGCTTTAAGAAGCCTTATATAGAAACTACTTGAAATTCTTTACCAGAAAATAAATAAATAAATGGTTTCCCATTACATCCCATGAAGGAATTGGGGAGAGCTTCCCAAAACCAGTGAGCTGTGCGCTTTCGAGTTCTATACTCACTGACCTACAGTTTCAACACCGATTCCGAAAGATATTTTTGGGAAGATTTCCATGACTAAATACTTGATAGTGTCGCCGTCACTGTGCGAGGTGACCGACAAACGAAATTTAAGGTGGTCAGAGCAAGGATCGAACCCAGCATCTTTTACACAAGGGGCGCGCACAGTACCCATTGGACCACCGACGGTCGACAGAACAACGGATTCATATATTGCTTCAATATCTGTGTAAACATGTAATTTCTAGAAAAACTAATTTTTTCCTTAGAAACACTGGAAAAATCCTCACTATTGATATAACCTTTAATGTTAACAACGGTTTTTATAAAAACGTTTAACCAAATACATTTTCCCATATCAATTCTTACTTGTAGATAATTATACCTGTTAGAAACCATTAAATCTGGCATCTCCATTGGCATTAAGCAAAATGTAATGAACAGAAATAGAATTAATAAAGTCAGTCAAGTTTTGGACTCATCCTAATACATTACAATACCCTTCCACTAATCTGAAGGAAAGCGTATGAAAATTACAATTCCATACGCGTGGATGATAAAATTAAAAAACACAACAATTATTAGTACTTATACGATGTAGTTTATATCGCTAGAAATATCATTCATACGACCTCGTCAACTTTTAATTTTTATTATTCATACGCACAATAAAAAATTAATAAATTTAAGAGGCGCCGTAAAAATGTCTTCAAAAGGGGGCCTTTTATTTCTAGATATCATACTTCGTATCATAAATATTTCATGTGCCTAGATCCCTAGAAAGAAAGTCATGTACTCGTGCAATAAATTTAAAAAAAAATACAATTATTTTTAACGAAACCTGTTTCATTTTCATGGGAACTGTTTCATGGAACTGTTTCATTTTCATGGGAATAACTGGAATATCACTTTAATATTCTTAACCTTTTGCATTAACGACCAAACACTTTTAATTCAAAATATATACACAAAAATTCCACAAGATGCCTAACCCCAAAACTGAATGATTTATTTCATGTCAGCATACGAATCTTTCATATTTACTTACTTGTACTCAATTGACCCCTGTGGCCGTACAAAATGAAGGTAATGTGTTTTTTTATTCTATTATTAACGCTCAAGGCCATTCCAGGGAACCATCGGTCCCCAATAGAAATGATTTCTGTTGCTGTCTAAAAAACAACACAATTCTTACAGACAATAACAATTGCTTGCAGTTTCGTCGTGCTCTATGTTCATCAGGGATAACTTTTATTTATTCAGACTTTTTATTGGTTCTTTTTTATTTTATTATTCAAGCTCAAGACCATTCTATGTCTCTATTAATAGAGATGTAGTTTTTTGAAATAAAAATTTTGCAAATGCATCCAAACCGTATAGCTATTTCAGATTTTGCCACAGATCTTCATCAGCGATTGTTTGGAATGCTGCTTTTCAAATATTCATCAAATAAAATACAAACGAGAACTCATCTCAATTGAGAATTTGGAAAATTGACAAAAAATTTTGGAAATATATCGAAAGAAAAACATACAAAAAAACGCATATATTAAACATATAGATTATATATTAAATATAATATTAAATTTTGTATGGATTTATATGATATAATATAGAAATTCCTTCAGATGATGGTTTTTCCATTTAGTGAAAAAACCGTAAATGACGCGGGTGGAATTCGAGCTAATTATCAGCACTTATAAGCCCCAGTTTAACTCGCAATAAATATTAATCATAATCATTTTCATTTTAATTACTCATACGCAAAAATATTTTTAATAATTTTGTATTCCTCATATGATTTAAAATTTTCCTAATTTAATTGTATTCGTTCATACTAGTAGTCCCTTAAAACCTGATATACAATTTAATATATATTTATAGGAATACAAAATTTTCAATTTTTATTGTTCAAGCTCGAGGCCATTCTATATCTCTATTAATAGAGATATAGTTTTTTTTAAAAGCAGTTTTTCAAATGTGTTCCTAAGATTCCTGGCAAACTGTATAGCTATTTCAGATCAAGCCACAGATTTTCATCAGCGTTTGTTTGGAATGATGCTTTTGAAAAATTCGTCAAACTAAATGCAAATGAAATATCATTTGAATTGAGAATTCACTATAATGCAAGTGGCGGAAAAACATCGCAAGAGAACATTTGCCGGAACTTCTTGCCTTCTCCAGAGAACCATCGGTCCCCATTAGACACGTTTTTTGTAGTTGCCTAAAAGACAACACAATTCCAATTTCTCTGGAGATGGAAAGAAGTTTCGCCAAATGTTTTCTTGCGTGTTTTGCTTGCGATATTTTTCGAACACTTGCATTATAGTGAATTCTCAATTCAAATGAGATTTCGTTTGCATTTAGTTTGACGAATTTGATGAATGAAGATCTGTGGAATAGCTATATGGTTTGCCAGGAATCATAGGAATACATTTGCAAAACTTCTTTGAAAACAACTATATCTCTATTAATAGAGATATAGAATGGCCTCGAGGTTGAACAATAAAATTGAAAAGTACTAATAAAAAGGCCGCATAAATGAAAATCATCCCTGATGATTTGGAATACAAAATTAATTTTGGAAAAAAACCAAAATACTAGATTCTGTTTTCTAAAGAAACAGTGGAGTAATCCCCTTAACATTTGGTTCATATTTCCTATTAATTAAGTTTTCTTATAAAATTGATTTTTTCTTACTTTAGCTTGTACGGAGACCAGTCTATACAGAGAGTTATTTTCCAAAGATAAGTGAAATTACATTTATTGGTATTTCCATGATATAATACAAGCATAAAATTATTATTACGTATACGATCAAGTTAACTTTGTAATAAATATCATTCATACGCTCTCGTCTTGCATTTATTTTTGTTACTCATACTCATAGTATAACAAATTCAGAATTTAATATTACTCATGTAAATCCACTGCTTTTAGAGACCCCATTTAAAATATTCATAAGTTTCTCCACCAAAATGGACGCTTTTAATTCTAGGCATTCTAGCATATTCATTATATATCATACAAACGAACATATTCTTTCATACACTTGCAAAAAAACGTAACACTTTTTAGGCGAGTGTAAGTACTTTACATAATTACTGTGTAGTGGCACTTTTGAAAATCAACCATTCTTTTGGTCCATTCTACTGGCATCCTTTCGCTTGCATTTATAAAACACGGCGTGACTTTCTTTAGAATGACAATCATTGTGTGCCAGCTATTCTTTATGAAGTGGTGGCTTCTTGTTGCAATGTGTTTTTGGTCTAAACGCTTTCACCTTCAACTTTGGCTACACTATTCTATATGATTTTTCATTTTAGGTTTGTTCAGTTAGTTAGTCTTTATCTCTGGCAGTCTACCTCTCGTCCTCTGTAGCACTCACTTGTACAAAACCAGATGTAAGCAGTTCTGTATGAGGTTGCATTTCGTTAACCCTTTTATATTCCAAGAATTATACGTAGGTTTTTCTCACACTCTAAGCTCTTTTAATATGACTGCATTGTGTAATTGTTATTATTCTCCTTTAAATATGGCTGGGTTCTTTCATTTTCAATTTCAGCTTTTCTATTTTGTTGGACACGTATGCATAAGATATGTACATAATTTAGTTAACAAAACATACTTGTCGATGGCAAAAAAAAATATAAAAAGAAATAAATTTATTTAACAGCAACGTGATCATATGTGAAAAAAAAAACTTAGAATTATATAAAATAATCTAAACAGATATGAGTAATGAGATAGAATTTTTAACCTTGAGGCTAAAGCATTTTCCAGAAACTTGTGCAACTTTGATACTTTTATGAGACTTTTGTGTATTTACGTTAAGTATACGTTACAGTGTATAGCCGTATGATTAATATTATACCATTCAGTGGTATATGCTCATTTTCTTCAAATATCATGGTTTGATATACATTAATTATACGCTCCTTGTTGTATAATTCTGTGCACATTTTAGTGGAGATAACGCTTGTATTTCTTATATGTGGCCTAGTGGTAAAGTAGTAATCTGAATACCATATGCTTACGTTTTTAGTAATATAAGTATAACTCATAGAAACTTTCAACCTATATCACTAATCGGCAGCAAAATTTAGCCTTCTTAGTTTCATGGTAATCATACGTTGCTGTATAGTAACATATGGTTAGCATATCAACTATTAATCGACTGCAGTCATGTGATCATTTTAATGTTATGTCACACTTTATTATTTTCACTATTTATTTTAATAATTCGCTTCTCTATGCAACGATTTAGCGCACAAAATCGTCCGCTTTATTTTATAGGTTTTAAATAAATAATAGAGACATTAAATAAATGTATAGAGATTAAATAATTAATTAATTTAATTCCTTTGCCGAATTTATGATACTTATTCGTAGCCTTAGTATAAAAACACGATGAATAGTTCTTATTCTTAAGTTCTATAAATAATTTGTATTTGTTTCAACAATAATACGCTGTCTCCTTTGATGGTTTGGAGCACAAAATTGTCGCCTTTATTTTAAAGATTTTAAATTAATAAGAATTTATGTTACTTATACGTCGCCCTGGTTTGAAAACAGTAAACTTAATTCTTCCTCTTAAGATTCCTAAGTCCTCGTCCTCTTTGTTTACTGAAATATAATGATCTTCAAAATTATCTCTGACTACAACAAACAACATTGAAAATTGGTTTCTTATCCTTGTAGTTGCACATTAATCATACGATACAGTGAAGAACGTATCATTAACACTCTACTAATCAGTGGCAGTCATGTGGTGATTTGCTATAAGCAGAATCGTTAAAGTAATATCAATCATACGCTTCCTTATATAAATGATGACAAATTTATTATAAGTTGTCGCAAGGTATTAATACAGGGTGTCTCAGTAAGATTGCAGTTTTTGAATTTAGTGTAATTTTTTTGTAGTGGAAACTCTGAAATTTCTGTCACATATGTTTATTTCGATTATTAAAAATGAAGCGCTTTACTAAAGAACAACGCCTTATATTTGTGAAAACTTATTTGAAAAGATATGCTGAGACCGCTCGCAAACTCCGAAGAATTTTCAGTCGAGAAAGTGCAGCTGATATATCAACCATTCGAACAGTGGTCTTTTGAAGAAACTGGGTCAGTTATGGACAGTAAGACTCCTGTGCGTCAACTTACCGGTGGTTCTCTTGAAAATATTGCTGCTGTAAACGAGACTGTCGGCGAAATCCCGAAAACATAAATTCAGCATCGTTCTCAACAAGTCAAAATTTCACGAAGCACTACGCAGCGACTTTTGGCAAAAGACCTACAACTTCATGCATACAAAATTCCGCATACTCAGGTGATCAAACCAGCAGACCATGGAAAGCGCCGGCACTCCGTTCAGTGGGTAATGCAGCAACGCGAAGACAATGCCAATTTTTCAAAAAAGTCATATTCGCCGATTAAACGCATTTCCATCTGAATCGTTTCGTGAATTCACACCTTTCTCGAATTTGGGGCTCAGAAAATCCACATGCAATCCACAAAAAAGAAATGCACCCACAACCAGCAACTGTCCGGTGCGGATTTGATCATGCTGCGAAATTAGGCATTACTTTTTTGAAGATAATGCCGAGATTGCAGTGACTGTGAACGGCATTCGTTACAGGAACATGATAACGGAGTTCCTGTGACCCCACCTGGATGGCATGGATCTTCACGACTTGTGGTTTCAGCAAGACGGCGCCACCTGACACACCACCCATGACACAATCGATTTATTGCAGCAACGGTTTCTAGAATAAATTATCTCAAAAAATTCTTGTATCCGAATTAACCAGAAACAATTCTCGAGTTGAAATCCTATGTCCAACGGACCACCGGTGAGGTACACTCACATCTCTTTGAAAAATTCATGGAAAATTTCATGAAAGAATAATGACCTGTTATCAGAGCCTTTTTATTCCATACTTATTCGGAACATGTCTTCTTTACAATCCAATAAAAATATCGCAACTATCTCAAAAATTGGCGTTTATATTTTAACATGAAAACGAGCAATCTTACAGAGTCACCCTTTATTACATAGTATATGTTTTGTCTTGTGAATTCATATTCTGATATGTGAGAACAACAATAATTAACAACAATTTACTCCGACTACAGTAGCCAACATCGAAAATTAGTTTCTTATTTTCATAATAGCCCATTAATCATACGATACAGTGTCGAATGTATTCTGGAAATCAATGACAGTCAGGTGGTTATTTGTTTTAAGCATAATCGTTATAATAATATCAATCACAAGCTTCCTTATATAAATGTTGACAAATTTATTATAAGGAATCACAAGCTTCCTTATATAAATGATGACAAATTTATTATAAGGAATTAATATTACTTATATGCAATCCTGTGTACAGTAATTCTACTTCGGTATTAATCATATAATCCCTTGTCTTGTAAATGCTTATTCTGATGCGTGAGAAAAACATAAAAAAGTAGAATGGAATAGCTTGTATTTTTATCAGGCCATGCAGTGCATGACTGGTCTAAATTTACTCCTACTATATCGGCCAACATCCAGAAACGCTTTCTTATTCTTATAATTGCCGGTTAATCATACGATACAGTGTCGAACGGATGTTTAATATTCTACTAATCAATGACAGTCATGTGGTTATTTCCTTTAAGCAGAAGCATTAAAATAATATCAATCATACGCTTCCTTTATTAATTGCTAAGTCATAAGGTATTAATATTACTTATATTTAGTAATTCTAATGCAGTATTAATCATTTAATCCCTTGTTTTCGGAATAGTTATTCTAATACATTAGAAAAACCTCAATTGTACTGTTTATTTGGTAAAAGAGGAATGGATTATTTTGTAGTTTTATCATTCCTTACAGTGCATGACTGGCCATGATAAATATCTTTCTACTAGTCAATGACAGATACATGCCCAATTGCTTCTGGCAGTATAATTCAATTAATATTTGTCATAGTCGTCCTTGTGTACATGTTCACGTTTCACGGCTAATTTAATGAAAATTTGTTATTCTTACATAGACGTGCTCGTGCTATGGTAACGTAGTACGAATATTCGTAATCTGTACGCTTCTTAGGTTTAATATGGGAAAATATTGCGCATAGGAAATGGTCTGGGAAAATATATTCATGAGAAAGGGGCTCAATTACCAGAATGCCAGTCACAAAATATTTTGTACAACTTAAGAGATATATAAAAATGGTTATACATCGCATTCCATGGAGGAGTTGGGGAAAGCTTACCGCAACCAGAGAGGTGTGAGCTTTATAGTTTTACACTCACTGATTGGGACCCACAGTTTATTCCGATTCCGAACGGTATTTTGAGAAGCTTTATCTTGGCTAAATACTCGATAGTGTCGCCGTCACTAAGCGAGGGGACCGCCGACGAAAGAAAATGTAAAGTGGTCAGTACAGGGATCGAACCCACGTTCTCATGCACAAGAGTCGCGCATCCAACCATTAAACCACCGACGAAGCGATATAGTGAAACAGAACAGAGTTGGATTTCTTGCAAATGCATTAGATAAATATCCGGCTCAGTCTACAGACTTGGAATTTGCGCAAATTTTCATCTTCAGATTCTAAGTAGTTCTTATGATAATATTAATTTTGCGTCACCATCAAGGACTATTTCTCAATCCACAGACGATAAGTTTAAAATCACCTTACGACAAACACTTATGTAGATAGACCACTACATTAAATCAATGGATACTAAACGAACATATTGAAAATGCAACAGCCAATCGTTGATTGTGACAATGACCTTTAGACTTCATAATACATATTAAATATACGCTTCCATCGGCATTTAAATTCTTGTAACTCATACGCACAAAATACAATTTTATAATTTTATATTTATCATTCTTTGTTCATTATTTTCTACGTATATTTTCATTGCCAAAATATCGGTGGTGGGAGGTAAACCCAGCCCACCGTGGTTTGCATTTTACCTACTGCCAGGATGATTTTGTTTCAGCCGCCCATTATGGATCAGACGCTGACCAGAATTCAGTGTATCGAAACTGGATTTTGGTTTCTTCAACTTTGATCCGCCGTTGGCCAGGGGTGTTGGCTCATCCGCCATCAAAGGACAAAAGAATATGTCCATTACATCGAAGAGCTTCAGTGACAGGGTCACCTAATAATCCTGAGACGTATCAGTGATCGCATTACCACTCAGGTTGCCCATTCGTTTCGCCTTCTCACTTTAGCTAGCTAACGGAGGTTTCCGGTAAGGCATTGCCCAGGACATACTGCGTGGAAGTAGTGAGCTGCTTGGACTGCCCAATGAAGGAATCATTACTGGCCACTCCCAAGTTAATGGCTATCAAAAACTTTCCACCTCCAAGGACAGTCCCATGTCCATGTAGAATGACGCTGACCAACACCAAATCAGCAGTGATAGTGGGGAAAGACATCACTGAACCATTCTCTACCAAGCGAGGACATAGACAAGGCGACACACTTCTCTTCAACATCTTAATGGAGATAATAATGAAAAAGGCTGCAGTTAATACGAACAGGACCATTAGCACGAAAAGCTATGTATATGCTGAGGACAGAGACATCATTGGGCGAAATTTGCGAGAGGTTACTGCAGAATTTTCAAGAATCGACAAGGAATCAGCGAAGGTGGGTCTGGCTGTTAATGAGGGCAAGATAAAATTGATGGTGTCAATGACTAGAGAAACCTCTCGACTTGGTCCGCACTTGAATGTTGAAAACCGATTTAGTTTTGAAGTGATAGATGCATTTTGCTACCTTGGATCCGCCGTGAACAAGAACAACAAGGTTAGCCTGGAGATAAATAGGAGAATTGTGCTTGCAAATAGATGCTGTTTTGGGCTCAGCAAGCAGTTTAAGAACAAAGCCCTCTCTCGAAGGACAAGAGTCCAGCTATACCAGACCTGACATATTGCTCTGAAACTTGGGTCATATCGCAAGCGGATGACAAACGCCTAGGAGTATTCGAGAGAAAAATTCTGTGGTCTCTGGTGACGAAAAGAAAAGTACCAACGTCATTATGATAAAGAGCTATATCATATGCTATATCATGACATAGCTAGACGAATCAAATTGGGCCAATTGCGTTGGCTAGGCCATGTTATCAGAATGGATGAAGATGAGCCAGCGCGAAAGGTTTTCAATAACGTACCGGATGGAAGCAGGAAAAGAGGACGACCAGAACTCCGCTGGAAAGACCAGGCAGAAGAATCCCTCCGTATCCTTGGTGTTACCAACTGACGAGAAGAGGTGAAGCATGGAGCCAGTTGGAAGAATATCTTCAAGTTTGTTTAATTAATATGTGTAAAATGTCTGTCCACATGAGGCTGTAAAATAGTCAATAAAAGTAAAAAAGTATACTTATCATTTAAATCTTAAGCTGAAGGCCTCAGTTAAAAGATTTTCTATAAAAGTGTACATTTTTATTTTTAGATAAAACATGAATCATCTCTGGAAATTGCATATTTACTCTTGTCGAAAGGCAACAGTCAATCGCGTATTTACATTGAAAATTAAATGCAAATAAGAATTAATATTTAAATCCAAAGTTATTCTAATTTAAACTTAATACCTCTTACTTTACAAATACATAATAAATAAATATAAACTCCGTATGAACTTTAAAATATTTTTTCCAATTTGTCCTTTCACCCATGAAACAACTGATGTTCAGTAGCCAAAATAAGCAACCAAATAAAACCGTCATTCTCTTTAAAAATGTATAGCTATATTTGTAAACGAAAACAAAAAATTATTTTGTATGCACATAATAAATCTTTATTACCCTCCCAGCCCTCCCAGCCTTGTGACTGAATGTTTTTGATTGCATATGAAAATATTGTTTTCAAATATTCTCCACTCGAACTCAAACCGTTCACACACACATCACACAGCCATAAGGAATCTCCATTCACAAGCAATAAAACATGCAACACATCACATAGTTGGTATTTCTAGATGTTAAGGACTTTATGTTGTGTAAATACTATAACGAGAAAATTTATTTTGATTGTCTTAACAAAATAGCAACAAACGTAATGGTTGTGACTACCAAGACATCTCTCGTCTCTGCATATTAAGACATCTCGTGAAGAAATTGTAAGTTTATGTGTTGTTTCCTGCGATTGCAGTTAAAGAATTTTGTTGCAACAATTCTCATGTGCTATTCAGGACTTCGCTTCATACCACCCATGGCCATCATCGTCTACGACTTTGTCTTCGTCATCACCATCTTACATCTTGATCCACTCGCATATATTTTGTTTAAGCATTAACTTTGGCAGACAACTATGTTTGCATCAAGTATATAAAACAATCCATAAACATGTCAAGAAGATTGTTACAATTTTTTTTTTACTATTTTTCAGTACGTGCTATAATCTTTGAGACATGCTCGTCCTTTACTGTATTTTTTTATTTTTGCTCCTGTTTTTTGTTTAGATTTTACATTCTCATTCAATTCATTTCCAGCAAGTTGGTTTAGTTATTTCTATATTTTACATTGTTTCCGTACGTTCTATTATTGTACTTGAAGTGTGAAAGTAGAATTTTGTAAATCTTTAAGATGGTATTTTTGTGAAGAAGTTTTCGCAAATCGTGACATGTTTAAAAGAAGTAAAATTACATTTTAAGAGCTTATGTTCGCAAAAAAATATATCTTTATCTGTTTTCTGAAGGAAACTATAGTTACTGTTATTGAATTCTTTGATTGTACAATCATATAAATTGAAAGAAATTACAAGCGTTGACTTTTGTTAATATAAATCATACGCCTATGTATGCTGTTATAATAAATATTAATTATACGTTAATCTATAATGCAAAACATATTGCTCCATTATATGCTATCCATATTACTAATCGCTGGTTCCACTTAGAAAATCTTAGCTTACGTAACAGAGTCGCGTTCTTTGACTCCTTTTTTAAATTCAAAAATTAGTACTCTATCATAAATAACTACCATTATAGCTCCCACGACCACAATCCCTATAATAAATCCCCAGTTCAATACTTCCGGCATTAGACCAAGTATCCCCTGATAATGCAATTTCCAGACTCATGTCTAATCGTAGCTAAAGTGAGAAGTGTATTAGTTAGCAATCTAAATAAAATGCTAACACCGATACATTTTTGGTAATAAGATAATCCCAAACCCCAGCACAGTTGCTATATCTGAACTTGTATGCCTGCCTAGATGTTGTTTGTTGTGATAGCATTAAGGTCGGATGCTGCGGTCTAATCAGTCATAAATCACAAACGTCAACAAGTAAGACACTCTAATACGGAATTTACACCGCAAAAGGATAGCGCATTTCGAAGATTACTTTCGTTAACCCACACTAACCCCGTAGATTACTCATACAATTATAATCTATAAAAACAAAAGCTTAAATTTTAACCTCATTCAGGTGGCGAAAAATTTGATGCAACTCTGCATAGTACCAAACAAATGCAACCCTTATAAAAATATACGCGTTGCCACCATCGGTGTAATTGGCTCTCATTGGTTTAAAATGTGAGACCGATCGGCCCTATTTGTCTGACTGATCCAATTTTAAATGTTCAGTTATATCAACAACATTCCCTATATGTACGAATCTAGCAAATCCAAGACTCGCTAATTTAACTTTTCAGTTGTGACGCCATTTTCGATAGCTTGGTCTTGGCACGGAGTTGCTCTAAATTGGTGTAAGCACAAAGTTGACACCTGAAATGTAAATTTAATACCAAATTGGTTGGTGTAAATGACAAATATGATTAAAGAACAACGTTATCGCTAACCTGGCCGCGACAAATTGGGGTATAAATGCGACATAAATTAGTCGTTATCCTTTTATTTCAACTTTGTACTTACATAGTTACTTATTTTTCGAATCCCGAACAAGCCCGGGGTGACAAGGACCTTTCACAGCGAAGATAACATATTTCCCTAACCAGTTCGATCTTTTGCATTATCTCTCCAGTTGGTAATACCAATAGTTGGTAATGCCGAGTTTCGTCAACCTCATCCATCCAGCGGACTCTTGGTCTTCCCAATTTTCGAGTTCGGTTTCGAAAACCCTTCGTACTGGTTCGACTTCATCCATTCTACTGACATGGTCTAGCCAGCGCAATCGCTTTATTTTGATCCGCTTAACTATGTCAATGTCGGGATATAACTCATACAGCTCATGGTTCATGCGGCGCCTATACTCGCCGTTGTGCACTATAGGGCCATAAATTTCTCGGAGTATTTCACTCTCGAAGAATCCTAGAGATGTTTCGTCTGCTTACGATAAGACCCAGGATCCTGCGCCATACAGCAATACAGATTGTATGAGAGTCTGGTATACCCGGACTTTTGGTACTCAAAAGAGGTCTTTATCTCTAAGGTGCTCACTTAGCCCTAAATAACATATATTCGCAAGCAGAAATCTCCCCTTGATCTCAGGGCTTACGTTGATGTTTTTGTTATCGGCAGATCCGAAGAATATAAATTCGTCCACCACCCCAAAATTATAACGGTTATCTTCCTTCACGGATCAGTCTAATCTCGTGGAAGCCTTGCACGTTGAAGCCATTAATTTTGTCTTGTATTTCAACTTTATAGTATAAAAGTTGTATCATTTTGTGTTTGAATGAATAAAAAATATTATCGCTAGAAAACCAATACTGTTATTTATACGCCTAAGTATGTTGCTGTTAATAATATATATTTAGTAATCATACGCTCAACCATGATGTAATACATCAATGACATTTTAAGTATCTTAAGTTAATAATCATACGCCTAAGGTGCTGTTTTAATAAATAGTAATCATACGTTTCACTGTGATATAAATTATACTGTTCAACTAAAGACAATAATTCAAATAATGTTAATCATACTAAACTTGGAGAAAAATCTGAGAACTCCAATAACTCAAAGCATACGGCTAAGTATAAAATTTTATTAAAAATATTTATAAATTTTCCAGGTTTGGAAACCATACGAATCAACTTTACTTTATTTCCAAACATTTTTTTATAAAATTTAACTCTATATTATCAACAATATAAATTATACCGTAATAGTAACTCAAAAACCCAATGATGCAGTTCGATTCCTCGGAATTAAGTTAGTGTAAAACCGTCCTTTTCCGCCTTGCCTCTGTTCTTCGACTAAAACACGCTAAAGTACGCTGTTTTAGATATAAATTATATGTTTTTAATATAAATTATGCGCCCAACTTTTCTACAAGCCATATAGCTTAATTGAGCCTTGACGCGTATATAGAACCTTTTATAGCACCTTACCGTATATATTTACTAATGTGCGATATTATGTTTTTTATATCACTGCTAGAATTTCTTCACAATTATTCACTTAACAGCTCTATTTGCCTTCAATATATTTGTTAAATTATTAATTATTAATCATACGCTGCGTGACCCTTTAAAGTATCTACTATTAATATGTACAGTTTACAGCTCTGAACTGTGGCAAGAGGATTTAAGTTAGCGTCTAGCACTATTATTTTAATAAATATAATAACTTGTTTACAAATTTCGCCTGCAGTTATCGAAAAACAAAATCCATCAACAAAGTTGCATTATATATCTCGTTTCGTGGTTATACTAAATTGCTACCAATTAAACCACTTTGGTCAAAATAACAAACTCCATTTAAAGGAGCACGTTTGGGCGCCACATGCAAAAAACCACGCCAACTGTGCATTCCATCAAAGCTATGTACAACATCTAAATAAAGTGGTTATAACAATATCGATTGCAAATTTTGCGGATTGAAGGTCAAAATCTACGAAAGTGAACACAAATCTGTATAAGGATCTAAATTACAAAGCAACACATATTTTAGGGTATCAATATACCACCCCTAAACTTTGTTGACATTGCTCGTAACATCAAAACTAAGAGCACAAGAACTAAACTTCACTCTTCTTGTTGTCATGTTAATATGCAGCAACATTTTTGTGTTTTTCTAAACTTAAACGGAAAACTTTTCGCAGCATGTGTCGTAGAATTTGTTCAAATTGTGAGCGACAACTCTAAACAACCATTGACGTGAATGCTCGACAAGGAGACTGGCAAAATTGTGCTCATACTAAGTGGCTAAACAGCAGGCGACCACACCTAGTACAGTCAATCACACAGCTTTCCCATTTCCCTGAAATTTTAAATCATCAATTAAGAGGAAAATGGGTTTACAAAGTTTATGCAATATTTGTGAATTTTAATAAATCAAAAAAGTCTTAGGATTGGATATGGAAGCAATAAATGTATTAATGTGTGCACCAACACGTTTTCTGTTCAATAACAACTTTTAGATTTCAGGCCCTTTGGGGGAATAGATTCAAAATTTAGAAGGAAAACATGTCCAGCTCTGACTGAAAGTGATAAAAAATTGTGTCAATTATTGTTTATCGTGTGCTCTACTGTTGTAATTATGTTTTTAAATATGAGTAATTAAAAAGTTTTGCTTGTCCTCTTTTGACAAATGTTTGAATTATAAAAAGTGCCAAATAATTAAGACAGTTATAAAAGTTTCTGTTAACCTTGACAATAATTAATATTAATTATACGTATGCAGGGTTGAGAATGAATAAATAAAACTTAACAATGGTATAATGTTTCTCTAAAAAATTTCAAATCAATGGCATTACGTGTACAGAATTCATTCCGTGTTTGATATGAACTTGGTGATTCCAAAATCTTCGTCAGAGTTTGTTAGATTAAATATGCACACACAACCAAAGTTGTTTGCAATAAAGAAAGGAATAGGAAAATTTTAAAATCTAAGAAAATCCAAGCAGTTTTATTTTGAGAGAGTCAACTGTTTTCAAACAGAATTCTGGTCAAGAGCTTACATACATGATTGCATTATGAACCTTCTTTTTAAATATCGGACTGCAAATCAAACAATCAAACTCATTTGAAATGCATATTCGAAAACTTTCACTAACATTTGTGTGGCTTCGAATGAATGAAAGAAACGGAAAAGGAAATTGCGTTGTATTTCATCATCTATATTCGAACATTAATTTAAAATATTTAATTCAGACTTTGAAAAATCATTAAAACTTGTGACGAAGTTGCACCCATTCTATCGACAAAATTGTTTCAATTATAAAAATCTACAAATTGTAACGAAAGTAATAAAAGCTTTAAAATACAATTAAATATTAATTGTAATCAGACCCTCCCAGTGTCAATTCAAGAAATATGATTGTAATACCAACGTATTAAGTGTTCGTTGGTCATGTAAATAAATTATGAAACAAGTTTGAGAAATTGTGTCTGATACTCAACCCTATGCTCTTGTAACGAGTACATTTTTGTTTTTATATATTTGTTATAATAAATAAAGTTATCGCTTATCCTTTCATTGAAATCTTTACATTAAATGAGAGACAAGGAAAGTACTGAGGAAATTTTTACACTACACATTATCAGTGCGCAATATGGAGATTGACTTGCACATCAATTGCATTTCCTCGAATGTTGGCATATTTTGTATATTACGTGTAGAAGAATTATTATTATTTTTTAATAAAACCAATCATACGTCACCAGTGCAAAAAGTATTTTTTTTTTAGCAGCAATTGGTGAGTTATCTTATTTGTCTGTAGGCAGTGTAATTTTTTCGTTACGAAAACGAAGAAATATAATATTTTCATCTCCACTCTGAAGACAAACTGATATTATGTCATTTAATTCCATATACACCGTCATTTTATAACTTTTTAAGGATAACAATCGGTAGCTTAATTGTCAAATGTCATAAAATGTAAATATAAAATTTCAGAATTTTTTCAATTTACAGCCTGTTTCTCTATCTCAAACATTCTACTCAAATTGGCTTCCTCTAAGTCAAAATTTTCGTTCGCCTGACTCCATGTTTGTTCCTAAATGGCAGCACATTCGAAATAAAGAAATCAAAATTTGTATTGAAAAAACGCATGACGTGAACCGACAAGATTGTGGAACTCAAATCAACTTTCTTTCGTTTAGAACACGACCGAACGCTTTTGTTCAAGATAGAGAAACAGGATGTTGCCTACCGATTTGTATCGTTAACATTTTAGGGAATCCCGGTGCGGATTCTCGATTCGGTTTGCAATACTTTAAACAGTCTTTAGCAAGTGGTAATTCCTTTTAAGTAAAAATATCAAGTTTTACCGGTTTATGGAAAAACTTGTAAATACCACGGGCGGGATTCGAACTCATATTCGCTGGACAAACGTTTCTATGTATCTGGAGCATTATCTTTAGCAGCGTCTAAACCGTCAAAACATACCAGTGCGTATTCATAGATATCAGTTGTGTATACTGGTAATCATAATGTCTAGTGGAGGGAGGATTTATGGGAAAACTAAGTTACAAAAGTGATTTTTATTTACTCGGTAAGTTTCTAATAGATCTGGTAGTTTTTAATTTATTATTCAAGCTGAGGACCATTCAACGTCATTGATAGAGATATAGTTTCAAAAAAAGAAGTTTTGTGAAATGCATTAACATGCTATTTCACATCTAGCCACAGGTCTTTATCACCGGTTGGTGATGTTATTAAAAGATGCATTTCAAACTAAAATTTCAATTGCCTTACGAGATTGTTGTTACCATGGATGTTAAAAAACGTTAATATACATATATATTTAATGGTTGACCTAAACTTTTAATAAATTCAAGTTCTAAAATAAATTTTGTTAATGATCCAATATTTAAGAATTTGGTCCATGCAGCGTATTAGTAATTTTAATTATTGTCTCCTTTAACAATTTCTTCGATAGTTGCTCCAAATATCTATCGATTGTGTTGCAGAAAACGGTTATAGGCACAAAACAAACTAAAAATTATATGACATAATTGTGATTACAGTGATATTATATTTTGCAAGTCTAATATAGCGGAAGAGTCCAAACATTTAAGAATTTAAAAGATATATACTTATATATTCCTGATTACCACCTTTTTATAAAATCTTATCTGTGTTTTCAAATTTCTCCTTTTTTTTGTTTATTTGCAGAATGCGTTCATTTGTCGAGGAGAATGAAAAGAATGACCCATTGATAAATGCTCCGGATAAAAAGAATAATCCGTGGGCTGAAAAGGGCAAATGTGTCATTATGTAATATTATCGTAAACCACAAAAATACCCCAATATAAAACATCAACAGCAAAATAATAACTACCAATATCAACAAAAGCAACTTAATAGATATCCCAACCACACCATTAATAGTAATAACGGCAGCAGACCAGTAGATCAATCTGTATTAGAACCAGCCGGTGCCATAGTAGATCATACTAACTATCTATATAATTCCCTAGATCCTACCGAAAATACCAATACCAATGCCTATAATGACAATGATGCGGATCAACATCAAACTTCCATCTCTTCCACACCTTTTGTTTATCATACCGAAGAATTTTATAAAAACAATAATTACTATTATTATAATTACAATTTAAATTACCATGAGTTACAAGCAGAACCTTCAAGAACAAATCAGCTCTTTAAGAAACTCAAGAGGCGTACGCAACGTGAGTTGTTGCAACGACCAATGTTGCAACATATGTTGGTCTTGGTAATGTGGTTGCAAGCGAAATTTTGGCAAATGTATTATGAGATACTAATGAGAGTAAAGAACTAAGAGATGTTGAAGGGAGAGTTATGTTTGTTGGCTGAAGGATATGAAAAATGCGATGAATAAAAAGAGAAGCCTATCGCGGAAACGACGGAAGAAAACAAAATGCAGCCGAAATGTAAAGAGTTTGCTTGCGACTTAAAGTTAAGGGGAGATGTTACAACCTACGTCCCAGGAGTTTCAATCTCCAAACCGAGCAGTCCTTTATCGCCTGGATCATCAATTATAAGAACAGAGCTGCTAAAGTGATGTTAAGTATGAACTCTAAATTGTATTTCCATTATTTATTTATTTTTCCATAAGCATAAGTTTATTACTTAAGAATATTTTTAAATAATATACTATTACATAAATTTAACAACAACAACAACAAATACAACAGCAACAACAAACTCTTTAATTATATCAAATCAAAATTTGCAACAAAGTAATAACAACAACTACAACAACAAAAATTACTAATAAAATTTCCATATAGAAAACAACAAAAGAAAGAAAACTTCTTCATTTATGGCATTTTTTATTTCAGTTTTCGAAACTTTAAACTTTTGGTTCGTTCAATTTGTGTTACCTCGTCTTGTTCAAATGTCTTTCTTCATGCATACATTTAATTGTCATCATTCCTTTAGAGCTCATCAAGAACGTCATCATCATCATCATCATCATGTTGAAAACTTGACGCAACCAACCATTTTCTTTACAGATTTTGTTCTTTCTTTCTAACCATCCGACCATTATTAAACCAACCAACCATCACCACCGCACCGCACCCCACCACCATTACCATCAAACCTCATTATTGCAAAGACCTAAATGAATACATATATTTATAGTATATTTGGCTAAAACAAACAACAAATTTAATAGTCATGACTTCATTAAACCACAAAACCATTACAAAAATACAAAAAAAACCCACCCTTGTCTATACAAGTACTACTTACTACAAAGTGTAATTAAATTTTTTTAGAACAAACATAAAAACTGTGTTTCGAATATTTTTTTAAACTAAACTTTAGAAAGATCATAAAAATCACACTAACAGCAAAAATTCCGATAAACTGCTACTATGAAATCAATCCTCTTGCGATTATCATCAGAATTTGTTAAAACATTTTCATAAAAAGGTTTCCTTTGTGCTAAAAACAAATAGAAATTCGGTAAAATAATTTCCTCTTATCTCAAAAGAATAATAAAAAAACACCCATGTAATTGCTACTCTAACAAATGCTACATTTATAACTCTTGATTTATTGTTGAAAAAAATATTGAAAAAACTTAAAATTAACTACTATGTAGTACAAAATCGAATAAAGCTATTTCAAATCAATGTATTCTTGAAAAAATATTAAAGCTTGAGATGTTCCAATTTTTTTTCAAAATGGCAAAAATTGAGTTAAATTTTTTGAAATCCGAAAAAAATATTTATTTATTAATCATTCAAAAGTCATTGCACTTAATTTGTTTCTTTTTTTTCAATATTATATTTAATTTTATTTTATTTTTATAACTTAAAAAGTTTATTATTTTCGGTATTTTAGAGAAATTTAAACTTTAAGTTAAATTTGTATTTGAAAAATGTATTAATTTTAGTTTCTGCGTTAAAAAGTCGACTTTTATCATTATTTATAAGGTAACAATTTATTTGATAGCATTGCAGTATCAAAGCTTTTGCTATGTGTTAAGCTAATGTAGACTTTTCATTTATATTGTATTTAATATTCTATCTAACAATATATTCTTTTAATTCATTAACAATAATTGTTTTATTAATTTAAAAGAGAATAGGTTTTTTTAGTTCTCTTAGATCCAAGTCAACCCAATTATTGTGGGAAATACATGCTAGTTTTCAAAATATTTAATTTCATGACAACTCCATATTGATTTGAAAGTAAACAAAATAACACTAATACCATTTTACTCTTCGGATTATAATGGACTTACTACATAACAAAGGAGCTTTGAAAGCTTTGGCTACAAAAATATCTTAATTACTGTTTTGATTTTTGCTATGAGCAATTCTATTTGCTACTTGTTAATACACAAAATTATTTTGTTGTTATTAAAATTAATAAGATTAATATTGAAAATAATAATATAATAATAATATTTAATTTTATTTTTTTTAAATTAATATTTTTATATATATTTTATATATAATATTTAATATTTTTTTTAAATTTGCCTTGAATTTTTTCTCCAGCGACTGATTTTAATTTTTTAAAATTTCACTTCAAATTTTTTCAATTTTTTTTCGTAAATTTTAAAATTTTGCCTTTAATCTTTTTCCATGGAAAGATTTTCAATTATTTAAAATTTAAATTAAAAATTTTTTCATTTAATTTTCAAAATTTCTTTTCAATTTTAAATTTTTTTTTTTAAATTTTGAAATTTTTTTTTGAATTCGATGTTTACTTACTTTTATTCACATTGTTATTCTAAGCTTAATTAAATATTTTTTTCAGTTTAATAAATTTTGGATAATATTTTATGAATTTATTTAATATTAATTTTTCTCAAGATCAGGTATACTATATTGCGTTTTCAAGAGATATCCGAAAAAAGGTATTTTTTTCAAATATTTAAATAAAACTGAATATAAATAGTAATTGATGTATATCGATTTACAACAGAAACATTAAGTTTCCCTCACAATTAGAAAAAAAATTATTTTAAAAATTAATTTTTAATTTTTTTTTTTAATTTAAAATGTTTTTTTTGTTTATTTTATATATAAACTTAATTCCTTTATAAATTGTCCATTATTTCTTATAATGGTAAAACTATCGTGTAGACACAGATTTAAAAACCACAAAATGTAAGAACAATTTTATTGAGAAATTTTGAAACTTTTGAGTTCATTACTTTTATTTAAAATTTGCAAATAGTTTATTAATTTATTTTTGTTTTAATAAATATAACAAGTATTATCTCTGATTTCGTAAATAAATTATTTAGTTTATTTTAAAAACCAAAATTTTAATGTACAATTAGTTTCATACATTCTTTGAGTAGGCTTTATAATTTCCATAGTTTAATAATTATAAATAATTAAAAATTTATATATAAAAATAACTTTAAACATATGTATGTCTGGCAACATCGGAGTATCTGAGTAAGCGCTTACAATTTTGATTGTAATGGATTTTAAACCGAAAGAGTCGTGGAGAAGTGGAAAGCTGAAGGAAAGAGACGTCCCATTTCGGCTTACAAGCGGCGCTAAATTACTAATTGCTAGAAGCTAAAGTATACAAAAATGACCATCAGTATATATATATACTTTATATATATTTGAATAAACTTATTTAAATAATTTTTACATTTAAAATTATAAAAAAAGGAATAAAAATTTAACAAAGGTAGCAAAAGACAAACAATATTTTTAGCTATTAAACGCAAACAATATGGAATAGAAAATAAACTAAACTATATTATACTATATATACAACATTGAAACCAAACCAAAACAACGCAAATGTAGTGGACTATAGAACAATTTAGAGAAACATTTGAAATAAAACTGAAAAGCATAATAAACACCAACACATATGAACAAAAATATACTACAACATTTACATGCAATAACAATAAACAGACAGCAACATATTACACACACTCAACAATTACCGGAAACGGAACCAACATTAAAGTAAAACAGTAAAACGAAATAATTTTTTTAGTAGACGTTTTAAATATAAAAATCAACAACTACAAAACTTAATTAGCGTATATATTATATTATAATTCCAAACAACAACATAAACTAAATAAGTTATATAACTGAAAAAAAAACGCGTTAAATCAGCTGTCAACTTTATACACATCAACAACAGAAGAATAACAGAAAACGCGACCTGATATGTAAAGGACTTGAACAACAACCAAGAGGAAAAACTACAAACCTTAAAACCAAAGCTGATACAACTTCAAAAGATATACCTATATATATACTATATATATATATATATATACAAAAATTAATTATATATATTAAGTATAAAAAAGGCGCTGACCTTCTGGTTTAAACAAAACAACAAGTTAAAAAGTGTAATATTAGTTTATGTTTAAAATAAAATACAAGATATTTGAAATATATATAAAACTAACACAATATGTAGTAAAATTATATTGAACATAAAACAAAAGTAAAATAAATCACAAGAAATCACATAAGGAAAACAATCGAACAAATACAACTTGGAGATTAAGTGAAAATAAAAAATAAAAAAATTAAAAATATTAACAGAATTGAAGAAATTAATTCTACGATAATTAACAATTAAAACTTGTTTAATTTATTTTTTAATTAATTTTTAAACATATTTTAAATTCTTAATTATAATTACAATTAAAGGTTAAATTTTTGATTTAAGTATATAACAATGTAATGTCGCCATTATTAATTATTAAATAGACTTAAAACTAGTAGTTGATTTTTTTAAAATGATATATTTTTTTTTAAAAATCGATAGTATTAACATCATATAAACGTAGCATTTGAGGAAAACAAAACACAAAATATTATAAATAACATCAAGAAATAGTAGCAAAATTTAAACAATACATCAGCATTAATGCAATTATAGATTATTGTTAATTTAAGAAATTCAATAACAAAAGCAAACAGTAATCGATTGAGGGTAGACATCATGTATAAAAAACCATCGGTATTTTGAACGATAAAGAAAATATAACAAAAGCAGAAAAATCCAACAAGCCCAATATAAAAACCTTTATCTAAAATAAACAATAAGCTAAAAGTTTGATTTAAATAGAAAACAACTAATAAAATGCAACTAAACATGAGATATCATCAAGATCTAGGGAATTAAAGCGAATAAAAGACGCTTTCATAAAATATTACACGAAACTTGAAAAGCAGCGAAATCCAACAAAATTCCATAGTAAAAATTAATATACAGACATCTGAGAAATAACTGCAGGAAAGCTTACAAAAAGATTCCGAAAATTAAATGCTCCCAAAAATATCTTAACATACAACAAGAACAGTAAACTCCAAAAGTCTTTGAAAAATCATCTAAGATCTACAAAATTCGCAGCAGAGCCAAAGCTTTTCAACCAAAAGCTTTAAAAATACCATCCGTTAAATAACAACATCTGGGCTTGAAAGCTGGATGAAATCTTTGAAGAGCGTGTTTTTAAAAATCACAGAACATCAACTGCAGATGGGGTTTAAACCACATTTACCATCAACGCTCTACCATGGTATTGCCTCACAAAGGCTTTGGTTCTAAACAAAAGCTTTGAAGATCCTCAAAAACAAAAGCTCAATAAATGTAAAAGCCCGCAAATTAACAAGCTAAATTATCAATATGTGAATAAGGATATGAAATAAAACAGTTTGAGTAAATAAAAGCTCATTTAGAAGTGAATGAGATTATAAAAAGAAATGTTGGAAAACATTTGATTAGAGAAGAGCTCTAGATGGAATTTCACAGAAAAAATTTTTAGTAACGGAAACAAAATATCAGAAGTTTGCGATGAACAGCCTAGAAATAATTATGATGAAAAGCTCAGAAAACCATCAACCAACTTTAGTTAAAAACCTGTCTCGTGGTTGGACAAAAGCTTTCAAGAAGCAATATAAATTTGGAACATTCTAATTGAAGAAACTAACCACAATGATAAGTGGTTACGAGGCTGCCCAAAGCATTATTGATATACAAGCTTTTCAATTATATCATCAGAGAGTAATAAAAAATATATGTGTAAGGAGTGCTGAAATTATAATATACCGAACGAGAGAAAATGGAGGTTTGGGAAAAAGCTTTCTGAAAACCATCAAAACATTGCAGTCAAAAAATTCCAATAGCGTATGCGATATAAAAGCTTTGGACGTGTATCATCAAAAATCTTCAAATATATATATGAAGAAATCGAGCTACTAAAGCCTCAATAGTACCGTACAAAAGTTACAAGAAAGCTCAAAAAAGCTTTGAGACAAAAAACGTTTTCGAGGAATATCAAATAATCTAAAACAGTATGTGACAGAAAACATAAAAAAAAAATGTTAAAAAGCTCCCAAAGCTTTCAGCAGCTCCAAAAGAATCACCAAAGCTCAAAAAGCTTAATTTAAGACAACAAATCAGTTAACAAGAACAACTTCAATAAAACAAATGGTATTAAAAGTGGTTAAAAAACGACAACATAAGAAGAAGAAGAAGAGAAAATAGTTTTGAAAAAAACCATATTGAAAGAAGATAAAAATCGTTAAAATACAAATTAAAAATTGAACAAAAGTTCAATTGTATTTGAAACAAAAGCTCCGGGAGTATGCAAACTAGCAGAGAACCAAATCAAAATTAGTTAAGTCTAAGCAAAAGATTGTGGAGGATCGCCAACAATATGAAATCAAAAAACAAGTCAAAAATATATTGAAACGGAAAGGTTAACAATGGTTAATGAAAGCGATTTACCTAGGAGGAGTGCGAAAAGATGGCGAAAACTTTTCGCGTTATTGAAAAATTAACACACAAAAAAAGTTAAAGAATCAATTCTAAGATTAATATAATATTACACATTTTATTATTATAATGTTCATAAATATATAATGGAAAAACTAATAATATTTTTAACAAATTTAAGCATAACAAATATATAAGAACAACAGTAACAAAGTTAGTAGAAAAATAAAAACATTTCTGAAAGGCTTACACGGTGATGTTAGAAAAGTATAAAACAACTTGAAAAAAGAGTTTTCAACAGAAAAGCTTAAACGCGAATTTTATAAAAATCTAGAGTTATAGAGAAATGTATACACGTTTTGGTCAAAGAAAAAATTTCAGAAAAAGCTTCCAAGAAATTTTAAAAAAAGCAGTAAAGAAAAGTTTTTAGGAAAAGCTTTCCACAAATAAAAAGTTTGAGCTGGAAGTTCTAAAATCCGTTCGAATCATTTTAGATTTATGATCAGTATCACAGTTAGCCAATCTCCCTTCAAATTGAATTTAAATGTCCGATGTTTGTCATTTAAATGTCATTTAATAACAGAATTTTCTGGAAGCTTTTCAACTGAGCTTTTTAAGGACGAGGTGACACTCGTTCTTTAATTATTTACAATGTTTAACCCTTTCAGGCAAACTTTTAGTTAGCTTCCCAAAAGCTTTTTGTTCAAATTTAAAAAAATTAAAAATCCCTGAATAGGTTTGTATGAAATTTACAGAAAAACTTTTATAGCAACCAACATCTTTAAAAAAAAACAATCACAAATAGGAACTTTAAAATCAGTGTTTTAAAAAATTAAAAAGCTGTAAAAGCTTGAGCCCTTAATGTAAAAAGCAGAAAGCGAGTAATGGAAAAGCTTTTTCATAATGTAAAAAAATTCAAGCTTCCAGCCAAAACTTAAAGTTTAAACTTAAAGTTTATTCAGATTTTTTAACAATACACTTTTATTTTAAAATTCAACATAAAACTATAAGCAAAATCATAATTTTCTTTTTGGAAAATAGTGTGTACTATTTTTTCAATAATTCAAAGGATTTTTATAACCGTTTAAGCTTTTTTGAGTGCTTGAAAACTTAGAACTATAAGATCTAACTTTTTTGATTTCTAGCATTTATTAATCCCCTTGAGGATCAGAGGCCGACGGATACTTTTAAATAACATAAGACATTTTTAAAAGTCCAACATTAAGAGTAACGGAAATTAACATTTTTAAAAAATAATTAAAAACGTTCAAACATTAAAAACCAAAAACATATAAGTGTTAAAAATTAATTATCAAACAAACAAATACTCAAATATCTATATAATGAAAAGGAAATTTAAAATTAAATTATTAAAACACACAGAAGAGAAATGAAAGGTTTAACAAGTAAAGGAATCCTTAGGACAAGTCAGGCAAAAAAATATCTTTTGATTAAGGTCAAAATTTAAATGCTCAAGTTAGAAAAATGGCTAGGAAGGCAAGACAAATTTGAAACGGTTATGGAAAATTATTTAAACACATTATATATATTTTATAGAATTATAAGTCGGTGTTGTTACAAAATTATAAAACCAAAATACTTGTAAACATTATTCATGTTATTATTAAATCATTGAACGAAAAAAAACTTCAACAAAAAGTAAATTATGAAAAAGTTTACTATAACATTTTCAAAAAAATTTATAATAATACATAAAATTAAGTCTTGAAAATAGTTTTAATTGCATTATTAACAAAAAAATTAAAAAAAAACAAGAGAAAACAAAAAACAAAAATAAATGTGTCAAATTTAAGTTTAAGTTAAGAAGAAAATGATTCAAAAAGTTGCCCAACAAAAAGATTCAAAACAAAACTCTATTTAAGCTCCAAAACAACAACAACAACTTTCCCATGAGCCTTAAAGAAGAGTCACTGAACCTTTTTTAAATTTAAAAATAACAAAACAAGAAAATACTTTTTAGTAAAATAAGTGATATATAATAATAATATTAACTCCCAAGATTTTTAACATTAACACTACATACTCGAAGAAGAAAAGATAATATTAAAACAAAATTCCATTAAGAAAAAAAGTACGTATTAAATTAAAAAAATAAATAGTAAAAAAACCATAATTACATTAATATTAAGCAAAAAATAAAAAAAAAACGTTTAAGGAAGGGACACGAACACCATCCAACCAATCCCTACTACAAAACGCGAAATCTACTCAAAATTTCTTAACAATTAAAATTCTCATTATAAAAATAATTGATCAATATAACACAAACACACATTTAATCAATTCAATGAAAATTGTAATCAATGTGATTGCAAATAACAACAACCACATTACAAAAACAAAAACTTTCAAGAAACAACAAAAATTATGCTAATAATACTAATTTGTCTGACAACAATTATAGTATGGAGAGAGTATTCTATTCCAGAGAGTAAATCGAACTCCCTTCTATAACAAAAAAAAACAAGAAAAAAACCAAAAAAAAACACAAAACCAAAAACAAATCCTTTGTGTTTTATTTCAAAATCCTTTAAAGCATCTCACGATAGAGACAAATCACATAGGAAAATGGTTGAGTTATTTCGCACAAAAAGGTTTGATGATGTACCCTGATAATCCCAATTGTCGTCGTTGTCTTCGTCCCTCGTTTCTTGCAACACCTCTCCTTTATCTTGTTAACGAAATTCTTGGCTTCTGTGTTACATTTTTCTTTAAATTTACTGGCAATTTATTTCTTTTATTTCATTTTCTTGATTTACAGATTGTTTTATTTAATTGATTTCATTTCGTTTCGTTTTACATTCGGAAACAGGTTGACTACTCAGTAAAGGATAGGTTAAAAAGCGGGTAAGTATTTAAGTGGCGGTGTAAGTATAACGGCAAAATATCAAGTAGGAATATTAAAAAGATAAGGATAACCACAATATTTAAAGGGATCAGCAAACAACAGGCTGAAAGGAATATTTCACTTCACGCGAAGTAGTCAATATGAAACGTATACAGTGGCAGTAAGAACATTTCTTGCTGGGAACTAGTTGGGAACTCCATCAATTCCAATTGAAGATTACAAAAATATCGTTTTAATTTTGAATAATATCAATTGAAATTTTATAGTTTTATTTGAAATTAAAAATGCATCAATTGTAATTTAAAAATTCCATTTCAAATTTGAAATAAATTAATTGAAATTTAAAAATATCAAATTAAATTTAAGACATCAATTGCAATTTGAAACAAAACAAAATTTAAAAATTGTTAGCCGATTTTATTTAGTAGATTTTTAAATCTAAATTGACGTCATTTAAATTTCAATTGATATTTTTTTTATATCAAACCATCACTCAGGGGATGCCCCCTATAAATGCAGTGCATTGTGGTGGCGAAGAAAAATTGAGGTAGTGGAGGGTGGAAAGAGGGAGTAGTATTTGTCAATATTTGCTTTGATTCTTTGTATGTCACAATTGTTGGGAAATACACTAGCCGAAAATTTATTCGACATGAGGCATGTACGGCTGAAGAACGTATTTTCTCTATAGTATGTAGTGCGGTCAACCGGCCAGTCGATAAAAACGGATGAGAGTTCCTGGAAAGCAGCGTACTTCGGCTAAATATCTTCACGTCTGGCATAAGTTGGCGGATGTCCGAGGAACACATACCGTGGAAGTATCGATAGAACAGCGCTCATTTCAACGATGCTCAAGGGAGGCAATAGAGTTGGATACCCTACTGCCCCCCCCCCCCCCAACTTCCCCTCATTAACACCATCGCTCTTCTCTCGACAAGGTCGAGAAGCGCCAAAGAGGTCCTAGGAGCACCGGCCCATATATGGGAGTTATATTCCATATTTGGTCGGATATAGGTGATGTAAATATTGAGAAGATCAGATGGAGTGAAGTATTTCTTGCACCGCTTTAAAAATCCTAGAAACTTGAATGCTTCTTTCGACACTTCAAATACATGTTTGTTTTGCCCAACAGACATCACATTGTATTTTCATGCCCAAAACATCAAGAGCATCGGATTCATCAATATCGATACACCTGAGTCATCAATCCACTTATGCGACAACAAACAACACTGGGTCTTACCCGCATTCAAATCTACTCTATTCATTCGACCCCATTCAACAATGGACACCAGATCCCTTTCGATTGTTTGATTTATCGTCCGGCGTTTAACTTCAATCTCTTGAAGACTTGGCCTACGGTCGAATGAATAAGACTGACAGAGATTATTGTCATCCGCAGAGGAATAGTTGGGATTCATAGTCTGACCCAGGAGATCGTCAATGAAAATAGGAAAAAGAGAAGGAGAAGGAGAAGGAGAAAGAGAGATTACAGAGACCTGTGGTACACCTGCAGTCAATTTATGCTCGTCGGATGAAACCCCATCTACAACAACTCGTATAGTGCGATCTCCGATAAAACTCGACATAAACCAGTGAAGTTATCACCGACACCAAAAGCTACGAGCTTTGACAAGAGTGCATCGTGCCATACTCTGTCAAAGACCAAGCGGGTGAATGGATCGACTCCGCTGTTCCGAAAGGAACTCCATCAGTTCTCCAGTAGATCTCATTCTGCGGAAGCCATACTGCTGACCATTAAGAAGATCATTGGGCTCAAGATATTTAACAAGATGGTGGTCAACCATGTTCTCCATAACCTTCGAGAGCGAAGAACAAATTGCAATTGGGCGGTAATTTGCAGGGTTACTTGCATCATTGGCTGGACATTAGCAACCTTCCAATGCGCCGGGAAGACTCCCACACGGTATGCAAAATTGAAAAGGTTGGGCAGTGGACGTGCCAGCGTCGAAAAGCACTATGAGATTCGCAAGAATCTTTTTAACTCCTCGTGTTCGAAAAAATATCTTGGGCATAGAACAAGATACGTAATTGATCATGGGGAGTGGTTTATTGCTATCCGGCAAGGAAGAGTTCCTTGCAAACATTTCGGCTAAGAGGTTAGCTTTATCAACCGGTTCAGTGAAGGTTATGTCATCTTTAAGAAGAGTTGGGATAGAGGAAGAACTATCCTTTATTCTTCTTGCAAATGACCAAAAGCTCTTACTTCCTCTAGGGAAAGAAAGGACTTCAGCACGAATATCCTGTTCGTGAAGAAACTTTTCGCGTCAAAGTACTTTGGCACACTTGAATCTTGCCTGTTTGCGTAACAGTTCAGTATTAACGTTTTTGTTAGAACGTCAGTCTCTGAACGCATCCTCTTTGGATCTGACAGCATTCTTGCATGTCTGGTTCCACAAATTTTTTTCCGATGGTTTAACCGAAATAATTTTTGTCGGGATGAATGTATTCATACCAATCAAAATTATCTTCTCAATCATTTCAGCAGCAGCATCTATATCATTGTCCAGGAAGTACACACAGTGTACACCAAAATACAAAATATTTATATAAAAGATAAAAACAAAAAAGTAAAACAATTTACTAAACCACTAAACACATTGATGTAAAACAAACAAAGATAGTACTTACATAAAACTAGTCCTACTTACTTGCGTACTTAGGCGGCCTCAAACAGGGATCAGGGGCCTTACAGAATTAGGATAATATATTTCTCCAGACGGCTCGATCTTCAGATTTTCTCCTCCGGTCTGTAACACCAAGCTCTCGCTGGCTATATTCCACCTGGTCTTTCCAGCGAAGTCTTGGTCGTCCTTTTTTTCGATATCCATCGAGTTCGTAGTCGAATACTTGATTCGAATAGTTCATTTTTTGGTTCATTCTCATCCTTTCAACTGAAATGGCCTAACTAGCGTAAATGCGCTATATTAATACGCACAATTTGGTCGATTATACAGATTATATATCATCAGATTATACAGATTATATATCATCCGGATTATATATCATCCGTCATCGACACTCGCCCTTTTCGATTACGCTCGATTACGAAGACTCCCAGTGATGTTTCATCAGCATGCGATATGACCCAGGATTCTGCGCCATAAAGCAAGACAGTTTGTATAAGAGTCGGATAGAGTTAGATCTTTCGTTTCTCGAGAGAGGATCTTATCACTGAAGTGCTTGCTTAGCCCGAAATGACACATGTTTGCAAGCACAAATCTCCGTTTGATTTCTAGGCTGAGGTTATTGCTCCCGTTTACGGTAGAGGTAGATGAATTCTTCCAAAATCCCGAAATTATAACGGTTATCACCGTTCAGCTTTCGTCAAATCGAGAGGATGTTCTGTTTGTCGAAACCATTCAGTTTTGTCTGTCCCTCTTTTATTGCCAAATCCACTTCTGCTGATTCCTTCTCAATCCTAGAAAATACTGCAGTAACTTTTCGCAGATTTCGCCCGATGATGTCTAAATCATCAGCATACGGGAGCAGCCTGTGACTTTTGGTGCTGATAGTTTTATTCGTGTTGACTGCAGCTTCGTCACGATGATCACAACTAATATGTTGAAGAGATCGCATGATAGGGTGTCGCAATGTCTGAGGCCTCGTCTCGTACTAAATGGCTCGGTGGGATTTTTGACAAACTTTACTGCGGATTTCGTGTCGGTCCTTCTCTATTCCTGAAAATACTGCAGTAACTTTTCGCAGATTTCGCCCAATGATGTCTAAATCATCAGCCAGTGACTTTTTCTATTGATAGTTTAATTCGTGTTGACTGCAGCTTTCCTCACGATGTTCTCAATTAATATGCTGAAGAGATCGCATGATATGTGGTATCGCCTTGTTCTACCTGAGGTCTCGTCTCATACTTAATGGTACGGTGAGATCTATTACAATCTTTACTGCGGATTTCGTGTCGGTCAGCATTATTCTACAAAGGCGTGTCAGCTTAGAAGGTATATCAAGCTCCGACATAGCTTGGTATTTTTTTCACCGTATCGGGCTACCGAAGGCAGCCTTATAATCTACAAAGAGGTGGTAGGTGTCGGTTTGTTTTTCATAGGGTTTCTCCAGGATTTGACATTATTTGAATATCTCGTCATTAGTTGACTTTCCAGACGTAAAACCACACTGATAAGGTCTGCTCAGATATGCAACAAATGGCTTTATTCTTTCGCACAGGCCGCTCAAGAGGAACTTGTATGCGCTGGATAAAAGGCTTATTCCACCATAGGTGGTACCTACAATCGGATCACCTTTTTGAAAACAGAACACAGTATGCTAAAACTCCAATCGTCGGGCATGCATTCGTCTAGCCAGATTTTGTATATGTGCTGAAGCATGCACCTTTCCAACTCATTGCCGCCAGTTATAAACAGCTAAGCCGGTAGTCCATCAGCAGCAACAGCTTTAATGTTCTTAAGGCCGAAAAATTGCTGTTCTAACTTCGCTTTGGCTGTGAAGGGAGCAGACGACGCCATCGTCTTGTACGTGCTAAACATCCTCATCCATATTGAAGTCTCCTGGGACAAGTAAAGCAGAGAGGTGGTTTCTCCATAAAAAAACGGTTTCCTGTGACATCCCATGAAGGGATTAGGGAGAGCTTCTCACTAATCAGTGTGCTGCGCGCGTTATAGTTTTAAACTCACTCATTGGTATGTACAGTTTTGCACCGGTCCTGAACTGTATTTTGAGAAGCTTTTTCATGGCTAAATACTCGATAGTGTCGCCGGCACTAGGCGAGGTGACTGCCGTCGAAAGAAATTTAAGGTGTTCAGAGCAGGCATCGAACTCAAGTTCTCATGCATAAAAGTCGCTCACACTACCATTGCACTACAATTTCTCCATATTCCCAATTTACTCTGCATACTTGTAACAAGATTCCGGTCTTTATCTCCACAAAAGAGAGTCCCTGATCCATTTCTGTTGGGTTGGCTTTGTACTTTTCGGTAGTATATACGGGTCTCATTCCTCCTTCCATAAATTTCAATTTGCTCAATCCCGCGTTTTCTCCACAACCGTTTTCTCTTCTTAAATAAACGGGTTTACTATCTCATCGTCGCCTTATACCGCTCTGTTGCGGTTCGCATTGCAACTGACTGAAGCATTACCATACGTGCAGCGATTTTTTCTTCACTTTCAATGCGACACTCTTCATCACAGTCTCTGTACCAGTTTCCATAGAGTGCGATATGTACTTCCACTGCGCTTCAGGATCATGGGGCGGGAGTGAGTTCTCCCCCGTTATTTGAGGAAATGATGGCGTATAGGCTGAATTTACCGATGGTTGGTTCAAAGACATTTTCCCTACCGACTTTTGCATAAACATCACCTGTAAAAATCTTAATGTCATGGCTAGGGCAGCGGTCGTGTGTTTTTCCTTGGTGCCTTCGTATGTTTCTTCCGTCTTTCAAAATCAACGAAATGTTAAAACCAAATTCATATTTATCTCATGGCAGCTGTAATATGTGTCAAAGTTATTCTTCCTTGTACTCCCATGACCTGTCCCTCGCATATCCTGGATAGCTGTATTGTCAGTCTTATAATTATCGAGAACATCTACCAGTTGGATAGTGGCACCGTATTTGTATAGATTTCTTATATTCCAAGTGCATATCCGTAAATTGTGGTCCTTATATTCTCATTTTATCATTCTCATTTTGTATTTTCATTGTCAATATAACGTTGGCAGAAGGCAAGCCCAGCCCACTTTCGTTTTGCACTGCCAGGATGCCAGGATGATTATGTTTCAGCCGCTCATTACGGATCAGACGCTGAACAAAATGCAGTGTGTCGGAACTAGGTTTTGTTTTTTTTGCTTTGATCCGTCGTTGGCCAGTAGTATAGGCTCATCCGCCTTCAAAGAACAAAAGAATGTATCCGTTAGTTCGAAGAGCGTCAGAAATAGGCTCACCTATATCCCTTGAATGTGAAACTAGAAAGTGCACATCTCACTGGCTGTGAGAAGCTCTCCTCAATCACGTCATGGGATGTAATGGGAAACCATTTTCTTTTTGTACACATGACCTAGTTCGACAGTTCAAAAGAGTCCACATTGGCATCAACGCCGACGACGTCCAGTTATTGGACAACGATGAATAAAACATTGGGGTTCTTCTTTGATTCAAGACCTTATCTTAGTTTGCGTGTAATAGGATAAACATTTAAAACTGACATATTTTTCGCAATTACACGTTACAAAATTCACTTCTATCCATTCACTTCTATCTATTTAAAAAAAAAACAAGTAAAAGTGTTAAATTCGGCTGTGCCGAATCTTTGATACCCACCACCTTAGTGTTAACCAGCAAAATATTAAATTTTAAAAAGGACATTTTTTAAGAAAATTTACTTTTTTAAAAAAAATAAAAATAAGTTACTTGTTCACAAATGCAATTACTTGTTCACAAATGCAGGATGCTCACAAATTCTCACAATGCTCACAAATGCATTGCTCACAATGCTCAAATGCTCACATTGAAAATGTACTTAAGAAAATGTACTTTCAAATGTTCTTAATGTACTTAATGTACTTTGAAATGTACTTTCAAATGTACTTAAGAAACGACGAAAGAAAAAATGTACTTAAGAAGAAATGTACTTAAGAAATGTACTTAAAAATAAATGTACTTAAGAAATGTACTTAAGAAAGAAATGTACTTAAGAAATGTACTTAAGAAATGTACTTAAGAAATGTACTTAATGAAATGTACTTAAGAAATGTACTTAATGTACTTTGAAATGTACTTTGAAATGTACTTTTTTTAAGAAAATGTACTTTTTTAAAAACAATGTTCACAAGTAAAATAAAAAAGCATTTTTTAAAAATAAAAAAGCATTTTTTGAAGAACTGTTAAAAAAAAAAACAAGCTGGGACGAGAGTTGAACTAACAACCCTCAGAGTCCAACGCGCAACCCTTTACCCATCAGGCCAAAGCGACCTTAGATGAAGTGTGACAAAATTCATATAAATGTATGAACACATGAAATACATCTAAACATTCTAAAGTACTTACCTATTATAAAGAATAACAAAGATTTTCAACATGGAAATTCACCACACGGCAAAAGGAGTAGTAAGTAAAGTAAAAAAGCATTTTTTAAAAATAAAAAAGCATTTTTTGAAGAACTGTTAAAAAAAACACGCTGCAAACAGCATTTTTTGAAGAACTGTCAAAAAAAAACAAGCTGGGACGAGAGTTGAACCAACAACCCTCAGACTCCAAAGCGTAACCCTTTACCCATCAGGCCACAGCGACCTTAGGTGAAGTGTGACAAAATTCATATAAATGTAAAAACACATGAAATACATCTAAACATTCTAAAGTACTTACCTATTATAAAGTACAACAAAGATTTTCAACATGGAAATTCACCACACGGCAAAAGGAGTAGTTTAGTATAAAACTACAAAATTAATGTGAAAATTTTATGAGTTTTTTTACGTTTCCAATCATAAAATTTTTTCCAATGGACCAATTTCGCTGATTTTCAATACCAAACTGCTCAGGAATACGTGGAACATTCTGGCCAAAAACCAAACCGCGTTATCGCCGATTGAAGTCGTGAGAATGTTTTCAACAGACGGACAGACGGACAGACGGACATGGCTATATCGACTCCGGTTGTTATAAGGATCAAGAATATATTTACTTTATGGGGTCGCAAAGCCTTATTTCTATATGTTACAATCAGAATGACAAACTGATATACACCCTCTATCACTTACAGTGGAGGGTATAAAAACGAAACAAGAAAAACACAAAACACTTGCAACCGTTTAACACTCATTTAGTAAATCCTACGTCCACATGTGTGTCCCAAGTCATTATTGCAACTTTCTCACAAATATTTTGAAATTGTTAAATTCACCCCAAAGTAGAAAAAACAAATTTGTGTCGTCCAAATAATGGCCAAAAATGCTTCTAACTTTTCACATTTCATGTTAAATATTTCAGGCATCTGATTTAACAATGACTGTAGATCTCATTCAATTCAATGTATATAATCCGCACACATACCCACACCTATATGCGTACATATACATATGTATGAATATACCTCCCCACACATGTATAAATTCTCACCATACCGGAAGTGCAGACAGCCTTCCTGTAAAACAACAGTTAGTTCTTAATACAAACACACACAAATATTCAATGTATTCTTGTGTATCTTAAGAGTAGGAGGACGTGTGTTTTTGAACTTTTATATGAACATTTTTGTGAGGGAAACTTTTTGGCAAATGGGACCAAAAGTAATTCGTACGGAATTGCACTAATCCGTAAAGGGAGAGGAACACAAGAATACCGATGCATGTGAATAAATATTATCTTTTTCTTTACGAAATTGGTAATTTTATTCTTAATTTCATTTACAAAACTCGTAATTTTATTTTTAATTTCATTTACATTTTCTATAAAGGAACTCTCCATTGACATGGAAAATTAACAAAAATATTAAAATATTAAAGTATTTAAAACAGTAGCACTATTAATATTTAACAGGGTAAAATGAAAAGGATGTTACTACAAATGTAACAGCACGACGAAACTGCATGGAATTGTTATTGTATGTAAAAGATTCTGTTGTCTTTTAGGCAACAACAGAAAACATGTCTAATGAGGACCGATGGTTCTCTGGAGATGAAAAGAAGTTTCTGCAAATGTTTTCTTGTATATTTTGATTGCGATATTTTTCGAACACTTGTATTATAGTGAATCCTCAATTCAAATGAGATTTCGGTTGCATTTAGTTTAATTAATAGCATCATTCCAAATAACCGCTGATGAAGATCTGTGGCTAGATTTGAAATAGCTATACGGTTTGCCAGGAATCATAGGAATACAATTGCAAAACTCCTTTTTGAAAAAACTATACCTCTGAATAAACCAATTATCGCTGCCCTGATTGGACCATACCAGTGTGGCTTTAGGCCTGGAAAATCGACAACCGATCAGATTTTCACGCTACGCCAAATCCTGTAGAAGACCAACGACCCACGAGCCGATACGGGGAAAACTCTACGAAGAAATGTGTGAGCTTGGTATTCCCGCAAACCGCATACGCCTTTGCAGTATGACCTTGACGAACACCAAATCTGCAGTGAAAGTTGGTAAGGATCTTGCCGAACCTTTCGAAACTAAGCGAGGCCTCAGACAAGGTGACACCCTATCGTGCGATCTCTTTAACATCTTAATAGAGATTAGTCTGAGAAAAGCTGCAGTCAACATGAATAAAATCATCAGCAGCAAAAGTCACATGCTGCTCGCGTATGCTGATGATCTAGATTTGAGAAGAAGTCAGGAAAAGTGGATCTGCCGGTAAAGGAGGACAAAACAAAATTAATGGTTTCAACGAACAGGGCCTCCACGCGATTAGACCAAAGCGTGTACGTTGATAACCGTTATAATTTCGAGGTGGTGGACGAATTTATATACCTCGGATCTGGAGTGGACGAGGACGACAACGTCAGCGTTGACATCAAGCGGAGGATTGTGCTTGCGAATAGATGTTATTTTGGACTAAGCAAGCACTTTAGAGATAAAGCCCTCTCTCGAGTAACAAAAGTCCAACAATACCAGACTCTCATTCAACTTGTCTTGCTTAATAGCGCAGAATCCTGGGTCTTATCGCAAGCAGACGAAACATCTGTAGGAGTCTTGGAGAGATAAATACTCCGAAAAATGTATGGCCCTATAGTGCACAACGGTGAGTATCGGCGACGCATAAACCATGAGCTGTATGAGCTATATCCCCACATCGACATAGTTAAGCGGATCAAAATATCGCGATTGCGCTGGCTAGGCCATGTCAGTAGAATGGATGAAGACGAACCAGCACGAAGGGTTTTCGAAACCGAACTCGAAGGAAGACGAAAAATAGGAAGACCAAGACTCCGCTGGAGGGATCAGGTTGACGAATCCCTGTGTACACTTGGTATTGCCAACTGGAGAGATAAGGAAAAAGATCGAACTGGTTGGCGAAATATGTTATCTTCGTCTGTAAGGTCTCTGACCCCTCGGGGTTGTTCGTGACCGGATAAGTAAGTATATCTCTATTAATAGAGATATAGAATGGTCTCGAGCTTGAACAATAAAATTAAAAAGAACATCATTAACAATTGTATGACAAGTTTCATAATACTGTTATGAATTTTCTGAATCGTCCTTTTTTAGCGCTGTTTTATTTCCCGTTAATAAAATAAGGTTCGTATTAAATAAGGATAATTACAACAGTTTTGGTTCTTTTTATTTTACTTATACAGTACAAACTTATCTCTTTACAGTATGTCTATATTTCAACCTTTTACTATTATTTAACGTTGGTATCACTATTGTCGCCGAGTTTATATTCAACCGTTCACTAATGTGTTTAATCACAGACTAACTCCAAGGGCCAAACACCTCAGCTATTTATTCAAATTCTATTTCTCGCCGCTAAGATCTTTTGAGGTACCACCCGTTTCCACAACCTGTTTATCGATAATTCGTTATCTTTTCGCCGTCGTATTTTTCGTTATTGCAATCTTTCGAACTTATAGAAAGCCGCAGGCAGTACTATCATCTTTTTCTCGAATAGTCGAGATATAAACCGAATTTAAACCATACTGAAGCTTATTCACCAATATATACCGGTTTGTTGAGCCGGTATGCTGCTGCAAAAGCATACCTTCAGGCGCAACACCAATCGCCCTGTTATTAAGCCACCCAGCAAAAAAAGTGTATACCAATCACCAGAATTTCCACCAGAACTACGCGGTAAGAGGTAGTGCAAATTTGGGTGCTGCACCGCCGCATTTTACATAGTGTTGTCCTTGGAGGGTAGTACTCCCAATTTGGATACTTTTAAGTATAATAAATTCTGTTCCTTAGCGCGACGATTCAGCACAAAAATTAGCACGATGGTAGCATGTCCGACTAGAAAACGGCAGCTGATGAAGGTCCTGGGTTCAAATCTCACCAAATCACACTTTGTTTTTTTTTTAAAGCGATTTTAATTTTTTAAATTTGTAGTTATTTTTGAAAAAAATTGCCCAATGTGACAAGTACAACGAACGAACATTTGTTGCCAAAATTTTCGGAATCAAATTGTATTCGCCTGAAAGTATACCATACAAATTACGGGGTTGTATAGCGAGGGTTTAAGTATTTAATTATTAATTTTTCTGAAACAATTTTTCCCCGGTCGGGATTGGGATTCGAACTCTAGCGTTTTGATTGCCAGCCGCGCATCTCACCATCGAGCTATCGAAGACATTGAACTTGGACGAACAATAACAGCATTAGTGATAGATAATCTTTTTCTTCCGACAAACACCATAATATCTGTAATGCAATTTCGGAGTCCTGTATGCCGAAAATACGCATATAGTACTTCGTTGGTAGTACTGAAAGGGGTAGAGCGTTGGAACTATTCCATTATATTTTTGCTGGGCAAATAAGCAAAGCACTAACATAATTTTGACATTCATGCCAATTTAGGCAACTCTATGAAAATATTTCATAGATGTTACAAACATATTTAATTGATTATACGATGAAACTTATATAGGTTCTATAAAGTGTACGGATGAAAAATTCTACGATTTAATTTCAGTGTTGCAGTGAAAAATTACTTTAAGGCAAAAAATTATTGAAGGCATTCGTAATGTTTCTGATGGATTTCGTAGCATTTAAGAAGAACTGTTTTAGTTTAATATGTCAACAGTGTTCCCACCAAACCGCAGTTAATTTTAGCAATTTTGCTATTTGATATCGACAACTTTAAACACACATTCAAATGACTTCAATAATAAGAAAAATGCACGTAAGCACTTGCAAATAATACCTACAAGTCCCTACTATTGTTGCTTGCGAAAACTATCTTCCGTCTGCTTCTGTGATTTCATGCTTAATAGTTCTTTCAAACCCATAAAAACTAAGTCTCAAATTATCTGAAATCAACTGACGCAACTCCTGTATCTATAAACTCCCAAATAAAACATAGTAGGTACCACAAGAAGTTAAAGCTGTCTGACTTTACATGCTCTGTAAAGTTAGGCCATCCCTCTGCACAGGAGAAATGTTGATAACGACTGGGTTGACAGTGATGAGGGCGTAAATCCAGGCAACTAGCAGGGACGAGTAGTAGTTGCCGTTGCCTTTGCCGTTGATGTTGATGATGCTGATTTGATTGCGGTCTCATGCTAAGCACGTTGTCCAAACAGCATTTGTGCTGTTGCTAGAAATTTCTTTTCTCTTCTTTACCATTTTCATTTTGTCTGTCATGTTTTAGCCTTTATTGTTCATTCATTTTCTGTGGCGCTGCTCTAGGTTTTTGTGCGGTTTGCATTCCCCCTGGCACTACCCGATACTATGTTTGCTCGGTGGATTACCTTTAACAACAGACAAACATTGCACAATCATCGTCCTGTGACCCATCCTTCATCTTCATTTTCAACTGTGGCTTAGATCAACGCCGTTTGTGACACGAAACACATAATGTAATGGCAAAAGTAAATGTTTCACTTCATGAGAGATTATGGCGTTGGTAGATGGTGTGACTGTGTATGTGTGTCTAATGGCATCCTGTTGTGTTTATTGCCATCAAAATGACATCTCTAATGAGTATTTATTTATTAGATGTTGGAAAGGCTTGTTGGGATGCCACGCTATGTATACTCTAAGGGGTTTCATTCTTTTTGATTTATGTTGACAATCAGGTGTTAAAATAGGCTTGAAGTGGATTTAATTTATATCAGCTTTTGGACGCGTTTGTCGAGGATAAATTGTGAAATATTATAATATTTGTATTTAATAAAAAAACAACATTACATCTATTTTAATTAAAAATTGCTACAATCGTGAGGACAGTTTAGGTTTTTTTTAAGAAACCCACATTAAATTTGAGTGAATTGAAATGGGTGTTTAAATTTACAAACAATATGTATATCGCTTTGCAGCTGTTTAGTGATACCACCATGTATTGAATATTCACTAACTTTTTGTTGGCTCTTAGCTTTAATCATTTTTAGCTTTGATTTTAAATATATTTAAAAATATGCAATATTTTGTGTCTCACATGTGCTCCCAAAATTAGACTTTAATAAATTCACCTGCTTAATATGCATTTAAACTTTATTTTGTCTCAAACTCTAGTGGCCCCCCAAATGTAGGCAATACACTTGCAGCGTTACAAATCCCCTATAAGTATGTATAAATATATTAAGTACATATACATGTATAAAATTGTTTGTGTTTCCTTTCGCTTTATTTAAGGAAACTTTTTCATTTTGATAATTTTGACATACATTAAGAGAGCATAACTTTTGTATGCGAGTGTGTTTTTTTTCTTTTTGTTCTTAAATATTTCCAAGTATATAAATATTTTCCACATGTTTGCGTAAAGTACATATTAATGAATTGAATGGTGTTTCTGAATTCAATTTTTGTTTTGCTCTTCTTATTATTTAACAAACATCCTGAAAAATTAATAAAAATCCTTGTGTATGTATTTATTTATAAGAATAATACGCTTATGGACAAATCTGTAAAATGTTAAAACTAATTGGATTCTTATACAGCTGCAAAATTACACACAAACGCGCTCGAACATTCGCGACTTTCATACAAAAGTGTGTCATGTCGATGAGATTAACTCAATTATTACGATAAACTGCTGAAAAGTAAAGCATACTTTGAGGAGTCAATTTGTAATTTAACAACAACGATATTTGTACCTTAGGGAGCTTGTTAGTGGCACATTGATGTTTAAGTTGTTAATCCTATTTGAAATGTTTGTTTAATCTGTTTAATAATAACGCAATTTTCTCTTTAATATATAGAAAATTAAAAGCGTAAAATACTAAAATATACGTATTAATTCTGTTGCGAAAAGTTTAATTAATATCATCTTCGGACCACTATTAAGATGGTGTTGCAGTCTGCTCTTAATTGCGTAATAGTCCAGGATATGATTAGACTTTCCGTGATGATTGACTAGATTAATACCAAAGCCAGCATTGTTGATAACTTTTTAGTGAATTTGCACATAATTATAATGTCTATATAATATAACATGTTCGGAATGTAATAAAGTATATATGGTAAAGTAAATACGGTAAAGTATATATCTCCAAGGATATATTTCTAAGGATTCTATTGAAGTGCCGCTTTAACAATATCCGATGTTGGACGCCTAAGTAAATTTCCGAATCAAATCCATTTCCTGATACGTTTATCCAATTCATTAGGGCTGTTACTTATGCGTTCCTAGAAGCCTTCATAAGAAATTGTATTAAAAAAATAAAAATAAAGGGTTTCCCACTATATCCCATGAAGGAATTGCGGGAGCTTCTCACAACAAGTGAACTGTGCGCTTTCTAGTTTTATACTTACTGATTGGGATCTACAGTTTTTACACCGATTCCGAACAATATTTTGAGAAACTTTTTATGGCTAAATACTCGATGTGTCGCCGTCACTATGAGATGAAATAGAGAATTTGTTGGATTGTGCTGAATACGTGATAAGTAGATGGTCATTGGACTTTCCCTGTTTCTCGTCGATTCAGCCTCAACACAAAAGATGATCTCTCGCCTTCAACCTCGTCGAATTTCTTCCAATTAGGCAACATATCATCACACCTAACGCAGGTGTTGAGACCTTTTGTCTAGGTAGCTAAAGAGTTTCATAGATCTCCTTCTGTCCAACTTCTGTCATACACTCAGAGAACTAATTGTTTGAAAAGAGTTTGTAGCAACCATATATCTGTGGTCACAAACAATAACAGCCTAACTCGAGATAGGACAAAATTTAAAAAAAAATTTTGAGAAGTCACCGTGCTCAAATACGCAACTCTTTTTTTGTTAAGAAGTAAGTAAAAGAATTCGTTTCCTTGTTATCTGTAACAAAGTTATCACAAAAACTCCGACTCCTGATTTCCAGTAAAGATATTAAGCTTTAAACTGCTCTCCCTGATAAATTTTAGAATCGGCTTAGGCTGTTATTGTTTGTGACCACAGATATTCGGCTGTTGTCATCGAATAACGGCTGCCACACCCGACTTCAGATTGTCACGGCTGAATTTAGTCCCCACAAATGAAATTCGGTTGAAGCAATCTCGTTTCATAACTGATTCGATTGTGACAACTGAAACTTCAATAATATTCGTTACGTCAACTAAATTTTCTGAAATATCGGTTGCAACAATTCAGATGCAACAAACGAAATTATTGTACCAATACCATTGTGGAAACAACTGAATGTGGCATAAAATCAGGCGCAACAACCGAAATAGGCAGCAATTCGATTGCAACTATCGAATTTGGTACCAATTCGCGCACAATAACCGAATTTGGTCTTAAGTCTGTTGCAGTGATTTAATTGGATATCAATTCGGTTGCTGTAACGGAATTTCTAATGAATTCTGTTGGGACAAACGAATTAATTTTCAGTTCGGCTACCACAACATGATTCTATATATTTGGAAACAAACGTTTTGAATTCCAAAATCAAATGTTATTTTAAAAAAGCGAAAGAATGTACAATTGTAGCTGTCGTGGTGACATCAAGATTTTTTTGTTGGTTATTGAAAAATGTAAGTCAAAATATTGTAATTACAGATTTTGCGGCAAACGTAATAATTTTCTGGAAGTTTTCACATGTATCAGCATGCAGTACATGTAGCAGTCAACAGTTCTGAAGTTTTTCAATATCGATGAGATGTTGTGTCATCGTCGGTAAATACTACGGTTTAGGACCTAATACAACAGGTAGAACATGTCAGTATTGCATTTTTTAATGAATTTGTTACCCCAAAGAATACAGGAAAATAAATCATCACTAAATTAAATGAAAAAAACTTGAAAATTTAGTTGTGTCACTAACTTAATTCGGTTGTGACAACCTTAGTATTTTGTAACAACCTCTAAATCGGCCATAACAACCTCTAATTCGGTTGATATAACATCTAATTCAGTCGCGATAACCTCTAATTCAGTTGTGACTACCTCTAATTACGTTATGACAACCTCTAGTTCGGTTGTAACAACCTGTAAATCGACCGTGACAATTTATAATTCGGTTGCAATAATCTTATTTGGCTCTGACAACCTCTAATTCGGCTGAAACAAGCTCAGTCGGTTCTGACAACCTCTAATTCGGTAGTAACAACCCCAGTCGGTTGCGACGACCTCTTGTTGGGTTGTGACAACCTCTAATTCGGTTGTGACAACCTCTAATTCTGTTGTGACAACCTCTTAAACAGCTGTAAGCATCTATAATTCGGTTGTAATAACCTCATTCGGTTGTAACAATCTCTAATTCTGTTGTGACAACCTCTTCATCGGCTGTAAGCATCTATAATTCAGTTGTAACAACCTAATTCGGTTGTAACAAACTCTAATTCGGTTGTGGCAATTTCTAATTCGATTGCGACAACCTGTAATTCGGTTGTTAGAACCTCTAAATTGGACGCGACAACCTTTAATTAGCATGTCACAACCTCTAATACGTCTGTGCCAATTTCTTATTTGGCTGTACCAAGCTCTTATCCGACTGTGATAACCTTTGATTTCCCTGTGATGACTCTAGTGTAGTTGCGACAACTTCTTCTATATTCGGTTGCGCTCAATTCGGCTGCCTGAACCTACTTTCTCCTACTTATATAAAAGACCGTGTAGTAGCATATAAGATGTTCGATGCCCTCGTCCTCCTCTTCATCCCAACAGCTTCTGTAGTAATCATGAGCTGACATTCCAAGCCTAGACGCGTGTTTGCCTATTAAACGGTGTCCTGTGATTACTGTAACTAGCATAAAGATATCTGGTCTAGGAATGGATATTAAGTTACGCGAACAATTCAGGTCATAACTTGGTCATACAGAAAATCTACCATTCGTACGCCGGGGAGCTGCTCTTTTAAGCAGCAGCTTGTATGCAGAAAGACGTATTCCCATAAGCTCCATATCCAAGGGAATAGGTGAGATAATCCTTATCTTTCCAGCTCATCTACTCTATTTATGAAAAATTTTAAAAATGAGTGTTCGAACTCACGGGCGATATGTTAACACCTTTTTGTTACACGGTACTTGTTTGATTTCTATGAACACATTAATAAATGTTATATTGGAAAATAAAAAAAAAAGTTTTTGTGCTGAAGGCTCTTTTGCTATTGCGCTTTCTCTTTTCTTACATCTGCTTTAACATTAGATGTAAAAATAAAAATAAATGGTTTCCCATTACATCCCATGAAGGGACTGGGGAGAACTTCTCACAATCACTGACCTGTGCGCTTTCCAGTTTTCACTCACTGATTGGGACCTACAGTTTTACACCGATTCCGAACGGTAATTTGAGAAGCTTTTTCATGGCTAGATACTCGATAGTGTCGCCGTCACTATGCGAGGTGGCCGCCGCCGAAAGAAAATTTGAAGGTGGTCAGAGCCGGGTTCGAACCCAGGATCTCATGTACAAGAGCCGCGAACACTAACCATTGCACCACCGACGGCCACATTAGATGTAATATTGTTAAAATAAATAACGCAATATTTAGCTCACTGAAATAATTGTTATTGTTTTGTCATAAGCAAAGCGACGACAAAAAGTATTGAATAGTATAAAGAATTTATTGCACTCTTCTCCGTTCTCATGTAGAGAGTCTGAGTAAAAGAGCATAAACGAGTCTTATGCTCATTATAGAATATTTCAATATAAATGCACCATTTCGACAATGTTATTACATTAAACAATAAAAAAAGCATAAATGTTTCAAAAGGCATCAATGTTTCACATCAAAATTATGAATGGACCAAGTTATGACAAAACGAGAGTACTACATTCCATGAGTTCTCTATAATATTCAATACTCTTTGGCGATGACGATCTGCTTGTTTGTTCGCTGCCGCTACATCAATACCATCATACTTATTTTCAGCTAGAGGCTATTTCTGTACAACAACCATGTATGTGATGCTAACGCTGTGTGTTGTTTACATGTGTTCACTTTGATTAATTGCCCTACCCGTGCCTATAGGTGTTAACACATTAAAAGTATTGCATACTTTAGGCAAACAATAACAGAATTCCCATGCAGCTGCAGTTTTACCTTTCCACTGTCGTAATTTTGTAGTTCCCATATGTCTGGTATAGGATAAGCGTCTAATTAGCGTGGGATATCCTTGTATATAAGGACACAAGTTTATATTCCACACTGACCATGTTAAATTTGTTTTGACGACTATCACTATCGAGTAATAAATCATACAACTTTTTGTAAATGTTTAGTTTTAGATTTCGAGAAGTTAGTGGTCTATAACAGGGAAATAGACATTTGCCTTTCTCGTAATATCTAAAATTTAAAAAAATTTAAAATTCAATAAAAGGCTATTCATGGCCGCTACACCACTAAGATTGCCAACGATTTTTAAAAATTTTTCCATAATTGCATAATTTTGTGATTAAAAATATATGAAGAATGTAATTTCAGACAATTTTCTCTCTATATATTCGAAGACATTGATTTTTAGTTATTATAAATGTATTACTAAGCTCATTGGGTATAGTCAACCCACCAAAATATTAGATTTGAAAGACCCAATTGTGGATCATCTTATATTGTAAACGAAACCGTTCTACTTCATGTTCTACCATCGATTATATTTGTTCGACTTTGTCCCAAAATCAACAAGACACTTTAAGAAAAACTTGAACACATATTAGTTGGCACAATGGTAAAACGGAACGCTTTCAAATCCCAGCGGAGTTATAAAACATTTTTTTTAATTGTTTTTTTTGCTTTCGTTTTTAATATTTCTGTACGTGAAAATTGTTCGAATTATTTTAAATTTATTTAAAAATTAGCAAAAAAAAATTTTGCATATACTGAAAGTGATTTCGTGAGCGACATCTACATTTATATGTAGATGAAATGAAATGTATTCGCCTAAAAGTATTTTATACTTTATTCCAATTTATATACATTGAATAAGTGATGATTTATCCGACCATTCGTATTATATTCAAAAATTAAATTGTTTGAGCGTTTGGTCGTATTTTTAATTACTTTTATTCTTCAATATTTCACTGCCCTTTGGATAGCATTGCCAGGAAGATAAACACAATTATTAATTAAAAACAAAATTACATTGTTATTTTCTCTATTACGAAATTTTCCCGGATCAGAATTCGTACAAAGGCACATTGATTTTCAGTCCAGCGTCTATGAGTTGAGCTATGGAAGACATTCCTTTCTGCAAACCGCAAATCAGCTGTTTAGTTTGTGTTCCGCGGAACCAGTACTGGAATTGAAACTCATTACCAGATGTTAGATGTACCGAAGCATGTGACATTGGCAACAAGATGCAAAAACTGGTGCTTTGAATACCCATAAAATTCATAACATTTAAAATTTATTGCATATATTTAGGCGAATTAAACCCATTGTGCATTATTAACATCTAAAGTTTGATACTGTAACACGCACATTTAATTTCGAAAGATGTTTTTTTGTCAGTTTTAACTATCATATTACTACAGTTCATTGGACAAAGTCTAAAAAACACAAAAAATATTGAATGTGTTGCATACATTAAGCCGATTTAAAAGTTCTGTACTTTTTGGCACTGAAATGTTGTTACTTTAACATAAGCGCATTAAAAAAGGATTCATATCTTAGTGAAATTATGTTAAAACAAATCCTTTTATGATTATGAATCCAGGTGTCTCAAAAGAATTGCATACATTTCGGCGAACAAAAACAGAATTGCTGTGATTTCCTGCTGGGAAATATTTAATGCCATAATTTACTATTCCTAACGCAGAAAAATACCCCAGGCGTAAGTATTAATTGATTTGCACATTTTTGTCCGCAACTAATTCAAATTTCTGTTGCATATTTTTTGGCTATATACATTTGGCTATATACATAATACATTTTTATCAAAGCTTATAAATCTCATGCTGCTAATATACAAATTTAATTTCAAAAGATGTTTTTCATTCGTTTTAAATTAAAATGCAAAATGACTTTGCATATATTAAGGCGAATTAAAACTGCTGTACTTTTAAGCACTAAAATGTTGTTACTTTGATATAAGCGCATTGAAAAAGGATTTTCTTCTTCTTGAAAACAACTCCTTTTACGGGTTCAAATAACATTTAAACAACGGTCATTTGGTTAAATGTGTATAATCCTTGGTATCTCAATTGTATTGCATACATTTCGGCGATCAATAACAGTATTGCTGTGTATTAATTCTTCTGCATAATTTTGCCCACAATTAGTTTAAATTTCTGTTTGTTGGCTATACGAATTTAATACATTTGTACTTCCTAATTGTCACCTAAGCTCTATTTAAACATAATTGTGAATAATATTCCTCAAATATATAGACATCTTAAATACTTTGCATACTTTACAAATTTAAAATATTTAACAATTAAATCAGCATTTTAATGTACGTAGGAAATTTTTACTTTGGTCCTGCAAATAATCATTACATATTTAATGATCCAATTCAACAATTTACATAATTTCCTTTACGCCTCAGTTGTTTGGCATTTTACACAAATAGAATCATTTATGCGCAAATTTCGTGTGGACACATTTTAAATTCTTGGAATTTTTATTAGAATGTGCTGAAAAATTGTTTCAAAGGGGGTCTCAATAGATGCGTATTGTAGAGCTGATTACAGGAACGGCAAACTTTTTTTTATCCGACGCAATGTATAGTCCCCTACCGGCCGTTGCATCTTCGATTCCGAGTGTATTTGGGTAAAAAACTATTTTTTTGTGAATATGGGGCTCAAAAATGTGTCATGATGAGCATAAATAGAAAACTATACTTTCAAAATATTTTTCTAACGGAAATGAGAAATATGAAAACAATATTCTTGATCAAGACTTCAAAATGCTACCGTGAAAAAAATGCTCAGTCAAAATTTTGAATATATATTTTTCATAGAGAAATACTAAAGCGGAGTGTTTCAGTTTTACCAAATTATCATCGAATGTCACTGGGCTAACGTCAATTTTGATAAAGTTTTTTTTAGCCAGTTTTAAGTTCCAGCATTTGAACTTGATACAAATGAAAATTAATGAAAATTGTGGTGTCTTCAAATCAAAACTAATTTATTGCATATTAAGTTATATTAAAAGTCATAAGTGCAAATAAAATCAAATTTAAAGTCAGGTTTTTTCAATTCGCCTATCACCCACTCTTTTTCACAATCTGTCCTGTATCAAATTTGCAGCTAGGTGGTCGATCAGCTGTGTCATCGAAACCTCCTGATACTTTTCCTTGAGTCCCATATTGGCAAAAAACTAAAAATGCTGGAATCGAAACTTTATCGGCCGAATAAGTACCCTCGTACAAAAATGTTTGACGTTCCTGTAATCAGCTCCTGAATACGCATCTTTGGGGGGCCCTCCTCCAGAAAATTGGAATTCCAAAAACCGCTGTTTTCAGTACACCCTAATTTACATATATGTATATCGGTCTATGTCTATCTCTACACACGTTAGTTCTATTTTAACAAATAAATATTATGAAGTTGTTATTTTGAATACAAAAAAAAAACAATACAGATGCCACTAAAACCACCACACAGGGCAGTAGGAAGACAAATTCCAAAACAAGTGAAACGTACAAGTGATGTGTAAATAAGAATACCACAAAAGTGAAGAGCCATAAAAATGCTTGAGAAAACGTACAAAGTAAATATAAACAACACATTCTAAGCAAACTCTGAGAAGACAACACACTTACGTTTTGGCAGCACAAATACAGCGAAGGTTCCAAGCAAAGCCAAAAAGTATGCAAAAGTCGACCGACTGTACTTCTATGTGCGTGTAGCATTGACTTGGTATTTTTCAATTGACACATGACAATATTTGCTTAAAACATTATTCACTTCTAGGAAAAGGTAAACAGGTGAAAAGGCTCTTTCTAAAGGAAATTTGTCATGAATATTATGTAAAGAATATTTGAAGATTGGTGACGTATACTTTTAGGCGTAAACTTGTTACACAGTGAAAGCTCCCTTAGTCGCATCCCACTTTGTGAGGAGTCGGCTTTTATTTAAGCGGAAATATACAACCACAATTTTGAAGAATGATAATATTTTTGCTCAATGAGAATATAGATGATATCCAGCGATTAGTGATGAATACTTTAAGGCGTGAACTGAAAGACAAATACAAAAAAGTGTAATGAAAAGACAAATTTAAAAAAGTGGCAATTAAAAAACGGTTCATGAAGATGTGAAACTTCATGTGTGTAGTTCGAATTATTATCGCATTTCGATTTTTTGTTCGATAACGGTGAATATTCGTTCGTATATGAGTGGCCATCGGTGGTGCAGTGGTACTGAGCGCAGCTCTTATAGTTATACATAGTAAAGTGGGTTCGATTTCTGCTCCGGCCACATTACATTTATTTCGACGGCGGTCACCTCCCTTAGTGACACAAACAGTATAGAGTATATTAATAAATAATTTGAATTGAATTTGTCTCTCTGGGGGCTAATTGTGTAAAAAACGATATCGAATTCATTACCCTTTTGTTGGTAGTAGCGTTTTATGTACGAATTGGTTCAGTGTTCAGTATTATCGACATAAGGATAGGCCTAGGCCCCTGGTTAAATCTTTCTCTCGTTTTCTTTGCTGATATCGTATAGTTCGTCTTACACAGTGAGTGATTGTATATATTCATAGACAGTTACTACGCTGGAGCGAATTAGTTTACATACTATGTCTCGGTTTTAGAGTTCCCTTTACAGAATGATACCAAAAATTTTAAAAACTTATCGTACTTCTGTCTGGATACCATTTTGTAAAAGTGGGCCATAAAAATCCGGAAAAATGTCATTTGAAAATATTTACTGCAGTCCTTTCTTTGTTTGACAATTTTCCCAAATGTACATCCACACAAAGGATTTATTTTTAAATTCTGATTTTTTATATATTGATTGTCCGATATTGTGGACTGAGGCTTAGCAATTTCCCGCTTTCTAGCAATTATTTCGGAAGGTTAGGTTTGGTGTTGGAGACAGTCGATGAACGACTAACTTAGCCTTATTACACCATTGTGACGAGACTAAGCGTTAGCCCCACTGGCGAACAATTTTGTTTGCTCCAAGAAGCTCAAGATCTTGTCTATGCCTTTCTGAAATAATTCTACCAGATCCCTAAACAGGTAGACATCCTCCTGCCGGCTAGTACTGGACCCATGCAAAGAAGGTGTTCGCTGGATTGTTCCTCTTTCTCATCGTTGTTGCTTATACAGAAGTCAATTGGCTTGACCCTTAGTTTCGCCATATGTCTACCTATCAGACAGTGTCCCGTCAAAAGTGACACAAGCGTTGACACCATGGGTCTGAATAAAGACAGATGCTTCAACGATCTTGTGCTACCCACTATGGCTTAGATTTTTCTTGAGAATACACAGTCTGTGACCCTCGTCTATCTCTGCATCATTATGTACCAAACCTCTTGCAATATTTACTTACACTTCGCTAGGGGCATTCAAACGGGCTCCAATTCCTATGGAACCTGTAAGGTAGTCCCTAGTATGGCCATATCATACGCTCTGTAGTTACCCGGAACGTTTCTGACCACATGAGCCATACTGTTGAGCCATCTGCTGAATTCAGATACAATGATTCCAGGAACTTAATGACCGCCTAACTCTCCCATAAGACGTTGATACCACAGCTAGTCGGGCACTTCTTTAATTTCAAAAATGTCAGCCTCGTGCACGCTACTTACTTACTTATCCGGTCTTGAACAACCCCGAGAGGTCAGGGACCTTACAAAACGAAGATATCATATTTCGCCAACCAGTTCGATCTTTTGTCCTATCTCCCAAGTTGGCAATACCAAGTGTATGCAGGGATTCGTCAACCTGATCCCTCCAGCGGAGTCTTGGTCATCCTATTTTTCGCCTTCCTTCGAGTTCGGTTTCGAAAATCCTTCGCGCTGGTTCGTCTTCATCCATTCTACTGACATGGCCTAGCCAGCGCAATCGCGTCATTCTGATCCGCTTAACTATGTCAATGTCGGGATATAGCTTATACAACTCATTGTTCATGCGCCGCCGATACTCGCCGTTGTGCACTATTGGGCCATAAATTTTTCGGAGTATTTTCCTCTCGAAGACTTTGTTTCGTCTGCTTGCGATAACACCCAGGATTCTGCGCCATAAAGCAAGACAGGTTGTATGAGAGTCTGGTGTAGTTGGACTTTTATTACTCTCCATAGTGCTTGCTTATCCCACAATAACATCTATTCGAAAGCACAATGCTCCGATTGATCTCACGACTGACGTTGTCGTCTTCGTCTACGGCAGATCCGAGGTATATAAATTCGTCCACCACCTCTAAATTATATCGGTTATCAACGTTCACGCTTTGGTCCAACCGCGAGGAGGCTCTGTAATCAGGTAATCTACAAGAAAGAGACAACCCTATTTCTATAGAGTAGACCCCGAAATCTACATGACCATTTATTTTCGAATCATCCCTGTAGAAATTTAACATATCTCTCTATACCTCAAACTCCTTTGTTGCAGGAATCCCTTTCCGGAATGAGAGTGTGTTATTTCCGATCGAATAATTTTTCGGCTTTCGAGTAGTCGACACCTTCCAGTACCAACTCTGATCGTATCCCATTGTGAGAGTTGCCTTAACCTGATGGCAGACGCGGCTGCAATCTGCCAGTGTATAATGTATACGGGCAATTGGTCCAACATTTTATTCAGTTCTTCAGTGGGATTGTTTCGCAGAACATCCGTGATATACATAGTCGCCATTCGTAGAACTCTATTAGTTCGTAGTGCACATTAGGTGGGTTCCTCAAGCACTTGCCACCACACGATAACCCCATAGAACATTATTGGTCTCACCACTGATGTATAGATCCAGTGAAGAACCCATTTACAACCTATAGAACTCTTGCAAGTGTATACACGCTGAAAATTCTGTATTTTTTATTGTTTGGATGCAAATATAAATAGAGCTTGTCGCAAATAATATACTTGTGTCCAAACATATTGTGTTTGCTGTTGAATATTACATGTTTGAGACCCAATGATTAATATGTTATTATATATGTGTTTGCGGCCCAAATATATATGCGTTTGGGATACAAATACAGCTGTGTTTGTTGCTCTGTTTATGCTCTCTTGAAAGCAAGATAATAAAAGAGGGACAACGAGAGAGTCTATCTTGTAAATGTGTATCTGTGTGTTTGCATAATTCCCTCAGGCAGTAATTCATAAATATTCCTGAATATGCATGTAAATTGTAGATGAAATCAGAGTTTCTTATTTTGGCTGATGTATTGCATTTTAGTTGAATGGATTCAGTCGTCAATTGCTCGTCGGACAGAGGATATCAAAAGCGCTTGATCAGTGAAGAAAGAGTAAACAAAGGCACGGACGGTTAAATGGTTTGTGATGTTGCTTTAGTTTTTTTGTACGTGTTATGTGCTACCAAAATGAGAAACAATTTTGTTGAACGAAACTGGAAAGCGCAACAACGTGAAGCCCTCTGTCTGTCCGAGCCTTTACTGACAAAATCGGAACGGCGGATCTGTTGCGAAATATAATAAAAAAAAATACCAGCAATTAATACACGCTCGGCTTGCATGAACTAGATTTGTATATAAGTATATTGTATGTGTACCAACGCATAGTTGAAACCTTCTGAAAACAAAAACGTGAGAGACAACAAAGAAAGGAGAAGCAAAAAAGCAGCAGTTTCCTGAAAAAATCGAATAATACATTCAATGCATGTAAATGTAAAAAGGGTAGTTTTAAATCTTTTAGTTGTTTGTATTAATTATTTCAAAATATGGATTTATATTGATAAAATACAAATATAAAAAATATAATAAATAATATATATATACTGAATTCAAAGAATAATTTGTTTCTAAATATTATTATGTTTGGGAGGAAATAGGTCTATGTTTCCACGTAAGTATATGGAGGTTTGGGGAAACACGCGAATGCTTCCACATAAGTATATGGGTGTTTAGGATGAAGAACCCATATGTGTCCACGTAAAAGCATACATGTTTGCGGTAAACATATTACTAGTTGCATTTAAATACTGGTGTTTTTGGGATTTGCAAACATATGAATGTTTGAAGTATGTTCTAAACATACACACGGTTCATGCCGAATATGTTTGGGAGAATATATTACAGAGGCGGTTTTTTCAGCGCTTATGGCTCCCTTCGCCTTTTCGCCCCTCCCACTATGTTGCGTCGCACCCGAGAATTACCAGTATTTTATTCAGGGCAAGGTTCCATCGATGTGGAGACAAGACTCCTCGTAGAGGTTGAGGTGCCAACGCAGCTGTGACTCTTCTCCTGGTGATCATTTGATATACAAGCTCCGTATCATCCACGTTGAGCTTATGGGTCGATAGCGTCAAATATATCTCATTAGGAGTGCTATTATTGAACGCATCCTCAATGTGGAGAAATCTCTTAACGATTTCTCTATGTATCCTACCAGTTCATACAGTTTTGTCTCCGTAGATTTGTCCTTGCAGTAGACATGCTGTGCACAATTATTTCGCAAGCATTTCATATAAATTTTGTTCACCACTGACTATCGGCATGTATATATATAAAATGCAATTAAGAATAGAAACCAATATAAATAATTTTAAGATAACTGGAAATCATGTAAATATATAATTTTGAAATCTCCACGGCCCCAGCCATAAGTATGACAAAACATGTAAAATCTGATCATTGAAATTACTTCGAAATGAAATGAAATAACTCTTAATATCGGCAACAACAAAAATTAAATAAACAAATTTCCTTATCCTCAATTTCAACAGATTTTAAAATAACCATTTTCTATAACAAAATGGAAGCGCAATATATAAAATGGCCCATACAAATATTTGTTCCAAACAAAATCTACTTGTATAGCAGATTGGTGCAGAATACTTTAAGGCGTGAACTAGATAAAAGTTTCAAAAGATTTTCAAATATGAATTTCCTTATACAATAAAGTCGTACTTGCTCATGAGTGCATCAGAAAATATTTGCACAAAATATTATTTACTTGTAGGAAAGTGATTATAAATAGTATGCAAAGTATTTATATTAGCTGGTTAGAGAAGTATACTTTTAGACGTGAATTAACTAGACGGAGGCATTCCTTTTAGTTTGTCCCCTAATTATGGTGAGTCCTTTGTTCTTTAATTGGAAATGTATATTATTGATTTCGAAATACACAATTCGCCTCCTTAAGGAGATGTAAATGCATTATCAGAAATATTAAGTAAATAATATACGAAGACTGATAGAGAATACTTTAAGGCGACAAACTAAGAAAGCTCGTTGGGAGTTATTACCTACAAGAAGAATGTCATTTGTGTCCATTGGGATTTTTTTTTGAAAAAAGCGACAGCATATTTTAGCTTTTGATACGATGATCATCGATGAAGGTCGAAATATTGATAGTAGAATACTATAGATGATCATATAAAAGGACCTGGCGCTCGAGTTTCAAATTGACGAACATTAAATTAGAAAGGTCGAATAACAACCAAAGATACCAGATTAAGCGAAAATCGATAAAAAATAAAACAAATAAATAGTTTCCCATTACATCCCATGAAGGGACTGGGGAGAGCTTCTTACAATCAAAGAGCTGTGAGGTTTGAAGTTCTACACTCACTAATTGGGACCTACAGTTTTGCACCATTTGTTCACGGGTTTTTGACAAGCCTTTTTTGACTACGTAGTCGATAGTGTCGCCGTCACCAAGATGGTCAGAGCACAGATCGCACTCACGTCCTCATGTACAAAGCATCGTAAAATACGCCACAGTCCCCTGTAAGTATAGTATAAGTTAAACATTTTGTCCTATATCAACGTAACCTCAAACTTGTAATTCTAGACCCAAAAATTACGCTCTGAACATTTTTAACCGATTTTACTTAAGCCCACACTCTATCTTTCATATTGAGAGAGCAGTATCTTGTAGTTTTTGCAACAACTTACACTGCCGCCCTTATTTATATTCTCAAATGTATAATTTTAGGCGTCGTTTGAGAAATCAAAAGAAATAAATTGGGGAAAAGTGAATAAATATAAAATTTACAATTGACACATGACAACAATTATTTTAGACATTTTTCAGTAGATATGGGACATAGATTTAATCACAAGAAAAAAAATATGCAAAAAACAAATATTTAGTATTCACAGAGGTATACTTTTAGGCACTCGATTACTGTTGTTTTCTAAACCAAAATGCTTAAACTGTCACATGACATTATCGTTAACGTCGAATAAGGTTCATAACATCCTTTTCGAAACGTAAACCTTTCGACAAAAAAGGAAACTTTTATCCTTATCATGCAAATACCAAAGAAATCATAAATATTTATATATTTCTTTACAGTATCGTTCTATGTGAACGTATACTTACATATACGGACACGGGTACGTGACAAATGTATTTACGTTGTGAATACTAAAAAATTCTGTTCACCTTTGATTGTGATCAATATTTAAAAATAAACTTTTATTTATTATTACGATTCGCTTTCGTGTCATTTGCAAAACCTGAACACAAGCTGGTTCGTACTATTTAAAATTCTGTATGGTAGGTATCTTTATCGTCGCCACTATGTATCACTGACAAATGTCACGTCCTGGGAATGAGTATGGTTTCGAAAGAGAGTGTGGTATTGGTTCAGGCATTAGACCGCAAACATAAGCTGCTTAGTTGTCTTCTGCTATTCGATTTCCATTTTCGAAAATTGTCTAATAAACAAAATGCTTAGTATTGAATTTGGAGATTCTAAAGAGGATTTTCGATGTTGCAAAAGTTTGCAAGGTAGGAGGATATGAAATTATTGGCTATTGGTGGAGGTTGATGAAATGAGGAAACTAATATTGGTAAATATTATTAAAAATGAGGTTATTAAAAATCGTAAACAAGAATTGGTTACAATACCTTCGAACACTTGTGCTGAACATGTTCAAAATTTGGTGAACATGTTTTGATAATATTTCCTTTATATTTATAGTTTTCTTAAGAGAACAAATCCAAAGAAATTAAAAGTTATCAGCAAGGTTTTTATCCGTCGAAAACTCTACCAATGTTTATTAACGATTATCAATCATCTATGAGTAGGTATTATCAATTGTATTGCATACTTCCAGGAACTATCAAGTTAGCTGATAACTAAAGGTTTTATTGAATACTTTTAGGTTAAAAAAAACAAATTTTTATAACACAAATATTTAAAAAAAACACAAATTTTAATAACACAAATATTTTATTTTTATAACAATTTATATATCCTTCATTATCCAATTCAAGCTGTGAGACACAATAGACAATATTCTATTCAACACCCCGCCAACTAAGAAAGATCTTCAAATAAAATTAACGTATTCTGGGACACTTTTGAAAGTGCTGTAATGACCAAGGACCTTACGACACATTTTGTGGTGCTTGGGCATTATGTTCCTGGACGTTATGACATGCCACCAAAGTTTTGTTCAAGGTTATTGTCTGTTTCTTAGGGTCACCTTTTCTCATAAACCTTTTCTCCTAAACGTCATTTGCCTATATTTAGGGTTATTGATACATGGTAAATTTTATTTATGTATTTTCAAAGCCACTTTTCACTGTACAAATTCAGTGACTCCAGGGCATGAACCCATATTTATAGACACAGACCCAAATTCAAAGTCATAACAACAGGTCAAGTGGAAGTTTATAAACGTAGCGGACAAATGCATTGTGCATTGACCTCTGTCCATAGTCATTGACTAACGGGCAAAGTCATTGATCTCCAGACTAGATCACTCCCTGCTGCTTGAGTTCGTAATGTAATTGACCGACGTCATGGTAAATGCCCTGTTCAAGGTAATTGCACCCAGGCAGCTGGCAGGGTGTGCCAAACACCTGGGTATTGCTTTGGACAAACAGTTTAATTTCAAACCCATCATAGGTGGAAGGACGAAAAAGGCGATGATATACATCTTTACTTTAAAGATGGTTATTGGCGGAAAAATAACCGTCGGTGGTGCAATGGTTAGTGTGCGCTGAGCTTGTACATGAGTACCATGGGTTCGCTCCCTGTTCAGACCACCTAACATTTCTTTCGATGATGGTCACCTCGCTTAGTGATGGCGGCACTAACATCCATTTAGCCATGAATACACTTAGCAAATAATCTACAAGTATCCAGCACTAGCCATTTGCAAGTTGTCTACAATGGTATGCGATTTCCTTAATGGCCTGGGAGAACTGTCTGATTTAAAACGTGGCACGATTTAGACTCTCTTCAAATTTTGCGGCTCTCTGGTGGGATTAATCTCTTTAGTCTGGGGCATCACAATGGACCACAAAGTATAAGTTAGTCACTGATCGACTGCCATCAACACCTTAGATAACCTAAGGTCACTGACCCCTGTTCGTTGTCATTGGCAGTTGGATAAGGACACTAAACTATAATCATGGTGAGTGAACCGAGGTCAATTTCGTTTACCCGTAGTCAAGTTTAGTGATCGCTGGTGTAGGTCATTCATCCTCAATACTTAGTAAAATTCATTAACCCCTGATCAAGTTCATAAGACCTGGTGAAGTACACTAAATCCAGGCGAAGCTAAATAAACTTTGGTCAAGTTCTTTGCCACTTGGTCAAGTTCACTGATCCCTGGTGAATCTTCAATACTTAGTAAAATTCATTAACCCCTGATCAAGTTAGTTAATCACTGATCAAGTTAAACAAACTTTGGTCAAGTTCTTTGGCCCTTGGTCTAGTTCTCTGATCCCTGGCGAAGTTAAATAACCCCTGATAAAATTTAACATGTCCTAGGATATTACCGCCATGATCACGATTATTCACCATAGCACCTAAGACATCAATGTCGTCACTGGCCAAATCATTGTATTTTTGAAGTAATCAGTAATGCTTCGCCACTATATTTGGCCTGTGGTCAATATCATGGATGTCCTATTAGCAATGTAGAGAAATAAAAAAACAACAAAAATTTTTTGATATCGGACTTATTCCGCCATCTGGGTCCAAAAGAAGGAGCCCGAAAATGATTTTTATATAGAGCTCTTGGAAAAAAAAAAAAAGAATTATTGTGTTTTAGTTGGCTTAAAAACGGTTCAAAAAAAAATTTTTTCAAAAAAATTTTTTTTTTAACTGTGTTTTTTTTTTCATAAAATTAATTTTTTTTCTTAAAGTCCCCGTCGAGTTTTCAGACAAACATTTGTGGCCATTTTTCCCGCTTCAAAATTGCGTTTTTCCTATGATTTTCGTTAATTTCCATAAATGAGGAAATGATTTCCCTGAACATAGTTTTCTTTATAACTAATGTAATTCAATGACTTCATTCATGCATCGTCCGTTGAGTAGAGAAGATGTCGCACATAACAATTTTTGATATACACGATTGGCAGCGTGAGGGGCCCCTCGTTTTAATCGAAAAATTTATGAATTTTGGGCTTATACCCAGACATGGGAGTTTGTTTTGTCCCAAACAGCATCCAAATCCAATGGCATTGTGGCAAGACGGGGACAATAAACTAAATTTGTATTTCCTTTATTTTGATGGAGTTAGAAAATTGTTGTATGAATAGCGCCGCAGGCAAAATTTTTTTTATTTTTTAAAGCGAAGCTTTTGCCTTTGTGAATTGCCGTAATTTACATTATTTTTTATTTCTTATTTGGAAATTAAATTTTTTTTAATATCACCAGACCCGGAATAATATCTTAAAATAGGGTTATCTCGGTCCACAGACACCCCACAGCCGAAATATATATACGACCATATTCGCGAGGAGAATACCTTCAATTTGAGTACCCACACTTGCTTGTTCGTAAACAAAAGAACACGGACTCATTTCCCGCACCACCTGAAATTTCCGCATCGGTCATCTAACGAGTACAAAAACTTCTCAAATTTCATTCGGACGCAGTGTAAACGAGTAAGTCGAATTCAATGACCGTCATGGCGGCACTTTAAGGCTGACAATACAATTTCAATAAATTCAATAAATTTCAAATTTCAAATTCAAAAAAGAAAAATTATCGTTCATCCTATTCCTTCCATATTTTCTGGTTTCCCAATTTTTTTAAATACAGAACCACCAATTTATACCGCGAACGTGTTGTATATTTTAATACGATGAGCTTTTTCATAAAGTATTCAAATTAAAACTTGATACACAAAACCAAAAATAAACAAACATAATCCTTATTATGAGAGCAACCCAAGAAATCTAATAAACTTTGGCGGGATACATTAATCATTCACAATTGAATATATGTATTGGGGATTTTCAATAAGAGCGCCACAAAAGTTTTTTTAAATAAAACAAAACCGGTTTTAGATACCAATGAAATTCGTTATTCCTGTGAAAGTACGTTCGATGCCATGGCATGGCCACCACGGGCACGCTTGCAGAAGTCCAGACGCTGAACCCAATTTTCGACGGTTTTTAAGCATAAATCGGCCGATACTGCGGCAATTTCACGTTCGATATTCGTACCAAGTTCATCAATCGTCGCTGGCTTGTTGGCATAGGCCATAGACTTGACGTAGCCCCACAGAACATAATCTAACGGCGTCAAATCGCACGACCGATGCGGCCAATCGACTGGGCCATTTCGTGAGATAAACTTGGTTCACCAAACTTAGTTTCCAATAAATTGATTGTGGCATTCGCTGTGTGGCTTGTGGCGCCGTCCTGTTGGAACCACATGTCCTCCAAGTCCATATTATCCAATTGGGGCCAAAAATATTCGGTTATCATTGAACGGTAGCGATTCGCATTCACAATAATGTGCCATCCTTGATCAACACGGAAGAAGTACGGCCCAATGACGCCGCCGGCCCATAAACCGCACCAAACCTTAATTTTTTCGGGATGCAATGATGACTCATGGATTACGTGTGGATTGCTGCCTGACCAATAACGCATATTGACGAAGCCATTCAGCCAGAAATGAAATTCAGAATTCAGTAATTGGACGTAGCGCTCTTAAAGTTGAGGCCACTGACTCCAAATTTCGGTAGTAAATTTTAATAATTTCGACTCGTTGTTGGCTCGTATATCTTTCCATGATGAAATGGCAAACCTTACTGAAGAGAAATGTCAAAAGAGCGGGAAAAAATACGGCGTCGTTTACAGTCCCTATCGATTTACTTTTGTAGCATCTCTGTTGAAAAACCCTTCATATGAGTATGTAGTAGTAGTAGTACAAGATACATCGCACAATCCTTTAATTTGTCTTAATATTATGTTTCAGATTTGGTATTAACTTCCTTCTACTCTTGTATTTTCTACTTTCGCTGTTGATAGGATAAAAAAACAGTTTGAAGATTGAGCAGACAACAAACAGAATCACATTGTAATTTTAAATAATTTCCATCTGATATGGCAGAAGGATGAACAGCAGACGGGAAACGTCTCATACAATGTTCGAGCTTAAGCAATTTATCTCTGTTTCCGTCTGGATAGTCCTTGCTAGCCTTATGGATATTTTCTAGTTTTTTTCTATTTTTTTCGCTTTTCCCCTGGGTAAAATGCATTTTTTGTTTTTGCTTATACACTTTCGATCTTCCTACTAAACATAAAACTTACATTTGTAATCATTTGAAGCGATGTCAAAGACAAGACTTTTGCTGTCATTTTCAGAGGATAAAAGTTAGTCGACATTCCGGATATAGCGGGAAAAACTCAAAGCTATGGTACAGTGGTTAAAGGATGAGAAATAATAAAGTTGCATGTATAAGTACAGCCTTTAAAAAAATTACATATTGATAGGTTAGGGAACGCAGATATAAATTTTAAGTAACACAGTCACTTAAGCCAAGACAAATTGCCAACATCGGAGGTATTTAATCACCATAACGGTGCTTGACAGGGGTATTCTAAGGCCCAGTAGGGTAACTTATCACCATTGTGATAAAAAATTTTATTTATATATACAAATGGTCGCAAAAATGTCCTGTATCGGCTTCGTTCATTCATATTTAGAAAAGACCACATCGCCAACAGATTTTTCTTAATGAAGAGATTTCCAATTCAGCTAGAAGAGCCCAGTCGCTCATTCTAGCATTAAGCCACCGAGATTTTATTTTTCTACATGAAGCAAAATTTCTTTGTAACTTTTACTAAACTTGAGTCTAATTCAAAATTCATAACAACAGAACTTAAATCAGCACCTGCACCGGAATTTTGTAACTTTTTAACGATAAAAACGGTAATTAAATTGTCAAAATTCATAAAATTTCAATACAAAATTTCCGATTTGTGTTTACACTCAGAGAACTAATTGCTTGAAAAGTGGTTGAAGCAATCGTAAATTCGGTTGTTGCCACCGAAATGTGGTTGCCACAACCAAATTGAGGTTGTTGCAACAGAATTTATCACTCCCCACAATTAAAATTCTGTTGAAGTAACCTCGTTTGATGACACAGTGCAACGGGAAAAAATATAACCATATTCGGACACCACTACGTGATAAAAGACCACAAAAGAAAAAGAACAAAAATTGTGGACATATAAAATCAAACAAACTTCATCTTCAATGTCAAAATCGCAAAAAGCTATACAAAATTCGATGTTTTACTTTTTTCCCCTGTTTAGGTCCATAGCTAGCAAACTGTTCAAAATTCAAAGAAACAATCAACTACAAAAATGTACCTAAGATCTCAGTAAACAACTTTCTGGAACATATAAACTTCCTATTAATCATTCTTAACACCGTTTACTTCAATATTAAGATACACAGGCAAAGCAGTAAGCCGAGCACACACAACAAGCGACGCAGCACACAATATAAAAGCGACACGACTCTCACATCGAGGTATTACACAGCGCGACGTTAATTCTTTATGACAGAGCTACAACTTTCACTCAGATAGTAAATCATAATTCCGAACGGTTTGCAAGATATGAGCCTGACAAAATGATCTCTTTTTTGAAAAAATGACACCGAGGCCGACACGTGCATGACTTTGGGCAAAACTGGGAGACACGGGTCTTTTTTTGTCTTTATCACGTAGTGGTGTCCCTATATGGTTATATTTCCATGACTTAAAAAATTACACACAGTGTAATTGATTCAGTTGTGACAACTGCATCTTCAATTATAGTCATAATGTCAACTATAGTTTCAATAATTTCGATTGCCACAATCTAATTTGGAATCGATTCGGTTGCAACTATTGAGTTTGGTATCAATTCGGTCGCAAAAACAGAATTTGGCCTGAATTTGATTGAACGGGCCAAATTTGGCGTCAATTCGGTTGGTGTACCGAATTTCTCATGAACTCTGTTGGGCCAACTGAATACATTTTCAATTCGGTTGCCATAATATAATTCTATATATTTCAAAACTGATGTTTAAGATTCTAAAATCAAATATGATATTAAAAAAAAGCAAACAAAAATGTACAACTCTTGCAGTCGCGGTGTTATCTAGATTTGTTTGTGGTTATTAGGAAATGTAAGTAAAATGATATATACCCCATCCCTATGGGTGAGGGTATATATATTGCAGCTATTGTTTCTGCATTAAAGCGTCCTATCTTGCAGAAGTTGCCCACATTCATCAGCGTGCAGTACAAGCAAATGTCAACAGTTCAGTTTTTCAAGGTCGGTCATTTGATATGTTCTAGCATGGTCTTTTTATAAAAGTGTTTAGGACTTAAATCGTCAGTCACCACACGTCAGAATTGGTGCTTTGAACCTGATGTACGGGACTTCAAAAACGGTCGGAAGTGGATGTAAAATAAATTTGTTGCCCTAAAGACATATGAATTATTTACTCGGTTTTAACATTTTTATGGAAATAATTATAGAATTTATGGAAAATTAATCAAGTGTGACAACCTCTAACTCGGCTATTGCAACCTCTAATTCGGCTGTGACAACCTATAATTCGGTTATGACAACCTCTAATCCGGCTGCGGCAACGTCTAATTCGTCTGTGACAATGTTTAATTCGGTTGTGACAACCTCTTATTCGGCTGTGGCAACCTATAATTCGGTTGTGACAATCTTTAATTCTTATTCGGCTGTGGCATGCAGTAATTTGGCTGTGACAACATATAATTCCGTTGTGACAACCTATAATTTGGCTGCGACAACCTCTAAATCGCGTGTGACAACCTCTTAATTCGCTTACGGCTAATTAGGTTGCCGCAACCGAATTTTTCTGTGAGTGTATTTAACAACCTATTATTATCCTTAAAAGGTAACAGAATTCTGGTGCTGACTTGATACTAGGATGATCGAATGTAATTTTCAAGTTCCATTTGGACTTTGTTATTTTAACAGATATTATGTTCGAGCCTACATGTCTTTTGAGGCAACAAGGCCGACTCAGTGGATTATGTTTCATTTCAGAATTTGAGCCCAAGGCCTTTGTTGCCAGTGATCTTCAAATATAAATTTTCTATTATCTTATCATTATACAATTGGAATAACATGAATAAATAAATCATTTCAAAATTTAAAAATTTGGTTGTTGCATTGTCTCCTTGTATTGTATTGGAGCCAACCGGATATTATCGTAGGCGGCGTCGGCTAAACAAATTGTTGATCGACGCGTCGGCTGAAATCGGCTCGATTTTGTTTCGAGAGAGTACGTCATTCGATGTCTTTTCGGTACAACACCTTAAAGAAAAAATTAACCAAAATTTAGAAAAATTATTGAATAACTCGCTTAGTTATCGAGGGTTGAAATTTAAAAACATTTATATTTTAAATATACATTGCGCAAATTAATTATATGGGAACTATAATTTATAGTTTAGTTTTAATAAAATTTTAATTTTAATTCAAAACAAATTGAAATACCATTGACAATTGTACTCATTTTCAAAGCATTTCCTTCATATTTACACTTTTGGTATTCAAATATTTTATACAGGTTTATGAATTTGAAAGTACTATGAGGCAATACCTATCAAAGCCACAAACCTCTACATACAAAATACTTTAAAAACAGAATTTTCAGCAGTCAAACAAATCCAAAACAATTAAAAGCATTCCCCTATTTCATTACAATTGGGATCCGATTCCACAACCTGCATTTTCATTGCCTGAGGAAATGGAAATTCAAATTTTTTAATTGCCATTGCGAAGAATGGTAATTCTTTTGCATTTGCATTAGATAAAGTAATGCAAATTAAAATCCACTGCAAATTAAAAACAAAACCATGTATGATTTTAAATTACTGGAGATCTGATGAAACTATGACGAAGCCCGTATTAGAGCCACTCCAAAAGAGATAATCCCTAAGCTCATCCATGCGGAAAGTTTTGGTAAATAAAAATACTGCCGAAGCCTCAAAGCCAGTGTTATTAATCTTGGCTGAAAGCTGGCCACGCATGAAGCTTTTACCCTTAATATTTCCGGTGCTTAAAGTAAAGCCTTACACAATGTCAACCACACACAATCCGATTGCAAAGCAACTTTTCAATATTATTATTATATTTTGATATTTATTTTTCGACATATTTTAGAAAGTTAAACAAAAAAATATCTGGTTAAGCGAAATAATAATAAAAACAAGGTATGGATTTTTGAAAACTTTAACTCCACAACCTAAGGAAGTTATCGATAACTTATATTTAAAATGTATATAAGCTATCAGATTGAGGCGCCTTGGATGTCGTACTCTTGCTATTTTAATTTACAAAAAACTGCCGATGCCTCGAAGCCAGTGTTGTTAATCTCGGCTGAAGGCTGGCCACGCATGAAGCTTTCACGCTTAATATCTCCGGTGCTTAAAGGGTTGTTACGTTAAGCGACTTATAGTAAAGCGACTTATCGATATCTTTCATCTTACTTATTGTGGAATGTTATACAAAAAAAATACCAGGTCAAGCGAAATGATAAAAAAAAGCTATGGATTTTGCATAACGTCAACCCGAGATATTTCGATAACTAAGAGAAGTGCTGTAGAGTCGGAGTTGGAGTCGGAGTCTGGGAAATTTGACTGGAGTCGGAGTTGGAGTCGTAAAAATGTGGACGGCTCCGACAGTAAGAGTAACATTTTCATGACAAGTCAAAATTGTATTGTATATGAGATCCTGGGTTCGATCCCTGCTCTGTCCACCTTAAATTTCTTTTGGCGGCGATTACCTCGCATAGTGACGGCGACACTATCGAGTATTTAACCATGAAAAAACTTCTCAAAATACCGTTCGGAATCGGTGTAAAACTGTAGATTCCAATCATTGAGTATAAAACTAAAAAGCGCACTGGTTGTAAGAAGATCTCGGGAACGGGAAACCATTTACTTTTTTTATATACACGCTGAAAGAAAACGGCCACTGTAACATATTTTCCCAAAAATATACTGCAGGAACCATGTATATGTTTGAAACACACTTCAAACCTTTATATGTTTGCAAGTCCCCAACTCAGGTGTATTTGAATGTAAACATTAGCATGTTTACTGACAAATATGTATGTTTTTTACGTGAACCATGTATATGTTTGAAACACACTTCAAATCTTTATATGTTTGCAAGTCCCCAACTCAGGTGTATTTGAATGTAAACATTAGTATGTTTACTGACAAATATGTATGCTTTTACGTAGAAACATAAGTGTGCTTCATCCCAAACATCCATATACTTGTATTGTGTATTAATTACTTGCGTTTTTTTTATATTTCACAAATGGTCCGCCATTCCGAAAAGGGATTCACGTTGCTGCCCACTCCAGTTTCTGGCCAAAAAATCGTTTCACACTTTGGTAGAACACATAAATATATGTGAAACACATACACAAAAACCAAAGCAACATCACAAACCATTTAACAGTCCGAGCCTTTGTTTATTCTTCTTTCACTGATCAAGCACTTTTGATATCCTCTGTTCGATGAACCATTGACGACTGAATACATGAGACTAAAACACAATACATCAGCCAAAATAAGAAACACTTCATTTGCAATTTACACTCACATTCAGGAATATTTATGACTCAGAATAATGCAGAAATACTGATACACACTTACAAGATACACACTCGTTGTACCTCTTTTATTATCTTGATCTCAAGGGAGCATAAACAGTGCAACAAACACCGTTGTATTTGAAACACAAACACAGATATATTTAAATCGCAAACACATAAGTTAAAACATATTAATATTTGTGTCTCAAACATTTAATATTGAATAGCAAACACAATGCGTTTGGGCACAAGTATACTATATTTGCGACAAGCTCCAAACACATGTTATATTTGTATCCAAACAACAAAAAACGTGTATTTTTGAGCGTGTATTTTTATGCCGTATTAGATAAAATCAGTTTACCTTAGGTCAACATCGATTTTTCGTTTTATATTATTTTGAATTCTGTTTTCTAATTTAAAAAAATATTTCTTCCAAAACAAAATTAATATTTGTGTGTTGTGCTGCCAACAATGACACAGATAAAATTATTTCGAAGTTAATGGAAATTATTTCTTAGAATATGGTTTTATTTAATTTTGGAGTCGGAGTGGAGTCGCGTATTTTCAAAATATCGAAGTCGGAGTCGTGCATTTTCAATTTTCGCCAGACTCCACAGCCCTGACTAAAGGAGTTATCTTTAGTTAACGTATCAGAAGAAGGAGTTATCGATGACTTCAATTTAAAATGTTCTACAAAAATGAGTTATCAGATTGTGCCGCCACGGATGTCGCACTCTTGCCGTTCCCTTCTTTTTAAGTCAACGACGGCGTCTGCGGATCGACGTCTGAAATTGGAAGACGTAAAAGGATTATTTTCCCTGTTTAAAAAAAAAATGACTTCCGCGGCTTATTTGGAACGTGAAATAAGAAGTGAATAAGAATATATCAGGAAAAAAAAAATCATCGATCTATGAATTTCCGCCGATCTAAGCCAACTGCATAAGAAGCAACAGCCGATTATTTCTTGCCGTGTGGGCCAACAGTAGCAGCGGTGTCGGCAATGGCGGCGCTCCTAGTTGGTTAAGGCTCCACTCTATGCTTATGTTCATGACAATATAGTAACCAAAAATTAATATCCCTTGAATATTTCTCACAAATTTGAACCCCTGTGCGATTTGGCAAGGATGATAAAGTGGCAAAAATATTATATATTTCCATGTGAAACTTTACATACATTGTGATGTAAATAAAACTTGTGACTTTTAGCTGTCAGCATGATGCATTTTCTTAAAAGAAGATAATAGACAAAAGCAAAAAGTACGAAAAATTAAAATTATGAGAGTTTGATTAAGTATGTCATGCATACTATCACAAACAAACCAAATGACTGGGAGAACTTGTGTTCATTCTTTTTTCGCAGTCTCTATATCTTTTTCATATCATTATACAACGAAATATTTCCTTTCATTTCATCATGCATTCAATCATTCACTTCATAAGTCATTCATTCATATCATTGCGCTGACATTAACGCTATGATTGTGTTACATTCACCATCATTACCAACAAGTCAGCGTTGATGTGATGTCATTTACCCATAATAAAGAGGGCGAAAGACGTGGTGGAAAAGGAAAAATAGGGGGAGTAGAGGAAGGATAGGCTGATCATATAATTTTCACCATCAACTGGATTGTCAGGAAAAATAGTATTTTATTAAATCAGAATTGTGCGATACTTGGATGTGTGGATAATTTATATGAAGATTCTCGAATTTTTTTTTTAGTTTCAACAATTCAATATGAATGTAAAAACCAATGCTCCATTTCCAATGAAAATGTAAAAAAATCATTTGAATTTAAAAATATCTACTTGTAATTTGAAATACATCAATTGAAATTTTATAAACATCAATTCAAATTTTAAACACGCCAATTGAAATTTGAAACACATCAATTGAAATTTGAAACACATCAATTGAAATTTGAAACACATCAATTGAAATTTAGAAAACATCAATTGAAATTTAGAAAACATCAATTGAAACCCAAAAGTCGAATACATAAAATCGATAAATAATTTTTATATTTCAGCTGACGAATTTTAAATTCCATATGATGTTTTTTAAGTTCAATTGATTGTCTTATATATTTCAATTGATGTCTTTCAAATTTCAATTGACGAGTTTTAAATTTAAATTTAAATTTCAATTAATGTATTTTAAATTTCAATTGACTTCTTTCAAATTTCTATTGATAAGTTTTAGATTTCAATTGTTTTATTTTAATCTTCTCAATTGATGTGTTTTAAATTTCAATTGATGGGCTTTTAATTTCAATTGATGTCTTCAAATTGCAATTGATGTTTTTTAAATTTCAATCGAAGCATTTCAAAATTCAGTTTCAAAATGACAGTTTCCGGTGGAAATGGCAGATTGCAAGTGCAGGACTTGAATCCATGTTCTTATGTTAAAGTTTCGCGAACGCTAATCATTACACGACCGACGATCACCACTCCCACTACTACAGACCTTAATGATAATAAAATTGAAAGATATGAATCTTGTAATCAATATAAAACACAAAATCTCTATGATATTGAATACAATAAATTGTAGTGTTACATTTACGGTGTGTACAGTTCGGGTCGTTAATTGAAACTGGAATCAGTCGTTTAGTTTAGCAAATATACCAGCTTATAGGTGAGAATCTAAGATATTTCACTGTGTGTACAGTTAGCAAAGTCTCTAACCATTTCCATTTGTCATGATAATCGGCCAGCCTAAAACTATGCAAACTGATTTCTACTTATTACTACACTTTTAATACTATAGTACTACATTGAAAAAAACTATCCGATGAAAAGATTACATATAATAGTAAGTGTGTTCACATTGCTGCAGCGAAAAAGTGTGGAAACTGCATGAAAAGACGTCATTCTAGTTTCTGTTCGTTGCTGGAACGAATAAATTTGTAGTTAATTTGGCGGAAAATAAAACGATAAAACAATAAAAACTTGGAAAATGGGAAACCCGAATCAGCAACCTTTTTTATGATGAAAATAAAGTGGGGGTAACACGTCGCGATACCAGAAATAGAGTATTGGAAAAGTCGAGTTATACAAAGTATAGAGAGTTTTCCCAAAGTACAAAGCGTACACAATAGTGCAAAAAATGTGTAAAGATGGAAGTCGCCGTTCTGAGGGCTAATGAGAATACATACACGCATTTGTTGACTTCATGAGTACGCCGTCTCTTGGATTCAAGGACAATGGTGTTGCACTAACACCAACACGTAATAGCAACAACACGTAACTACCAACAGCTGACCATCAAACAAAAAAATATATTTTTCTTACTTCAATCCTGTTCACTTATTACACAATTTCCATTTGATACCTTTTGACCAATTTTGTCATGACACAGTAGACTTAAGCCATCAATAACAAGATAATTTTTTCCAGGGAACCACAGGATACTTATAGGCTTTGGCATCGAGCAAAAGTCAAACACAAACATTCAAAATGTTTGATTTACGGCTTTAACCAAAATTCAAACAAATTAGCATTAGACTCTGTGACAACAAACAAATAACCGCATCACTAACAAAGCCGCACAAAACCAAAGCATACTTTTAGGGATTTTGTTTTTGCAAATGAAAAAGAAAGCCTACATTAGGGGTTAAAGCGTAGGTAGAAATTCTGTTAAATAATGTGGATAAACTTCAGAATTTAAATGCCAGTTAAAGATTTTCGCGTCTTCACAACAGTTTTAATTAAAACAGTGATCTGCTGCAAACTAATAACTTATCATTACAATTTTTTTAAAGCAAACTGGTCCCTTTTCTCTCTTTGTATATTAACATTACTGATGTTTTCTCGTTTTTGTTATTTGTGCTTCCGTGTTTGTTTGGAAGCAGTGATGTGAAGCTGAAATTGCTGAATCGGCCAGAATTATTCAGAGCCACACACATACCCTGAAAGACAAATATCCTTACATCCGCCCATTCGCATGCAGACGCACTGAAATTTTCACTACCAAACGAAATACATTCAGTTTGAATGAATCGCATAATTGGCGGCAAAAGCCTTGTTTTTTTTTTTACACTAGCAGCCGTTGTCCCACATTGCAAGGAATCCAGGAAACTGGTAGCACTGATGATGGTACAATGGCGACGGCGAGGACCATGATGATAACTATGTTGATGATTATGGTGATTATGATGTAGATAACACTTGGAATACCACCAATGTGAAACAGGAAACAAAAGCAAATGCAAATTCCGCATGAATGTGAAACTTAAATAACACAAAGTTTAATTACCAAACCAACCCGGGCAGCTATAAAAATCATAAGCTTTAAGCCAGAGAGTCTACGCCAACCACCGGTCCGAGTCAGTGGCAAACATAATTGGCGAGACAAAGGACGCGAAGGAAATAATTGCAAGAATGACAAACATTTGAATACTTGATTAATGTCGCCATGTAACCGGGTGTGATTAGCAATGGAGTGATTAGAGCAGGGAATGGTGGTATCTGTTAAATAGCACCGAAAGCTTTGAAATAGAATTTAAAAGGATAATCAACAAAAGGGAGTTTATTAACCACTTGGCGACTCAAAGTATGTCAATTGATAAATCGAATATTTACGTCCTTAAGCTAACATTCTTTCTAGCATAAGAAAATCTCAACACGAATATTACAAATGATGGAATTTATATAGTTCATGTTATTATAATATTAAAGTAAATTCCCAGGAAAATTATTTAGAACCTGTTGCCAAAATCATATGTTGCAGAACAACTTAGTTTGTATTTACCTACCATTCTAATACCGGTTCCCCAGAATACAGAATATACCTATCCGAAAAAATTACCAACAGCTGATATGCGGTTTCCCAGAGAAATGTGTATCTACATTTAAACGCAATGTGTTACAAATCCATGTTTCTGATTCGAGTCCTGATCGGGGAGAATTTGGTTACCAAGAAAACAAAAATGTATATAAATGTAATAACATATAGAATACTTTCAGGCGATACCCAATTCATTTAAATGTAGATGTCGCTCAAGGAAGCACTTTTCAGTATATGCAAAAATTTTGTTAAGGATTAAAAACAAAACTATTCTCGGAATCGAACCTTGAGCCCAATTATCTACCGCTTTATAATCTGGTGGCTAACATCCTGCCAACTACTACATGTTCTAGTGTTGGGTAGAAGAACCGGTTGGTTTTGGGTCAAACTCGTACAAATATAACCGATGGTAGAAGAACTTTGAGTAGGTTACAGTATAAGATGTTCCACAACTGATTCCTTGCAGTCGAATGTTTTCCTGGGTCATTTTTAGGACAACCTTCTAAACCTTCTAAAGTATACAAATATGCGGATGTTCTTAAAAACCTCTTTATCTGATTTCCAGTACATACTTGATGTCGACATTTCATGCATGGTTACACTATTCACCTAGCAGCCCAAATACACATTTAAAAAGTACCACTTCAATGTTAGTTATAGGCTACTAGAAGCGCCCTAAATTACGCTCGAACTTATGTGGCGCTTAGGGCCACAAAAGTTTTTCCTTAAACACAAACTACGAATGAAAACTGTAGAACACTAAACAAAAACCGAAATGAAAATAAGATTTATGGCCATTTGGTTATTGGATTTAAGTTCGCTTTTCAATTTTGCTCTCACTCGCCCGTCGCTTGACTGAAAATGAAACGTTCTTCATAACAGGCCAGCCCGAAACTATGCTCTACTTGGAAACTCATTAAATGAGGAGGCCAATAAGGCGCTAAAAAGACATGAGGCTGCGGGAGTGTTGCAAGTAAAGCTGAAATATTAAAATGACTGTTTGCAGTGCGGAACTGAATTCAAACCATTTGGACAACAAAACCTTTGCTGTCATTGAAACACCAATTGAGATTTATTCAAAATTTTGTAGTAAAAAGTTCTATAACATGATTTGTTATTTGACAAATATCTGCACATGAAAAGCGTAGCTTGTCCTTTGTTAATTAAATTATTTGAGAACTTTTTAAAGCTTTTATTAAATTATTTCGAATAAATCCGTTTAATGTTTGCCTTACATTTACACCATTCTATTCAATTGTCTAGCATATATTTTGGAATTATTAAAACATAATTTCCGTGCATACTTTTAGGGGTGTATATTATACAAAAATTACATTTCCTTTACCTACTTATATTAATTAAGACAAAATGGTATAATAAAAATAAAGATAGCATAATGAGGTTGACGAAAGGAAGAAGCATATCTGCGTAAGATAGATAAATGCTTTAGTAATTACTAAAGCATAATTTTAGGCTGCTTGGAATAATATCAAGTACTTATATTATGTTAATGAAGCACGAACATATTATTGAAATCATAATGAAAGAAATGGTATATAATACGTTAATTAACGCAGAAAAATGTGCAGTTTAGTACAATTGTTTAGATCATTGACACCAGACATGAGGCTGCGGGAGTTTGCACATCAGACTCTATAAAATCGCATTATCTAGCCTTCAAACCACGAACTATAATATCTGAATATGTCGAGTATTAGGGCATTATATTTCCGTATCTACCGTGATACCTACCAAAAGTATTAAACAAATTTCTTGAACATAAATGTTATAATTTTGTTATTTCTAGCAAAAGCAACAAGATAGCTTAGATCATTTTTATCTTACAAATAAATATTGCAGATTATTTTACAAGTAAGACTCATAAAATCAATATACAACAAAATTTCATAAATCCAGAATTAAAAAGAAAAATATTGCATATTTATCGGAGGTGAAATAACAGTCACAGTGCTCCAAAAAGGCTGTTAAAACTTGAAACCAGGGCGTTTCGATCAAATAGCTGTACGACTTGATTCTTGGAGTACTAATAGAGAGTAGAGTGTAATGAAAGAAGAACCGACAAGTGACAGGAAGCAAACCATATTTTAAACAGTGCTGTGGAGTCGGTGTCTCGAAATTGGAGTCTGGGATATTTGGCTGGTGTCGGAGGCGTTCAAGTCTCGTCGCCTCTGTTTGATACTTTATTTACCATCTAAAACTCCTACTAATCTTGTGACTTTAAAAGGTCTCCAATTAAAGCAGCTGCTGCACACCCTTTGTACATTACTTTATGCCTCAAACAGCAAAACATGAGGACGACTTTACAATTACTCAGACACTGTTAAGCACACATTGAAAATTCTGCCTTTTTACATGCAAATATAATGTGTGTTTGGAGATTGTCGCAAATATACACATTGTGTATGCTCTTCAATATCACATATTTGGCTGACAATTATTAATATGCTATAGTATATATGTGTTTGTGATCAGAGGCGGATTTGGGTTGGATGTGGCCCAGGGCGCAGAATAAATATTGGGCCCCTTAAAAATAATCAAAAAATAACCACATTTTTGTTGAAAAAATCCAAAATTTTATAAACCTTAAAAACGTACTTTAATTACTTTAAGTACTAATTAAAATACAGAAAATTTTTTCTATCTTTTTGGCTTGCAAACTTGTAAATTATATCATTAATATCAATAATTTTAAGTAAATCACTACCTATATGCAATACAGCAATAGTATTGAGTCTTTCTTTCTGTCATGGAATTTCTTAAATAATTCTTTACTCTTTTAAGACAAGAAATGATCCTTCTCCAGAATCGTTTCCACATTCGGAAAAGTTTCTTTCATATCTTTGGCTTTTTTATCTAAACTCCTAGCTGAGCCGGCAGACTTATCCCTGCCGACAAAATTAGTCAATGATGTCATAGCCACTAATGAATTCACACATTTTATATTTGGGAAAACCAAACCATCACAAAAGTGTGCGTAGATTTGGTTGGTAGGCATTTTTCGATGTTTTGTAGTTCTACCTTATCAATATATCTTGGATGGACAATTGACGCGTTGCAGTTTGCTGAGCTTTTAGTTTTTATTTGAATGCAAGGCGAGACAGACGTGTACGTAAACAGTGATAAAATAAACAAAAATTGCAACTTTTTTTAGAACAAACTTTATGGGTAAGACCAAAATCATAACTAAAAGTCTTAATGTAAAAGTAATGATTCGCGCAACTGTATTCGTGCAAGTATGACTTTAAAAAACCATCATACTGGAAGATCTTTAACTTCGTTATGTCCTGTACATTTAATTTCAAGGAATTTTATTGTGGATACAAATCTTCGTAAAATGTTTCTCCAAAACCTTTCGTTTTGCATTACAATTTTCGCATTTTGTGCATTGACGCAATTTGAAACCATGGAGCGCTTGTAGAGTGTCCACATTGAGGCGACATGTTGCTTTGATTTTTTATGGTCGGACAAAGTAGCTCCAATATGTTTCCAATTTTGAAACCCAGTTGTCAACTTGGATTTTGAGCCCAAAAATAATTTTCATGGATAGCATTATATAGATTTGGATGTTTCGGAAAAAATTATCCACGTTATTTCTTCACATTCTCCACTCAACGATTTCCTATAAAAATGCAATCACCGTGTTTATATATCGATTTAATTTGACTAATATGGCCAATATTTATTAGTTTATTACAAATGAGAAATTCAACCATTTCTATTCTTAATACATTAGGCCAGAGAAAATGTATTTTAATTTTATTTGGTTGGTTGGTTGGCAAGGCTACAAGGCAGCACGCTGTCTAGCACACTTAGGCTATATAAGCCCATTGTGATACCTGCAGTTTCCTCCATAGCAACTATCGACTAGTCGTCCAGCCAATTTGCCCTTTCAATAAATTTGTCTATAAGACCTACAGGAATATCCTATAGGGCTACCGTGCTAACTAGATGTGTTCCGAATATCCTACTTCTACTTCAGAGCAGGGCAATCCAAGAGAAGGTGTTTCGTCGTTACCTCGTCCTCTTCCATGCAGCATCTACAGAGAGTGGAGTTTCTATGTCCCAATCAGAGGGCGTGTTTTCCTACAAGACAATGTCCCGTAAGTGTTCCTATCATTGTGGATAACCTGCCTCTCGGCAAGTTAAGTAGTTGCCTAGTCCTCTTCCTGTCCACCTGTGGCCAGAGGACCCTGGCTTGTTTGTAAGTTGAAGTAAGTCTCCACTTGTCCTTGAACATATTGTGGCCCACTGCCTGATCTGCAAACGGCAGGTAGAGACTGGCATACTAACACCTTCTTTTGCCGGAAGAACCTGTGCCGTAGTGCCCTGTCTAGCTAACGCATCCGCTACGCAATTGCCTGGAATGTCGCTGTGTCACGGTACTCAGATGAGCCTGATGTCAAAATACTCTGCCATCACCCTAAGTGATGAGTGGCATTCTTTCGCCGTGAGGGACGTAGCAAACATGGCTTCCAGGGATTTGATGGCAGCCTGGCTGTCTGTTGAGATACATATTCTCCGGAAGGTTGTGACACTACTTTTCGGTAGTTCAGCAACCTCCAGTTTGGGGGTAATTTTCCGCCTGAAATACACTACAGTGATCAGGCAGCTTGACGGAGATATTTATATTTAGGTCCGTTGAATGGACCCCATAGCCCAGTTGCTCGTCCAACTTTGATCCATCCGTGAAAAATCTGATGCTACTGGTATCCCCTTTCAGTGACTTTTCCCAGGTATTCCTGTTCGGAATAGAAGTCCTTAGATTTGTCGCTGGTAGAAGGTAGAGTATACAGTAGTCCGTGTTTACGGGAATAGAGTTGATCCGGTGTAGTAATTCAGTGTGTCCTTAATGTCCCGATATCAAAACGCCACAATCTCTGATTCTCACCAGGGATGTAACGGCTGCCTATTCGGCCATGATATCAGGAGTAAAGATGTTCAGTATAGCGCTAAGTGCAGTACCTGACGTCGTGCCCATTGCCCCATTAACGCTAATCAGTGCTGATCTTTGAATTCTCATCAAGGAATTCAGAATATATTTCTTTTGGAGGGACCTCCACCAAACTGCGATACCATAGAGAAGTATTGTTTTGACTATTGCCCGTATAAATCCACATTAATTTTATTTCCAATGAAATATTTTGCGACTTACTATCGATATTTTCCATCGGCATATCTTGCCTGCCTTTGTCTACAGATATTTCACGTATGCCTTCTTCTATACCAACAGTTTCAGCAAACTCATTTTGTCGGCTGGTGGAAGCTGTAAGTGCATCTGTTTTTTTGTGCCCACAGAATTACCTAGAGTGATCATAAATTTATCTAATGCTCCCTTCTATTGGTTGATAACTTCTTCATATTGTTTTTTAACTTTTCTTTTTTCAGCGTCTGATAAATGGCGTATCATTGTTCATATTATGTTTCAAAAACAAAGATTGCAGATAAATAAATAAGTTTTTAAACATTGCCTTCTGAAACATGTTATTTAAAATTCACGAGAATGATTTGTAACAATATTTTTATCATGCAGTTTTAATTGTTAAACTCCTGGTACAGTTTGTAAATAATTCACCGTGAGGAAAGTTGCAATACAATTGGGAGGATAGTTTTTAATTGATTTAAAGTCTTAAAAACAAATTTATTTCGAATGCCACCTGATACTAATTATTTGTAATGACATAAATATAAGTATATAATTTTATAATTCAAAATTAATAAAGATAAACATCGTTACAACAGGTGGACTATAGATTGGCTTCACAAAAATAGTGGGCGTTCAAAGTTCATGAAAATGAAATTTTCTATAAATAAGTTCCATTTTAGTTTTCTGGACCATTATAGGTAAATTTTTTTGCAGCATTTGATAAAGATTGGTCCTTGTTTTAATATATAATGGATATTTTGGTAGAAAAATAAACAGTTTAATTTTTATATGTAGAAGAAAAACTTGATTTCTGCACCCTTTTTGTATGACTTAGCTTATTATAGGAAGATTGATAAAGTCACGGGGCCCCCAAAACTGCGGGGCCCTGGGCGCGCGCCCGGTGCGCCCCCCCTTAAATCCGCCTCTGTTTGTGATCCAAATACAGCTTTGTTTGGGTTAGAAATAAAGCTGTGTTTGGTGCACTGTTTACTTTTTTTTGTCGCTAAACTCTGTCGAGAGAAAAATAATAAAATAAATAAAAATATGGACACATTCGTAGTATTTTCAGATACATACACGCTGAAAAATGTGTACGTTTTTATTGTGTGGATGCAAGTATATCGAGTGTTTGAAGTATCTCGCAAATATAGTATGTTTTTGTCCAAACACATCGTGTTTGCTATTCAATATTACGTGTTAGAGACACAGTCATTGATACGTTATAATACATGTGTTTTTGATCCAAATATGTCTGTGTTTCTTATATATATTTTTTTGCACAGTCTATGATCTGTCGAGAGCAAGAGAATAAAAGTGAGGAAAGATTTATTTGCAGAGTCTATGTTGTAAGTATATTTTTGCATAATTCATTCCGCCAGGAAGTCACGAATATTCCTGAATGTGTGTATAAATTGCAGATGAAGTAATTTAATAACTAATATAAATTTGACCGACTCCCAAACAAAATTTCCTTTTGTCCACTCCTAAAACTGTTCATTGGTTTGTTTTATGATGATCCCCAAAAAAAATATTTCGTGTCCAGCATTTAGATCCCGTGGGCTGGACCATTTTTAAAAAAATTAATTTTCTGTAGTTTTTCAAAGCATTTTGTACTTTAATATTAGTATCATATTGTTACGAATAAGTAAAAGCTTTTGCTTGCTCTTAGTGACTCTAATAACAGTCTGTTAATAACAGGCGGTTAGTGCTGCGTCTGAAAGTATGCATTGTAACAACGTACCAGCTCGCTAAACCAGTAGCATGAATTCGCCTCAGTTAAGATAATTCTACACCATTCGAGATGATTCTACAAAGATAAGCAACAACGTCTAGAAGGTTCTTGAATTCGCTGGATATAACTTCATTTGAGTATGGTGAGTTGGTATAAATAGCGGAGGTCTTTGGAATGGAGAGTTCCGTTTATGATTAACCGTCGTAAAGTAAGCTACGCGATTTAATAGCAAAATATATCACTTATTAAAGTGGTGTAAATAAAGTAAACTGTTGTACTATATAAGTAAAATAAAAGGAAGTGATACCGTTGTAATTATCGTAATTGAAAACGAATCTTGTTTTATTATTGGGAAATTCGTAACAATATGAAAGGCTTTCTAAAAGCGCGCCTAACGGCATATAAAACATATCAAAGCATGTCCTGACACATCCATTTTCAGGGGTATTCTGAAAAAAAAGAAAATTTTAAAATTTGTAGTACGGAGATTTTTCTGATTTAAATGTCAGATTGAGATATTTAAATCTTCAGTCGATTTAAGTAAATATGTGATTGAGCCTTTTTTGAAATTCGCATTCGTTCGAGTTTGGCAACCAATTCAATATGGTGGGAACATTACGTTGTGAACAGGGCAAAATGAGTCTCAAATCTATTCTTTTGACATGGACATCATTGTTGTATAGATATTCTGTTTTTATTTTGCAATACATTTCCCAATGTGATCTGGACCAAATTTTCAACATTTAGAATTACTTCAATCTGACATTTAAATCAGGAAAATCTCCGTACTAAAACCTTAAAAATTAGTTTTTTTTGCAGAATATCCCTGAAAACACGATATGTGACGACATGTTTCATATATCGTTGGGCGAGCCATAAAAACCCCCTTTTATATGATACTAATCTTGTATACATTGTCTTTAGCTACAGTACAAACTTCTTTGAAAGAATTAAAAAAAAATACCTTTTTTTATAAAGGGTCCTGCTCACGGGATACTAGACACGAAATATTTTGGAAATCATCAGAAAACAAACCAATGTACATTTTGAGGGGTGGACAAAAACACTTTCTTTCCCCACCATACAATGTGAGCCGGTCTAATATTTATTCATCAAAAGTAATTGGTTTCCAAATAGTATAATATTTGGGAGGAAACACGCAAATGCTTTCACGTAAGTATCAGTGGGTTTGAGAGGAAATACACACATGCTTCCTCGCATGTATATAGAGGTTTTTGGAGAAACACGCGAATGCTGCCACGCAAGATTGGGATGAAGCAGACACATGTTTCCACGTGAAAGTATACATGTTTGCAAATGTATTCATTTAAATACTAGTGTATTTGGGACTTGCAAATATATGAATATTTGGGGTGTGTTTCAAACATATACATGGTTTCTGCAGATTATGTTTGGGAGAACGATATAGAGGCTGTTTTCTTTAACTTGTGTGAGGTTGTGATGTCCATGCCGCAGCAACAGTACAACTTGCGTGCAAAACATTTTTTTTTTTGAATATGTGGATAAAACAAACCACTTTTGTTTATTCATCGTCTTCTTCATATACTCCACTCACAATGACGGCCGAATTAGGAAGTGTTCAGAATGATGGCATATGACGAAAACAGCTGATGATGATTTTGGCACAGTTGTACAATTCGGTACTCGATAACTGGTGGAAAAGATGAGGCTGGTTGCTGTCAGCTGAACCTCTTTCACATTATCGACACGTGTGGTGAAGTCAGCTAAACTTAGGAGGGAAAATTAAAGTGCAAAGTGATAAGTTAGTTAGTGCTATTTTCGTGTGTTAATGTAATTAATTGTATTTGTGTGCAAATCTGTGTCTTTTAGAAACCCGAAAACTAAAATTCCGATATTGCATATAAGATTCGAATCGGAATATAGTAAAGCAGAAAAGGGTAAGAATTTGGAATGACCATAAATTAATTAATTAATTAATTCGCGGGGAAATCCTGTCGAAAATATATCACATGCATGGAAAATCCATTAATTTAACCTAGCCATGCATCTAATATATGTATTAAGACTAAAGTCACTGTGAAACCGCGTGAATGCTAACAGTGTCTTTATTATATAGTATCACCGAACGTCTGCTGGAGGACATAGTCCGTTGTAGAAGACTCTCGACCACAGCCAGTTGGGGGAGTAATTACAACGATATTAAAACTGGACATTATCGACATCAACATAGCTAGCGCTGACTGGAACACTTTTCCGGCAGGATATACTTGCGGTAAAACCGTAGTTCAGGGTAATACCATAAGTTGAAGGGTGAAAAATACACGGGGAGAAAAAACTTAGGTCAAGGTGACCTCACCATCCCTTTTGACCGCTACGGGAGATAAAAACTTAATCCCAAGTTGAAAAAAGTATAACCTCAATGTAATAAAGTGTCAATGTCATTATAGAAATGTGTGTGTGGTATATGTGTATATATATGAATATCGTGTAACTGTAGTATATATAGACTGCAATCACGAAATATATAACCTAAACGAAAATAAAGTAGATGCACTTGAAAGACTAAAGAGCAAATAAAACAAGGACAATAAGATTAATTAAATTTGCAATTAATGATAAATAAAACAAACGTATAAACGTATACAAACGTCTTTAATTAAAGTAAAACCAATGCCAGAAAATTAAAACCTTATGGAAAATTCTTAAGGCTATATTATTACTATTATTTTTGCAGTTATTTTTTTGTTGAGATTAGGATAAAACTAAATATTATAACTTAAATAAATAAAAACCATAAAATCATAATAAAATCGGCCGTTTAAATAATAATAATTAAAATAATTTAATAATAATTTATAAATATGAATGAATGAATAAATAACAAAAACTATAAAAATACAATCACACCTAATTTAATAAATACCTAAAAAAAACAAAGTTATAAATACATATATAAACAAGAATAATAAATAAAGTAAAAACATACATATATGTATAAAATTACTATTAAATGATTAAAAGAACAGTTAATGGAAGAAAAAATCTTTAAAATTGCTTAATAGCTGAAAAATAAGCATTTTTAAAACAGAAATAATCTTTAATCCAAAAGTACCCGTAAATTTATTGTTCATGTGTCCTGAAAATTCCTTCAATTGTTCTAAATGAGTAATTAAAAGGAAAGCTCAATATAATCTCAGTTTAATTTTGGATTAAACTTTATTTAATAATAATAAAACAATAGAATTTAAGAAAAAATAACCAAAGTACTATGTATGTATTGTTAGAATGTTAAATAAATAAAAATTGTTGTCTGTGTAAGTGTAAATCATGTGTTAAAAGTTATTTTCGTGGTTGAATATGTGACGATGATTTAAAGGTTGTGAATGGCGTAAACTTAGGGGTACCTTCACTAAATCTTGGGCATCGAAGATACCATGGTTGACTGAAGAAGTCAAACAAGGGGTGGGCAGCCTAAAGGTACAATAAAGGTACAGCACCTGATAAAGTCGATGAAGTTTAACTTGAGGATTATTGAAACCTACCTCACTTCCCTATCCTTTACATTTCCTTCTTGTTCTATTTCTCTAAAATTCGTTTTGGTCTAATGTTTATTGTTTCAGCTAATGTGGCACGAACTAATTTAAATGTACCTACCCAGCGGAAGAAGAACCCCCATTTCCGGCGAGCTGAGCCGCAGCAACACCACTGTGCCATTTCCGTAAAAGTTCAAAAGGGTTTGTTACAAGGTGGAGAAATTTACCTAAAATATAGAGCAAGATATATAGATGTGATTCTTGAAGAAAGTTTAGTTTCCGATCAAACACTATGGATAGGATCAGTAGTAGTATGGATAGGTTCAGTAGTAGTGACCCTATGTTCATGTACAAGGGTCATCGAAGGAAGATGAGGCCTATCCCCGAAAATAGATAGATCCTGGATATATACTTCTCTTGTCCGCCCGATACTGCTCTACCGAGATATGGAGGACTGGATGCAACGCATACCAGGTTATAAAGGATATTAAAGGTTCTACACTCATTGGCCCAAACTAGATGGCACTGTAGTGTTTACGGAGTCGATTCTAAAGAGCAGGGTCTATACCTTCCACAAAGCTACCACCCCACTGTTATGTCTCTCAGGCAGAAGTTATGGTAATATCGGATAAGTTTTCTTTTGGCTGGGACGCAACGTCATCACCGTGTGGAGTATCAACATCTACTGTGACAGTCAGCCTGCTATAAAATCTCCCCCATTTGTATACCTGACTTCAAGAACTGCCCACAATTGCCGCGCATCTCTATATGAGATGGTCAAGAAGTTCGGTATACACCTTATATGGGTGCCTGCCCGATGAAAATAACGGCCACAGCTAAATATTTCAGGAACCATGTACATGTTTGCAAGCATTGTTTTCGTGAATTAGAGATCTGCTGCTATTTGTTTCTTTATTGTGACAGACACCAGTGTTTTCAGCAGAGTTCAACAAACAAATCCACATTTGGGTCACAAATTCATATATTATAACCTATAAATCATTGTGTCCCAAACATGTTATATTGAATAGCAACACACAATGTGCTTGGACACAAGTATACTATTTTTGCAGTAAACTCCAAACACGTTACATTTGCATCCAAACAATAAAAAACACAAATTTTTCAGCGTGTGGCCACAAGAATTTTCCAGAGAACCATAGCGAGATGAGTTGGCGATGGTTATCGACTAACTTATATCATACTTAAAACCGAAGCCCTCAGACATGCGAATGGTGGATGGTGTGGAGGCACAAAATGCAGGATCACCAGTCAAGCATAGCCAAGTTTTAATCTGATTCGTACGCTAAACTTGATACACACTACTAGACAAAATATATCTATACTGGTAACTGTGATCACTGGACCTTGTTTAATAGGCAAACACGCGTCTAAACTTGCTGAAGTTGCGGGGACGAGGAGGAGTACGATAGCGTTGAATATCTCATTTGATACTGCCCGGCATTTTGTATGAGTAGGAAACAATATCTACGATTTTACTTCTTGCTGGTTCTAACAGACATTCGAGAAGTTAAGCTGAATAATCTTAGGATCTTTTTGTAAAATACTAATTCGTTCACCAGAGACTACGGTACGTTTCTTCTTCAACCACATCCGGGATATCGTGAAATATCCTGGAATAGAAGGACACATAATTGTATGAGTACGAGACAATATCTAGGTTCATAGTTCATGCTGGTTCTCACAGACATTCGAGAAGTTGAGTCGAATAATCTTAAGATCTTTTGTGCAAAATATTAATTGGTTCACGAGGGACTACTGTTCGGTCCTTCTTCAGCCACATCGGGGAATATCGTGAAATATACTGAGATTGAACGCAACATAAACACACCGCTTCGATTTATAGGTTCAACAATAGGGACGGAATGTGACGTCAAGTGGCATCAAAACGGTCTTCATTGGACAGAGTTTGTCAATAGTGACAGCCACTTCTACCTAACCTAACCTAAATACTGTACAACACACGGATCCACTTAAAAAAACATACACATAATATGTGACCCATGAACATACTCGACTGAAGTAAAATTTCATGTGTATAGTGGATTTTTTTTTTTTTGATTTTATTTGTGCTTGTTGTCCGATGATTGTGAATATTAGTTTGTATGTATAGGTGTGTATGGATGTTGAAATATATGTGTTAGTTAATTTTTACGGCTTTTTAAATAAAGGTATATTTTCACCATTTTGTCCTCCGGTTTCTTTGTTGAAGTCGTAGCGAAATCGCTGTCGTTCATCTTGTACGGTGAGTAATTGCTTTTGTGTGCAGGCAGTAACTATTTTGAAGTGAAGTGTCAATAGACAGTATATTTTTACTATGAATTTACGTATGTGGATGTGTATACTTTTTGGGCGTTTGGTTGAACGATTTGAACTTTTGTATACAGTGTCTGTATAAATCTTGTGCACTATTTGTAGTTTTTTCTAGATTTTCTGTTCTTTTGTATACACATTTTGAACTTTTATGTGCGCTTCATGTCCATTTTTTATTTTTGTGTATTCTTTCTGCACCTCTTTTGTACACTTGATTGCCATCACTGAGAAGCGAATAGATGTGGATGTCAATTAACTTCAGACAACAAAAGTTACATACTTTCAGGCGGCTGCAAAATCGTAATAATTTGAATTAAATTAACACTTATACTTTATATTCTTAATAAATTTATATTTATAAATACCAAGAAAAATAAAAAAATTGATATTAACGCTCGTTAGAGCACCTAATAATGCTCACCCTAACAACTCACCCTGCAACATTAAGCAGACGTGCCTTTAACTTGTTGCATGATTGAAACATTCACATATTGCTTTCCATTTAAGTAACCATTATTTACAACAGTCGCCATTCAGACCGGGTTCGGTAAAACAATATGTCTTCCAGCAAATCCTTCTTAAACGTAGCATACTTTGTGGGGGAATAACAACACTGCCATTTAACATTGCTTTAACATTAATAATTACTTTGTGTGTGGAAACAATAAAATTTATTACAATTACCCAAAAAGAAAAACGTCTGGAGATTAGCTATTTATCTGGACCTATGTATGTAAGGTATGCTCACTTAATGCATTGGTATTTAATGAATTCCCTGGAATTCGAATACATTCATTTAAAAGGACTTATGTATGTCTGAAATCAGATACTGTAATGTATTCCCTGTTTGGTTAATTGCCAGTAATTTTGCGTCGTGTGCTTGTGTTCGGTATTAATAAAAATGAGTCATCATAAATACGGCAAGAGGAAATGTGTAGCATATTTTTGGGCTATGAAAAAGTATGGTAATTATAGAATACTTTTGGGGCGATATAAATGGAAAATTAATCACTTTGAAACATAAAATACAATATCATGCAATTAAGGTTCCGTTCTAATGTGCCATAAAAAGAACATCCATTGAATCGAGGACATTATTTTCTTTACTGTAATAAACGGGTAAATGGAAGGCAGTATTTGTGGAGAAGCTAGCGTCGGAGTATTAAACTAACTTCAACAGACTTTCGAGTAGTTGATGTATTTAGCTATAACTGCTTCCTTGTCATCTAAAAAGTAATTTTTTTTATCTAATTGTTAAAACTATTAGTTTGGCTTGCAAACATCTAAAAATTAATTAATAATTATAATATTATGGTTAGCAGATTAAATCTCTCTCTCTTTTAAAAGACAAACCCAATCAAACTTTACGTCTATACGTATATCTTTACATCTGAACATTTAGTATGTTATTGGAACATATTCCATTTGACCAAGTTTATCTTCTGCAATATAAATATCTATGCAAACTAGAAATAAATTTTTATGGAAATCAAAGCATACTTTTAGGCCTTGACATAAAGTAAAATTTAATCAAAAGCATTTGAAAAGTTTCCTATACTGTTTTAACCGCAGTTTAAATAAACGGCCATAAAGTAAATGATTGAGGAACAATATATCGCAGCAACCCAAAGTATTCTTTTAGAAATTTCATTTAAAAGAATTGTTCTCTCTCTCTCTCAATTAAAAAATATTGCTCATATTTGGGCGTATATTTGAAAAGTTTGATTTTTAGAATACAATAATCAGAGAAGAGTACTTTCGTACAACCCTTATCGTTCCTGCCTAATGACTGTAATGCGTGGAAGCAGTTGAGTTTCTATGTGAAGACTTTTACATGTCGCCTGTACACTTCTCAATTAGCTTATGGTAAAAATTATAAAAAAAAATAAATAGCTTTTGTAACTTCCGAAATGGAGTTCATTGATAAGTGAGTGGAAAACCAGCCGATCCTACTAGTTCTTATAAGAACTCACAACCGACATTACTCTTCGTGCGTTCTACGAATAATTTACTCCTCGTGAGTTCTGTACATTTGTTTATACGAAGGCTTTCTTCCTCGTGAACTCTACACTTATGTTTGTACGAAGGCATTCCTCCTTGTGGTATCAGCATCTTTGAATCTACCAAGTCTTTATTATTTTATACCTTTGTTTGAACCTCCTGGACTCTAAACGTTTATTTTTGTGGAGGATTTAGTCCTTGTGAGCTATGCATATTTATTTCTACCAAGGCTTTAGAGCTCGTGAGTTCTGCGCCTTTATACGAAGGACTTGCTTGTCGCCCTGCACCTTTGGTTCTAACTATCCCATCCCCTTAATAGCGCTTGAACAGCATCATACACTAATATCCTCCAGCTTGTTGTTTTCACCTCAGATAAAGCCCGAACCACTTTCAGCACGAGTAACCTGAAAGCGATTGCAACCACATGCTGAACCATGTGTATGTTTGCAAGCATTGTTTTCATGAGTTGAATATCTGCCGCTTTTTTTTCTTTGTCGTCTGTTACGTTGTTGGTTTCAGTAGTTTTTAACAAACAAAGCCACATTTGGGTCACAAAAACATATATTGTAACAAATTAATCATTGTGTCTCCAACGTTCAATCTTGATTAGCAAACTAATATACTATATTTGCGACAGCTTCAAATACAATCTATTTTTATAGAAACAACACAATAAGACATACCTATACCTGTTCTGTCAGAACGTCCGAATACCGATGTCCATGTTGGTTGGTTGGTTGGTTGAAAAGGCTGCAAGACAGCACGCTGTCTAGCACACTTAGACTAAAGAAGCCCATTGTGATACCTGCAGTTTCGTCAATGGTAACTATTACCTAGTCGTCTAGCCAATTTACGGCCAATTTACGGGCTACGGTGCTAACTAGAAGTGTTCCGAATATCCTACTTCTCAGACCTGCCAGAGCAGGGCAATCCAAGAGAAGGTGTTTCGTCGTTCCCTCGTCCTCTTCCATGCAGCATCTACAGAGAGTTGAGTTTCTACGTCCCAATCTTAGGGCGTGTTTTCCTACAAGACAATGTCCCGTAAGTGTTCCTATCATTGTGAATAACCTGCCTCTCGACGAGTTAAGTAGTTGCCTAGTCCTCTTCCTGTCCATCTGTGGCCAGAGGACCCTGGCTTGTTTGCAAGTTGAAGTAAGTCGCCACTTGTCCTTGAACATATTATCGGTCCACTGCCTGATCTGCAAACGGCAGGTAGGGATTGGCATAATAACACCTTCTTTTGCCGGAACAACCTGTGCCGTAGTGTTCCGTCTAGCTAACGCATCCGCTACGCAATTGCCTGGAATGTCGCTGTGTCCCGGTACCTAGATGAGCCTGATGTCAAAATACTCTGCCATCACCCTAAGTGATGAGTGGCATTCTTTCACCGTCAGGGACGTAGCAAACATGGCTTCCAGGAATTTTATGCAGCCTGGCTTTTTGTGTAGATACATATTCTCCGGAGGGTTGTGATACTACTTTTCAGTAGTTCAGAAACCTCCAGTATGGCGGTAATTTCTGCCTGAAATACACTACAGTGATCAGGCAGCGTGAAGAAGATATTTACATTTAGGTTCGGTTAAGGAACCCATGTAGAAGCGACAACCCGAAGTCGAATACCAGTATCAGTAACCACTGAATGAAAAATCCGATCCTAATCCAGAATAATAAGACTTCATCTACAGCCACCGCCTCGAGCTCGATATCTATTATCTATTTCCCCTTCGTTTCGGGCTCAGACAAATGCCGGCGTTCGAGTAGACAGCGATATAAATTTTAGACCCAATTAAGGAATTTTGCATTTCTCCATCAAAACTATTTTATGAAATTCATTAATTCCCTAAACTATGAAAATCCCCTATTTAATTTCGTAAGGTTTTGGGGGTCCTTCCAGAACGCCTAGAGCCAACTGGAAAACCGCTGTCAAAGTTAAATTATGTTGCATACTTTGGGGGTTCGTCTAAAAACAAACAGTTGTAATATCAATTCAAATTTCGCAACTCTCATAATGTGGAGTTTTTTATTACTTATTTTTTTTAAAGATGCTTGATGAATTGTCCACTTTTTACTGCCTATTCTCTGGCGCAATATGGTAACAACTTAACTAACATAATGATTTCGTTCAAGTTTTTTTATTTATAAACTACAATTACCGAAATTAGCTCCAAAAACAAAATATTAGAACTTATATACTGATAACATATTTTTAGGCGTAACCTATAGACAAACAGCAGATTTGTGTAGTATCAGTGATGCTCATAACTGTTAGACTAAATACAGTAGCTACTATGAATAGTTCGAAGCACTCTCAATTTCCAGTTAATAACGTCTTTTAACGAATTCTTGGAAATTTTTCAATTTCTAAATGTCTAATTTTAGGCGCAAAATTTTAAGATCTTAAATAGCCTTATAATTTGTTTAAAGTTGTATATTTCTAAACTAGATTTTGCAAACAGAGCTCCAACCACATTAGAATGGAGGATAACCTATTTAGTTTTATTAAAAGCATACTTTTAGGTAGTGTCTATAGTCATACAAATAATTTGTTAAATGGGAGGACTGCCTATACATTTTTGACTTAAACCTACTACTAAGTATGAAAATTGCACAAAGTTCATTAATTGGTGTTATTGACGTATTTTTTTAGTTGTGCTGAGCATTTTATATATTCTAACGTTTACTTTTAGTGATAAAATAGTTTCAAGTTTACTAGCATAATAATTTGATTTAACAATGGCGTTTCTAAGAGGCCATTGAGAAAAACACCCTTAACTATGTCATAAATTCCAAAAACCTATAGATTAATGTCATTATTTAAGGCTTATCCTATTAACAAAAAGCTGATTTGTGAAATACAAGTAGTAATGCTTAATTTATTTGTGTTTATGGTATATAAAACTTCTGCATTTTATGACATTTTATAAATGAAGCATACTTTTGGGCAATAAATACCTATTAGATAATTTGTTGCTTATGACAGACAGTAACTAGTAGCACAAATGATTTTAGTGTCGCCTCCTCCTACTATTGCCTCAATAAATGTATTGTTATCTTCCACCCACCACATTGACCATAACAAGTGTGGCAAATTGTCCATAGCCTTCATCTTTCACAATTGTTATGCGGGTTTAACATTTGGATTGTTAGTGAAACCATAACTATAACAAAATATCTCGCTCTTCTAACCACACTTGAATTGATTTCAAGATTAAATTGTCAACATCACTGGAGAACAAAGGATAAAGGAAATACTTAAGAATAGCATAATAAAATCCATATAATCAGCTACTAAACGATAAAGTGGTTAATAAAAGAAAACTTCATAATTCACAGGATACTATTCAACTCGCTCTCCCTCTTTAAATGCAACACAGTTAAAAAAATAGATATTGCTAGCTTTAAAACTTGGTGGTTGGGAAGACTGGCAATCAAGGGTCTTCAGTTTCCATTACACTTAACATTATTTGCGGTAAATGTGGTTAGTTGGAGACGGTGGAATGATGATGGTGATATATATGAATTTACATCCACACCTAGGATATCGTTGATGGCTAGAATTCCTCTTAATACTGATTCCTTGCCATTGATTTTTCAAAGTAAAAGTGTGTGTGAATATTGAATTTATTTACGCATATTTACCCTGTGGCAGATGCAATGCATTTTGATTATGAATGTAAGATAGAAAGATGAGTATGAATGGCCTAAAAGTATGCTATATTTCAATAATTGTGTTTTAAATGTATATACAAGTTGTGGCGTAAATTTAGTAGTAAATTTAGTATACATAAGTATGTGTTAATAAAATAAATAAATAACTGGTTTCCCATTACATCCCATGAAGGGACCGGGGAGAACTTCTCACAATCACTGAGCTGTGCGCTTTCCAGTTTTCATTCACTGATTGGGACCTACAGTTTTACACCGATTCCGAACGGTAGTGTCGCCGTCACTATGCGAGGTGACCGCCGCCGAAAGAAATTTGAAGGTGGTCAGAGCAGGATTCGAACCCAGGATCCCATGTACAAGAGCCGCGCACACTAACCATTGCACCACCGACGGCATATAGAAAATGTGAAAATATTTAATCATTTTCTACCCTATACTTGTATGAGAATATCAATTAACAAAACATACCTTCAAAGTCCATGCTCTGTATTTTGGAGCATATCTTCTCATTTCAGCTTAGGTTAGTTCGGTTTAAGGACTCTTAATGGAGCCTCAGTTCGATTTACTTTATATGATTCATACTTTCTATTTAATTTACGATTCAACAGAAATTACCTACCAAATTCAAGTTTCATCATTAATCATTTTTACATCCAAAAAATATGCTTCAAAAGTATGTACTGTGCTATATTCAATCAAATCTCTATACTTTATATATCTCTTCCTTGAAAAAAACTTAGTTCTTTTCAGCAAATATGATTTAAGCTTTCATTAATATATTTTATAAACCTGTCTGGAACAATCAACTGTGTTATATATTCCAAATGTTTCATAGCACAGCTATAAAAAGCAACCAAATCAATTGCATACTTTGGGGCGAGTTTGTATGGCGTATTGAAACATTGGGTATTTTTTGTTATTGCCGCTGCCACAAGCTAATTACTAAAACTTTTAATTACTAGTTATTACAGTTGATTAAACACACTTGCGCTTAGCCAAACTGGTACTCCAATTCCACCACTTGCTACAACATTTCTCTATACATATTTTATTGCAACAACCCTTATACATCCTACACTATTTTCCATCGTACATTCCGGTTGGACCATAAGAAATCCAACACTTTGCCAAAGACACCCAAAAACATTGTATATGATTCGAAGGAAAACGTTAAATTGCAAAAGAAAACTTCAGTTGGAAACAATAATTTTTTCGCATAACTTACAGGCGTTTATCGGAAGGTAGCGATGGAATGTGAAATGCTCTCACGTCGCACGTTAATTGCCGCAAGACCACAAAAGCACTGCTTAGCAAATAATGTGAAACAAAGACTGATAACTGATAGCCAACAGCTTTATAATTCAATTGGATATGTAGTCAATAGAAACACAGAAAAAATATAAAGCATTCTAGTTGCGTTTACGAATGAGTAGCATACTTTAAGGAATGACATCTGAATTAAACTCTTTCGATGTTAACGGTTTACTTTACAAGCATATCCACGAAGAACCACAAAAGCAAAATTCGTTGAAGTGGTTAGCAAAAAAAAGTACAAAGAAGTTTCCATTGAAATTCATAGAGGTATCTGTGTCAGTGGCAAAAAACTTTGCATACTTTTAAGCGCATTTGACTGTGTGCTGCTGGTTACAAAGTTCTAGTTGCAGGATGCGAATGCATAAGTAACTTTTTCGTTGTTAGCCGCAGGAATATCTCGTAGTCATCAGTTAACTTAACTTGTTCAGTTTTCAATTAGAACTTAAAGCATACAAATAGGTACAATTCAAAGTAAACTGTTATTGCATACATTTTGGTCATTATTGCACAAACACGAAATCAGTGGTGATATCAAAAACACAACTTAGTGTTTTTATGTAAATTACATATTATTGAAAGCTGTTTTTTAATTATTGAGCAAAACAAAAATGTCGACTAATTTATGGTCATTACAATGAACTGGTCACAATGAATGATTACAATTCACAAAATAACCTATTTATAAAAGGAATCCTATGTCGAAGTAAAGCTATGACGGGAAATAGTTTGTGAATCACTGAAGAGACTACGAGTATATGGATTAATAAGAATCGAAAAGGCTTAAAATGTTCAAATAATAGGAGAGACATAATACATGGAAAAATAATTTCTTCTTGGCTCGCGTGGTGATCATATACACTTTCGCAATCAGTTCACACTTATTCAGGTTTAATATGATACATCATCCCCATTACAATAGTATGGGTGCTTGCAACTTGAGGTAGCCACCCGTCCAGCAATATAAACGTTAAATATACGTTCAGATCCAAAAGGAGATGCTGGGACGTCCCCAACGATGTCGCGACGCAGGCTGGGTCCAAGGCCGGGCAAAGGCGTTTGGAGATCGGAGGTCGGAAAATTACTACCGTTGTGAAGGCGGAAGTCACCCGCTTGTTTCCACCACGCTTATAAATTTGCCGTCTGTTAACTAAATAAGCACGCCATCTATTGTCCGACAACGTTAGTCCGACAACGCCATCTGGAGGGCAATACCAAACACACGAAGTTAGCGACAGCTGTGACGACTACAGCGAACCACAGACTTATCATTCATGAGCGTGAACATCAGCTATCGTTGATGTTTATTGTCGGTTTACAGCAATTCTTGATGCCATATAAGAATATATTCGAAGTTTTTCGCATCACTATCATGATCATAAAATTATCGAGCAAGTTCATGCTCATAAATAACAAGTCTGTGGTTCGCTTAACATCAGCACCAGGCGGTAGTGTATAAAAGTCAGATCAACAAGGTGGATCAACTCTGGGCGATTCTGTCTGAAGATATTAAAGAGCCAACATTACCGCTGTAGTTCATTAGACACCTAACTTCCTTCCTCCTGGGTCAAGCCAGTGATTCTCCGCCTGTGTGACTTCGACCTTAGTGCCTACCTCTACCGCTGGTTCAAGACAGAGGTTCTCTGTCTGTGGGGTCTTTAACTTGGTACCCGCCTGTTCCCTGGTTGCCTTTTATTTCGCCTAGGGCAAGCCAGAGGTTCTCTGTATGTGGGGTATTTAACTTGGTACCCGCCTATTCCCTGGTTGCCTTTTATTTCGCCTAGTGCAAGCCAGAGATCCCCTGCCTGTGGGGGTCTCGACCTTCTTGCCTAATTCTCCACTGGTTCAAGCAAGAGATTCTCTGCCTGAGGGGTCTTGAACTTGGTAGTTGAGTTTGTTCACCCTGGTGCAAGCCAGAGATCCTGTTCCGTAGTTACCTTGTGTTTATCTTGGTGCAAGCCAGAGATTCCCTGCCCCCGCTCTTGTTGCCTACCTCTCCCGCTAATTCAAGTCAGTCCTAGCCTGTGGGGTCTTGAACTTGGTAGCCGCCTGTTCTCTGGTTGCCTTCTGTTTCCCTGGTGTAAGTCAGAGATTCCCTACATATGGAGTCTCGCCCTTGGTGGCAACATTTCCCCTGGTTCAAGTCAAAGATTCCCTGTCTTGTCATAATAAAGTGGCATCTGCCGCTTTAAGCCTACGCCTAGCAAAATGCGAGATGGCTGTGGTCCTGATCCAAGCGGCGTGGGTTGCTAACGGCAGGGTTTGTGAGTTGCCAGAAACGAAATTAATATGTTCCTGTTAATGGTGTATAGCGACAGAGAGTATATAAGGGTTAGCCTGGAACAGAACGAATCAAATAATTGGTTGGTCATATCATGCATGCATCATGATGAAAAGGGACCACGAACATAATAGTTGCCATCAGTACCGTTAAGATGTCTCATAGAGGAGGCGCAGAGTGTGGGTAGTACAGTGATTGTGGTCGTTGACACAAATGCACATCATCCATTACGATAGGGGTGAAACACCAGCTCCACGCAAGGCAAAATAGATAGTACATTTGCAACCGAAGGCCTGTATAAGATTGCTGACAATACGTTATCTGATAATAAAAACATCGGATTCCAGTTGGACTAAAACCTGACCCAGCCTGAAGAAGTCGGTTGCAATATGTGGAAGACTGTGCGGTTCCTCTATGAAAAGGCTTGTAAGTTTTGTTTGAGATTAGAAACATCTGTGGAGATAAGGTGCGTAGATGACATAGATAATGTAGCGGACAGAGTTACGTGAAAATAAATAAATAAATGGTTTCCCATTACATCCCATGAAGGGACCGGGGATAACTTCTCACAATCACTGAGCTGTGCGCTTTCCAGTTTTCACTCACTGATTGGGACCTACAGTTTTACACCGATTCCGAACGGTATTTTGAGAAGCTTTTTCATGGCTATATACTCAATACTGTCGCCGTCACTATGCGAGGTGACCGCCGCCGAAAGAAATTTTTTTTGAAGGTGGTCAGAGCAGGTTTCGAACCCAGGATCTCATATACAAGAGCCGCGCACACTAACAATTGCACCACCGACGGCCACAATAATTCAATAATTCGCTACAAATCGCCTGCCCAAATACGAAGCTAACAAGGACTAAGACGCCTCCCTGGTAGAATAATGACCTTAAACATAGATATAAGAATGTCATGCCGACGTGTATTAAACAATGCCATGACTTCGAGAGATAAGCAGCACTGGAATAATTATAAGCGTGGTGTTTATTTCCAAATTGGGAAAGTCTTCTCACACTGGTCCTAAAAACGTTAGGTCTATAAGTCTGTCCATTCCATCTGAAATCTATGAAACAGCTGATAAAAGTACATTTGCGGGCAAGTATTGATGTAAGATTGTTATCTGGAGCCATCATGCGTAACACCTAAGGAGTATATTTTTGTAGCCTTTCCTGACATTGAGTTCCGTTCAACAATATCACCCTTAATGTGATAGAATTGACGTTATCGGGCCTTAAGATGGATGTGGATCTTATGGGGGTTGTAACCCTATCCTGCACCAGTCCTTCTATATAATGACGCAGGAGAGATGACCAAGGGGCACAGATGGTATACCCACAAGATAAATCTGGACGATAGTGGATAGCAGGAGATCCATGAACCTTCCGGCGCTACCCAAGCCCAAGGAACCACTGCTTACTTCAGTTTTGATTTAACACTATATGATTGGTAAACAAAATGCCGAGGAAGGGAAGGAATCCACTGAACATGTTCTCTGCTGGTGTCCAGCACTAGCCGAGGTTGCCTATTATGGAATCCTACCTACTTAGAGACCTTGGAAAAAATCTTGCATGTGTGAACTGTATCTCAACATCGATTTAGTCAAGCAGATCCTAATTATATCAGTAGAATCAATTAGGATGAATCAGCACGAAAAGTATTCGAAGATACACTCACAGAAATATTCGGCTGAGGTGGCCAGATTAGCCGTAACCGAATTTAGAGGTTGCCACAACCGAATTAGAGGTTGTCGTAACAGAATTGGAGGTTTTCACAACCGAATAAAATATTGTTACAGCCAAATTAGAGGTTGTTACCACCGCATTAGAAGTTCTCACATCCTAGTTAACGGTTGTTCACACAGCCGAATTATTAGGTTCCGCAACCATATTAGAGGTTGTCGCAGCTGAATTAGAGGTTGTCATACCCAAATTTAGGTGGTGCCACAGCTGAATTTTGAAACTGTTTTCTATTAATAAAGTGACAATTTTGCATTCTTCAACTCTTTTAATATAATATTTGATGTTAGAATTTTTAAACATCATGTTTGAAATAAATATAATTATGTTGTGGTAACCGAATTTGAAATGAATTCGGTTGTACCGATACAGCTCATGAGAAATTCGGTTACATCAACCGAATTAATGCCAAATTCAGTTATTGAGACCGAAATTCCGAATACCAAATTCGATAGTTGCAATTAAATTGATGCAACCAAATTTGGGACCAATTTCGGTTGTTGCTACCAAATTAATATTAAGTTCTGTTGTTGCTACCGAAATATAGAACATGCAATTGACAGAACGAATATAAGAGAAGATTCAGTTGGCACAATCAAATTATTGTGAAACGAGGTAGCTTCAACTGAATTTCAGTAGTGGGCATCAAATTCAATTCGGTTGCGGCAACCTCAATTCGGTTGGGGGAACCCTAATTCGGTGGCATCAGCCGAGTTCACGGTTCACCTCTTCTTCAAACAAATAGATCTCTGAGTGTATATTTGACGAAAGTTGAAAAGAGGATGGCCAAGACTCCGCTGGAAGATTCAGGGAAATGAATCCCTCCTCCTGGTTGGTAGTTACCAACTCAAGAGGAAATGCAATAAATCAATTCGCTTGGGGAATATCTTCATTATGTAAGGCTCCAAAGCCGAATTAATTAGGGTTTGTTCCGCCACCCCTGAAAAGGCTGTGTAGTTCATTCATACAGTGGCTTCATGCTAACTATTCTATCACAGCGGGTTCTGTTTACTATTCCACCACAGCGGTTTTATACTGTCTATTCATTCAACTGTAATAGCTTTATGCTGACTACTCCCTCATAGTGGCTTTAAGTGTACTTTATGCCAATTAAAGCCTTAGCCACATAATGCTGACTATTCCATTATAGCCACTTTGTTCTGAATTTTCAACCACGGGTAGTTTGTTCTGAAAAATTTAACCTTTGGTCCTATTGTTTGTTTTTTTGTATGCGAGTATTCTCAAGCATATAAAAAATTCTTGAATTGCACAAGATCCCAGTTGAAATCAAGCCGTCTCAACCGATCCTGGACTCTTCATTTGAAATTCAAGCAACCGATTTTTAACATAAAGTATTCTGAAACAAAACCATCATATCCACCACCACGAATTATCGACCATATTAATTCGGCACGCCTACGAAGTGTTCTCAATCCAGGACAAGTGTTCTCACTCAAGGAAGAATGTCCTAGGCACACGAGTGTTGTTTAGCCAATACTAGTGTTTCTAAGCCAAAACAAAGTATAATCTATCAGAGTTCAGTGTCCTAAACTACTGTATCACTTGATGGCGTTTGTTTAAATTAAATTATTTTTAAACTATTTTGTTCATAGTGAATCCTCCCTAAAGGACGTGTATGTCGGTGGCCTACCTAAGCCGTAAGATCCAGAATTCTGAAATTCAGAAACCCTCGTTACAAGAACCTGCCAATCTGGTCTACATGGGGAACCCTACGATAGTAAAGTAAAACTTTATAGTTATTAGTTGAAATACATTTAAATAACCCGAAATACAATTAAGTTTGATACAAGAGTCTACAGCAATAAGTCCTGACTAATGGAACAAAATGAACCATGTCGAAAGATTAATCAATACCATTTTCGATTTACAATTTCACACTTGCCATCAAAAGAAAAACAATAGATAATGCCATAAAAATGCAAATGATGTAGTATTTCAAAACTAATTACATACCATTATAATACAAATACAATCGAGCAAATCAACAACACTCCAATGGTATAGACAATGTTTTACAACACTATAGCTTACTCTTAACCCTGATATCTAGTTCCAAAGAGAATCAGCAGCAATATAATATTGTCTCCTCTGTTTAAAAATTGCACAATACCAATTTCATTCAAAGTCATCGATTGAGTTACAAACTAATTAAAATGCAAAAGGTGTAATGATATCACACAAAATGTAAAGTGTTGTATACTATCAGGCGAATAACGAAACAAGTTTTGTAGCATACTTACGGGGTGAGCAAAACAGAAAGAACCTTCGAAAACGAATTGAGAAACATGTGAAATGAAAATATTTCTTCGTTATAGTACAATTCTGTACTTTAAATCTCCAATGCATTCAATTCAATTAAACTTTTCTGTCAATCACACTTAGTAACGGACGAAGTGATTCCTTTTCTGAATTCCTTAGTGTATGTGTTGAGTGTGTCAAATAATTTCATATACCATAAAATTCATACGTACGTGTATTGTTTCAGGAACTATTACAACTCCTCAATGGTTTATCAAACTTGGCAGATAGAAATCCACTTAACCACGCTTGCACTGATATCAATAAGACGACTAACTAACTAACGGTGAGTGGATAGGTAGGTGTGAGACTATCGCCTTAATCCACCGTCACTACACTTTGACAACTAACACACACATAATGCATTTTTATTATTCAATTTTCCGAATGAGCAAGTGGGGGGATTGTAGAGAAAGGGGGAAGTTGTCTGAATGGTTGTGATGCCGATGAGCCATGAAAGAGAGGCGCCCTTTAGGCGATTGGAAAATATTTGTGTTTTAACAACATGATATATTTTTTAAATCGGAGCGGATTGTTTGCACAATAAGATGTCCCACTTTAAACACGAGGTTTTTATAATTTCTTGTTCTCCCTTAGATTGTCTGGTTTCTTCATACTTGCTTACATTCACTTTAGTTGTTATGAGGTTCCTTAGATATATTTAATTCGTTAATTCATCCAAATTTTTATGTATTTCGCATTGTTTACCTAGTTTACTGAATTTACTTAATTGCACATCATTCTTAGAGTTCTTTACTTGTAAAATTTATTCAAACTCTACCTTAATTTCCCGTGTATGCTCTTAGTCTAGGTTCACCCGGCTATATCCGGCTTCAGATTTTGAAAAAATTGCAAGTAAATTCAAATTATTAACTAATTCCAAACAAATTCACGAACTTAAATTGAGCTGAAAAATCTTTGGCGCCATACGAAGTTCAATTTTCCTCAGTTTTAATAATTTTAACTCGAAATTTTTTTGAGTGTAATTTTTCAGAATTCACTGCAATCACTGCACTGTTTCATTTTTGTACTGTATCTTAATTTCGAATTAATATTCGACTTGTTTGTCCCAACCCTTTTTGTGCACCAATTGCAATATAAATTCATAATTTTGTATTGCAATCAACTTGAGTTAACCAAATAAATTATTTCTTTGGACCGTGAATGTCATCAGATTGATAAACAGGGAAACAAAATTAAAAAAGTAGGTTTCTAATCAATAACTACTATAAAATTATGATGTATAATAGCTATACATTAGTATGAAAATAATCGAAATTTTAATTTCTATCGAAAGACTTTTTCAAAATATTTTTAAGTAAAATTTTTAATTTTTTTGAGACAGTTCTCCACAAAATTTATCATAACTCAAAAACGACTAGTCCGATTTTGTTAAAATAAATTTGGAAAAATGTACATTTTTATCATCTTTAACTGTTACCTACAATAAGTTTTAATCCGGTTAATAGTTTCGGAGTTATCAACACAATTGTGGGGAAAAAAATATTTTTTAAAAAAAAATTTTTATTTTTTTTAAAAAATCGTGAAAAATCGAAAAATGCATAAAAGTGCAGAATATTATTACGTTATCGTTAAGCCACATATCTTAAACTAAGTTATGAAAATCGATGTAGAATTTTAGCATTTATTCACAATTAAGTGAAAGTATCTCATTTTAACAAGGATTGGTATTTTTGTTAGGATTACATAATAATGAGAGAAAGAAATGTAAAACATTTCTCTCGATGTTATGTACAAAATCTCAGATTGAAAATGCAGCACAGTCATGAAATGGTAACCTATAATATTCAACATTTTCAGCCGTTTTTCATTTTTATGATTCAAAATAAAATTGTTATCGAAAAAGTATTTTTTTGTGCCACAATTTTTTTGATAACTCCGATACTATTATTCAGATTAAAAGGCAATATATATAACGTTAAACACAATTTTTTTAAATTTGTTTCAATAAAATCTGACAAGTCGTTTTTGGAGTTGATACATTGTGTGGAGAAATGACTCAAAAAATTGATATTTTTCTTAAAATATATTTTAAAATTAACCGAAACATAGAAATTTAAATTTCGTCCATTTTCATACTTAGGGGGCCATAGTACATGCAAATTTTAGAAATGTTAGTCACTACAAGCTTTTGGCCTGTGTAATGAATGAACTAATGAACCAAGCCATGAATATATTCATTTCCTACACTTCGAAATGTTAATTCTCCCTGATATTACACATATTTTATTGATATCTAGGAAGAAGATTGCACTTACTAAATTACTTATTGTCCACATTTATACTCACATTTGTGGAACGTAATAAATGTTTTAACCTGAGGGGTTTATTAAGTGCACGATTCTTTATACTCATTTTCCTAGGTACACAAAGTTTGCCTTAATTCATACACATTCACGTTGGTAAAAACGGTCCCAGCAACATATTGCAGGAACCATGTATATTGCTGCACGCACTGTTTCTCATTTCTCTGTTTTTTGTCGGTGATATTTTTGTTTTCAGCAGTTTTGAACAAACATGACCACATTTGGGTCACAAAAACATATATTATAAACTATTAATCATTGCGTCTCCAACATCTAATATTGAATAGCAAACACAATGTGTTTGGACACAACTACAGTATATTTGCAACAAGCTACAAACACGTTATAGTTGCACCCAAACAATAAAACACGACATATTTTTCAGCGTGTATAAAGATGACCTTATTGCTGGGAATATCCAGTAGAAGACTACTTTTTTTACCTCAAATGACATTAGATAGAGATTAATATAATAATAAATAATTGAGTTTGATCCTATGGATTGTGTTTACCTAGATTCATACGCCTTGCCTAGTATCCTTCGATTCATTAACACAGACTAAATTTACACGCTGAAAAATTTGCCTTTTTTGTTGTTTGGATCCAAATATAGCGTGTTTGTAGCTTGTCGCAAATATATTATACTTGTGCTCAAACACATTGTGTTTTCTATTCAATATAACATGTTTGAGATACAACGATTAAAAGGTTGTAACTTATGTTTTTGAAACCAAAATGTGGATTTTTTGTTGAAAACCGTTAAAAACAAAAACGATGCAGATATCAAAGATACAACAGTCTTAAATTCATGACTGAAAATTAGACTGAAAATTCAATTATGTTGACCTACACAGGACGGCTTAAAGTTCAATCCAGTGAGTGAACTCATATCCAAAATTCGCATTAATGCGAAATATTTAAAAATCTCGTTAATTTGTATGCACGCACCGATTGAGGATAAAGACGATGGGATCAAAGAATCATTTTATGAGCGTCAAGAGGAAATATACGAACGCTGCACTGACCACGACATTAAGAGTATTCTTGGCGATTTTAATACCAAATTGGGAAGGGAAATTGTCTTTCGCCAAACCATCAATAATTTCGGTCTACACGATACCACTTCCTATAGTGGACGATGCAGGTCACATGATAGTTAGCAACACACGATTCTAGCATTAGGACATACATAAGGCGTCTTGGTTATCACCTGATCAGCGAACAAAGGACCAGGTGGTTGATCACTTGGTAATAGAAGGTAGGAACTCTTCTTATTAATGAATGTACGTGTGATTCGAGGTGCAAGTGTCGACTCGGATCATTACCTGGGTGCTGTGAAAGTTCATATGAGACTGAGCGGTAGCAAAACGTATGAAGAAGAGAACGGGAAAAGCTGGTTATTGACAAGCCACAAATGCCGGACATACCAAAGGCATATGAACGAAACCCCATTATCTTATCAGCGCAGAATACTCCTCCTCCAGAGGATCCAGAAGGGAATTCGACGCACAAACCGATGCAAGAAACGTACTTGTCTGTCAAATACCGCTGGAGGATAGGCCATGGTACGACGAAGAATGTCGCATTGGAACTGATGAAAAAGACGCTGCACGTAAGTCAAAGAAACATCCAGTTACAAAGCGTGATACAATAGTGTGAGTAGGGAGGAAACCCAAGCGCAAAAAGACAGTGGGAGCAGAAAGAGAGAGAGTGATAAGACCGAAATCTCCAGGATAAATAATGCATGCTGAAAAATGTTCCAGAGAGTAAGAAAACCGAACAACGGACCGGATAATGGGCTGCCCACCTGCAAGAATGAGAATGGGAATCTAGTGACAGATACTACTGCTTAAAAAATACTACTGCTACTCACGAAAAAAATGTGCCAAAGTCGAGGGCAAACATCAAATATCAAATTAGATCACCTCGAGACAATTTAAAAACCAAACAAAAATTCTTTCCGAGCCCGTAAAAAACACCCAAAAGAGTTTGTTATCGTCGTTTTTTTGTTTGTGGCTCGATCGTAACATACGAGACACCGCAGTATAAGTCTCGACGAGTACTACATATGTCACATAGATGTCGATGACGTACAACATCATTTTCTAATTTAATGCAATGCAAATTCAATTTGAAAATATTTTTTCTGTGATTAAAGTCCTTTAAAAATCAAGAACGTTTTGCTTTGGGAGTATACAGTTTTATTCAAAACGAAAAAAGTTACGTATGACAAGATGTATTTATCGCATTAAAACAAATATTTTTTCATGTTGTTTGCATTATTCCCGCAAATTATTGCATACTTTTTAGCGCTATGGAAAAATTTGTTAAATAAAAATTAATGCACACTTTGTAGCGCAACCTTTTAGCGCCTCCTTTCTGACGATTTGGTACGGTACCATAACAAAAAAAAAAGATCATTAATCACGTCTGGTAGATAAGTAAATGGCTTGACATTATAGAAAATTATGTCGTATGTCAGCGACATCTGTAGGATAAATGTAGCACTTCTCGAGACCTATACAGCGATGTATTTTACAAAAAGCCACAAAGAAAAAAAATACGATTAAAAACTGTTTTGGCTGTGTTTCACGGGCTCGGAAAGGAAAAAAATTTGAAATTCTCTCGAGGTGATCTTTAATATTTGCCCTCAACTTTGGGAAGATTTTTTTTATATGGAGACCGACCAGGTCTAATAAGCAGTATGAGCTTAAAATGAGGGGATACCATTCTCTGCACTACTCCACTCACAATCTTCCAGTGACGATCAGGAGACACTGTTTGCGAAAGATGGTGAACGTTATTGTCCCCCACCCAGCCAGGACGAGATTAGAACAGCAATCTCCCCGCTTATGTATAATAAAGCGGCGGGAGCAGATGACCTGTGGAAGCAGAGAGAGAGTGACAAACCCGAAATTTCCAGGATAAATAGAGGATGCCGAAAAATGTTCAAGAAGACCGAACAAAAGGTCAACTAATGGCTTTCCAACCTGCAAGGACGAAAATGAGAATCATGTGGGAGATAAGCAGTATGGGCTTAAAGTGTGTGAAGACCACTCACTGCACTACTCCACTCATATGAGCTACCCGCTGAGCTATTTAAGGACGGTGGCGAGGGACTGGTTGCCCACTTGCCTCAATTTATATGGAGGAATTATGCCTGATGATTGGATTGGCCATATCCAGTGTTCAAAAGGGTAATGCGTGAAAATGTTCCAACTGTCATGGTATTGGCCTTTTATCCATCGGGTATAAAGTCTTACCGAGCGGTTTATGTGAAAGACTAAAACCAATTTGTTGTTCCCTGATAGGAACTTATCAGTGTGGTTTTAGGCCGGGGAAGTCCACGGCTGACCAAATGTTAACGCTACGCCAAATCCTGGAAAATATCCATGAAAGCAACTTGTCACATACCATCTTTTTGCCGATTACAAAGCTGTTTTCGATAGCCCCATGCATGGAAAATTGTACAAAGGTATGTCCGAACTTGGGATACCGGTAAAATTTATTCCCTTCTGCTGAATGATACTGAAAATAAATAAATAATTGGTTTTTCATTACATCCCATGAAGGAATTGGGGACAGCTTTCACATCCAGTGAGTTTTGCGCTTTCTAGTTTTTATACTCAATGATTGGGACCTACAGTTTTTACACCGATTACGAACGGTATTTTGAAAAGCTTTTTCTAATTTGTTTCTAATTTGTCGACCTTTATTTAAATTATTCTTGACTAATTTTCCAAGCTTAAGGTCACTACTGATTTTATAAAACTTTTTGTTTTTCTCTTTTCTCTCTCGATATTTCGGAAATCGATTCCTTTGGAAATCTTCTTCAGGATAGTTTTTAATATTAATAATAACAGACAAACATCAATACAAATGAAATGAAAAAAAAAAATTTCATTTTAATTTATATTGATGTTTGTCTGTTATTATTAATATTGAAAACTATCCTGAAGAAGATTTCCAAAGGAAATCGAAATATCGAGAGAGAAAAGAGAAAAACAAAAAGTTTTATAAAATCAGAAGTGACCTTAAGCTTGGAAAATTAGTCAAGAATAATGAAAAGCTTTTTCTTGGCTAAATACTCGATAGTGTCGCCGTCGGTATGCCAGGTGACCGCCGCCGAAAAAAAATTTCAAGGTGGTCAGAGCAGGGATTGAACCCTCAAGTACAACAGCCGCGCACACTAACCATTGCACCACTGATGGATACAGCAAGATGACACTGACCAACAGAAAGTCATCAATTAAAGTAGGGAAAGATATCACCGAACCATTCTATACCAGGAGAAGACTTAGACAAGGCGATACACTTTCCTGCAATCTCTTCAACATCTTAATGGAGATGTTGATGGTAAAAGCTGTAGTAAATATGAACAAGACCATCACCATAAATATCCATGTGTTTCCGCGTATACTGACGACATTAACATCATTGCGCGAAATCTGGTAAAAATTATTTCAGTATTTTCAAGAACAGTATTTTCAGAGAACCTACGAAAGTTGGTCTTGCTGTCAATGAGGGCACAACGAAATTGATTGAGTCGACAACAAGAAACCTCTCTCAACAGGGTTGATACTTGAACGTCAACAACCGATTTAATTTTGAGGTGGTAGATGAATTTATCTACCCTGGATACGCCGTGAACAAGTACAACAACGTCAGCTTGGAGATAAATGAGAGAATTGTGCTTGCAAATAAATTCAATTTTGGGCTCAACAAACCGGTGAGAACATGATCCCTTAGCCTAAAGGAAATTGCAACTGAGGTTTGTTTATATTTGGAGCCTTATCAATTTAGGAAATTGTTGACTTGTTTGCAAAAATTGTAATTTAATTGTTTAGCTCTTCTGAAACCTTTTCCATGTACTTCTCCCAAGGTCTATAAACAAAAATCCAGCTATACCAGACTCTCATTTTACCTGGCTTCGAAACTTATGTCACATCGCAATCGAATGAAAAACACCTGAAGAGTATTCGAGAGAAAAATCCTCCGAAAAATTTATAAGTGAAATGAAAATAAAATACATGGTCCTATTAAGGGAACCCCGAGTACCAGCGTCTTTGGAACCACGATCTGTATAATTTGCATTCTGGCATAGACATAGCCCGGCGAATCAAATTAGTGCAATTACTTTGACTACGGCGTGATATCAGCATGGATGAAGAAAGGTTTTCGATATCGTACTCGAGGACGACCAAGACTCCGGACCAAAAAATACATCCGTAAACTTGGTGCTACCCAGTGGAGAGAAACTGCGAAGGATAGAACCAGTTGGAAGAATATGTTCAAATTTGTTTAATTTGCCTTTTTAACTAATATGCGTAAGGTACCTGACCTCATGGAGTTGTGCAATATCCAATAAAAGTAACTTAAGTAGATGTGATCAGATAGTAGATGATATCGAACATTGTGCTTGTCACAGCTGATAGTGTTTACCTAGATTTACACATCTAACCTAGAACCATACTACTGAATATCTCTCCATGACTGAGTTTGCCAAAGACTCCAGGCAAACTACAATTGTCTGCAGAAAATAAAACAACACAACATATCACAAATATTTGTTGTCAAAGATCTGCACTATAATTGAACCACCCGCACTAATTTTCTGCGCCTAATAGCTTTGACATTCCAAAAAAGTCCCATATCTGTGGTGACAAGGCATAACTGCATAACTCAAGTTATGCTCAAATTAAATTTTTCGAGAACCGAGCTGTATATATCGTACTGCATACTATATAATCCAAATATGAAGAATTCAATTTGTAGTTCCCCAGATATTGGAAAAGATTTATTAGCAAATCTCGATCAATCACTACATTACAAATGAAATTTGAACCCTTAAAACGTTCACCTAAAAACTGGCAAAAATAGACATAAGCTGTTATACCTTGTACCACAGATATGTTGGCTAACCTAGCATGACAGGCCAACCAGTTCCATATGTAGATGGGTTCGTCGTTTTCACAATTCCTGTGTGTATGTGTGTCGAAAACATAACAATTCCATTTAATAGCTTTCAATACTGTCATAACATTCAAATCAAGAGAAGTGAAGTGGAATGAAATCAAAAGACATAGCGAAATCAAAAACAAAAGTCAAAGCCAAAGCAAAACAAGAGGAAATAAAATACACGCGCTACAGTCACGGGAGTTGACAATTGAACTCACCAAAGTAGCTCAGCCATCCCTGAATGGGTGAATGAATGAATCTACTACATGGGTGATTGAATATGGTGGGAATATCGGAGATATTTAATTGGAGGACTGACTATCCAAGCATGGAAGAAAGCAATCAATGTCTACAAATAAAATACAAAACTTCAATTCTTTTTTCTTGCAAAAACCAACGACCACAAGGGCAAGAATGTTGAGTATCTGGATGAGAACGACATGAGCCAAGAGGATAATTGAAAACAGTTGTACATGCGGTACAGAACACACAAAAGAGAGATTTCAAACGATGAACCTTTTATGGTAATCAAATAAAATCTCTTTGTCTTGTATTTACAAAATACACCAGCACAACCAATCAACAACACAGAGCCTAAGAGTCCACACAAAGCTTCCTTCCACTTTGTGTGTTGCTTGATTGCTGGGTGCTTTTCGAGCTCTTGAGATTTCGAATATTCAAATTGTTTAATGCCCAATGAATTTAGGAATTCAATGTTTGTTGTCGCCTAATATACTTTTAAGGAGACAATGTCCGTGCTGGCTCTGTAAACGTGTTCTTGTCATTTTGCTTATTCTCCTTCTTCAGTATTATCTGCATAATTTCACACATTCAAGTGTAAGGAGTCGTAACAGGATACCAATGACAGTAATTATATTTCCGATAAACTATCTTTGTGGATACTTTAAGTGGAATACAAATAAGGAATTTCAAAATCGTAGGATGAATGGTTTCAAATGTAAAGTAAAATATAAATTGTATCATGAATTGCTAAGACCACAAACGGAGACAAAGGAAATTAAATAAGAATAAATTTGCATACACACAGATATAACGAAGATATTTTGAGATTTAGATGCAGAATTTAAAACAGATTTTTATAAATGGCTTCTTAATATTAAAACTTGTTTATGATAATAAGTTATAATATATGTGATTGTGATGCAAATACAGCTTTGTTTGTGATACAACTACAGCAGTGTTTGGTGCACTGTTTACTTCATTTCCTTTTATCGCTATGCTCTCTCGGGAGCAAAGCAATAAAAGAGTGACAAAGACACATTGTTCTCAGTCTAAGTTAATGCTATTGCTATTGCAAGGGTATACAAAGACGACCAATAAGTAGACGACCAGAACCCGACCAGAAGACGATCAATAAGTAGACGGCAACCCTTGTAAAAGAGAACCAAAAAATGGCCACATTTCACTCAAACGTATTTCTCTCTCGCGTTTTATCTTGATTATTTCATACTTTTTGCATAGTTTATGTAATCTGGTTGGAATTTGTACAGTTATATACAATAACACCATCAAAAAAAATGCTCGTGTATTGAAATATTCAATGAAGAGAGTAAGAGGGAGAGTAGAGAATGATTAACGTTTCACTCGTTTTGTTTGTTTGCATTCGAGTGAAGAGAAATTGTAACTGTCTACTTTAGTACATCGTTTTTGGTATATAACCGTATTTTTGAATTTTTCTTTCAGTCATTGATTCATAAATATTCCTGGATGCATGTGTAAATAATTTGAGTGTTTTAATTCCCTGCATTCAGTTGTCAATCGTTCGTTTGGGCAGAAACACACGAATGCTTTGACGTAAGTATATACATGTTTGGTATAAATCACGCAAGTAAACATGCTATTGTTTGCATTTAAACAGAAGTGAGATTAGGACTTGGAAATATATGAATATTAGGAGTGTGTTCCAAACATATACATGGTTCCTGTAGAATATGTTTGACATAATATGTTACAGAGGCCGGGTTTTTAGTGTGAGGGCCACGGACAACTCAGGTATGTTTAAGGCCTTATATAAAGAGTTAACATAACTCCCCAACTTCCAGTTGGTAACACCAAAGTTCAACTTGGTTTTTCCAGCGAAGTCTTGGTGGCACTATTATTCGACGAGTTTTAAGGTGAAATCTGTTTTTTTTTCTTGTTTGGATTCAAATATAGCGTGTGTTTAGAGCTTGTCGCAAATATAGTATATTTGTGTCCAAATACATTGTGTTTGCTATTCAATTTTACATGTTTGAGACCCCATGATTAATAAGTTAAAATATATGTGCTTGTGATCCAAACATTGCACTGTTTGTGATACAAATAAAGCTGTGTTTAGCGCCTTGTTTACTTCTTTTTTGAACGTTATTCTCAGTCGAGAGCAAATTAATAGAAGATGGGTAAAGAGAGATTGTTCTCAGCCCAAGTTAACTGTATTTGTGTATTACTCTTTCAGTCACTGATTCTAAACGAATTTAATGTTTGGCATGTTGACTGATCTGTTGCGTTTTAGTTTCATGCATTCAGTTGTCAATCGTCCGTTTAGGAGGAAACACATCAGTACACGTAAGTATATGGATGTTTTTCATTTAAATATAAGTGAGTTTAGGACCTGCAAATATACTCCCAAATCGTATTCAAATAGTCCTCAATGCGTCTATAAATGAATTGGGTGTTGCTTATGTTGACTGATCTGTTGCGGCTTAGTTTCATACAGTTCTATACATCAATCGGTCGTTTAGGGGGAAACACACGAATTCTTCGGATGTTTGGGTTGAAGCACGCACATGTTTCCATGTGAAAGCATACACATTTACATGTAATTATGCTAATATTTGTATTTAAATACAAGTGAGTTTTTGACTTTCAAATATATAAATGTTTGAAGTGTGTTCCAAACATAGTCATGATTCCTGTAGAAATTGTTTGAGAGAATATGTTACAGAGGCCATTTTTTGCAGCGTGTTGGAATACATCTTCGACTACCTTACGGGCTGGTTCGTTCCGATTCATCCTACTGGCATGCCCTAGCTAGCATAATCGCATTATTTTGATTATCATATCGACGTCGATATAGGGATACAGTTCCCATAGTTCCCACACGGAGAAAAAACGGCCTCTGTGACATATTCTCTCAAACACATACTGCAGGAACCATATATATGTTTGGAACACACTCCAAACATTCATATGTTTGCAAGTTCTAAACTCACTCATATTTAAATGCAAATATTATGCAAACGTGTATACATTCACGTGGAAACATATGCGTGTTTCATCCCAAATATTCATATACTTACCTCGAAGCATTCGTGTGTTTCCTTCTAAACGATCGATTGATGACAGAATTTATCGAACTAAACCGCATCAGATCAGTCAACATAAGAAACACTCAATTCATTTATAGACGCATTGAGGAATATTTGTAAATCAGTGACTGAAAGAATAATGCAAGAATACAGTTATACGAGTACACTTGCAATAACCTTAACTTAGGATGAGAACAATATCTCTTTGTCCCTCTTTTATTATTTTGCTCCCGACAGAGCATAGCCGCAAACAATTAAGTAAACAGTGCACCAAACACAGTTGTATTTCTATCACAAAGAAATCTATATTTAAATCACAAACACATATGTTACAACAAACTAATCATTGTGTCTCAAACATGTAATATTGAATAGCAAACACAATGTGTTTGGCCACAACAATACAATATATGCGATAAGCTCCAAACAAACGTTTTTCGTCGTTTCGTGGTTCATACGTCGTCGATACTCGACAGTGTCTTTATATAATTTTCGGAGCATTTTTCTCCCGAAAACTGTCAAGGACGCATAAAGCAGGACTGGTGGTATGAAAATCTGGTATAGCTGGAGTTAGGCTTTATCTATGAAGTGTTTGCTTAGAACGAAATAACACCGTTTTAAAAGAACATCTCTCCGCTCTCTCCAATCTTGAGAACTTCGTATCGGTCAGTGTAATTCTGCAAGCCTTGGCAGAAACACCAATCACCGATATAGCTTCGTACAACTTTCCCATATTGGGCTATCCCGACTGTCGATATTTTATGCAATGGGTTGTCCAGTTTAACTACAGGACACAGTATGCTAAGATTTCTATCGCCAGGCATCCATTCATTGAACCATATTTTGCATACGACCTGAAGCATTCACCTTTCCAGCTAATCGCCGGCAACCTTTACCAGCTCAGCCGGTAGTCCATCAGCACCCACGGCTTTGTTGTTTCTAAGCCGAGGAATAGCGGTCGATTAGGAGGGGCATTCAGCGGCGTTGTCATCTAATTCTTCGATTACCTCATCTGCGTTGATTGATACAAGGCCAACTAACACAGGGACATGATCTCTCCATATCCCCAACACACTTTGCACATCTGCAACTGGATTACACCCCTTATATTCACAGATAGTGGTCCTGCTCTATAGCTCGACTTTTCTTTTAACCGTGGAATTTTTGAGCTAAGTTTCCCCCAGCACCATTGGTTTGGATTGCGTTCTGCGCTAGTAGTTTAACAAGTGTATCAGCCTAGGTCACGGCAACTTTTTCAGGTAATTCCTAGACTTTCCAATGTCCAGGATTCTAAGTAGCTGGTTGCGTTTATTTGTATCTTAGAGCATAATTGAGATTTTTTCTGCATCTCAATTGAATTCGACTCCTTTGCCACTTACTCAATTTATCTCAATTGTGTCGCTTAGATTTCATTATATTTCGTTTCTTCTTCATGCTTTATCAGAAAATTCCTTTTGATTTATTTGTCTTCCTAACGACTACATTCACAGTACATCAGCTGCCGAAAAATGTTGTTTATTTCTTAGGTCAACACACGACAGCACAACACATTCCGGATCCAACAGAAGTTAAGTAGTTGCCGCTTCTAAAGATGATGATGGCTCTGACATTGTTCATTTGTTTCAACATGATTTCCTGGGTAAAGAGTTGTGGGTCGTACCACTTTAGCCCAGTCTATTTAACTTTTGCCATTACCTTCTATTGTTTCAGGATTCGTTTCTTTTTTATCTTGCTAGTGTGGAGGCAGTGGCTGGTGTTGTTGGCCTCGAGGTCCTTTTTAGCTTTGAGTCGCTTAAAATTGTTATTAGTGTTGTGTAGTAGAGTGGAGCAATTTAGAATTTTTGTATTTCGGATGACTCGACATAACCAAAGATATTGAAACAATATCAACAATAAACAACAAATGTCCACACTCACAGAACTAATTGTTTGAAAAGATGTTGTATCAACCGTAAATTTGGTTGTTGTCATCGAATTGCAGTTGCCACAATTGAATTTAGTCTCTGCAACTGAAATTCGTTTGTAACAATCTCTAATGCGGTTGTAGCAACCTCTAATGCGGTGGTAACAACCTCTAATTCAGTTGTGACAACCTGTAAAAGGTTGTGACAACCACTAAACGATTGTGACTATCACTTAAAGGTTGTGACAACCACTAAAAGGATATGACAACCACTAAAAGGTTGTGACAACCTCTACTGCGGTTGACAACCTCTAATACGGTAGCGACAATCTGTAAAAGGTTGTGATAACCACTAGTTTGTGGTAGTCTCTAATTCGGATGTTATGATATCCTATACCTCTAAATTCGTCTTCAGATAATTCTGTCCTGAATATACTGCAATCGAAATCTTATGTTTCGAGATTTAGTTTACCCAAATATCTATTTCTCAATACAATAATCAGCTGTTAATTTACTTGAAATCTTCAATTGAGAGAATACTTTTCTGAATGCAATATATGGATGATCAAGTGGATTTTCTATGTTTATCTGATTTAAAAATATAGTCTTTGATTAGTACATATGCATATACGTTAGGGCGGGTTAATTTTTTTTTTGATGAAGCGTATAGCAAAAACGTAATCTATAGGTGATTTTGAGAAATTCTGCACAAGAGACCCTAGCTCTAAGTGGGATTTGGAGCCCACCAAAATTTCAAAATAGATATTTTTCCATATATACATAAAAAAAAAAAAACCGTTTCCCATTACATCCCATGAAGGGATTGGGGAGAGCTTCTCACAACCAGTGAGCTGTGCGCTTTCTATTTTTTCAATAACTGATTGGGACCTACAGCTTTTACACCGATTAAATTCGTCATACAATCGGATAGAATGATAGTAGATTTCTCAATGTGGGCTTGTTTGAAAAGTATTTTTATCACCTTTCAGAGTCTGTATTAATACCAATATTTTTTTATTTTTAGAAGAGATATTAGGAATTTTTTGTCGAAAAATAGCCTAAAATGAACTTTTAACTAATAAATTCTGAATTTTCTTCGATTTTTGTCGAGATTTTTTTTTGTAGATTATGAAAGCTCAGATAATTTCTCCTCCTTTTGTAGGAAAATCGATCTGAAAAAATCAACATTTTCAAGGTTTCAACAAAAAAACACTACTAACACTAATATCTATTTTGAAAATTTGGGGGGCTCCAAATCCGACTTAGAGCTATGGTCTCTTGAGCAAAATTTCTCAGAATCACCTTTAGATTACGTTTTTGCTATACGCTTACAATTTGACCCGCCCTAATATACGTATTTGAGACCATCACTGTAATTCTGAAATGTTTTTGTGCCTATAATAAGCCGTTCTGGAAACTTTCTCCAAAAGTCACCGACAAATGACATTTCATCTATTGCAGCGTTTTTTTTTGAAGGATACTAAGGGACTATATTTTTCTCTGATTTGTTAGTTTTAATTCAAAGCTTTCACAATTTTTAAAATACAAAGATTTTCTTAGGATCTTTGTAATATGCGAAAATTTTAGCCACGTCATGTCCTTGGGTAGTTTGAGTAATCGGGCCAGTTTTGCTCGCTGAAAAATCTGTGTTTTGTTGATGTTTGGATGCAACTATAACGTGTTTGTAGGGTGTCGCAAATATTGTATACTTGTGTCCAAAAACATTGTGTTTTCTATTCAATATTACATATTGGAGACACAATGATTATTACACAATGATTATTAGGACCAACAGTTTTTGATCGAAAAACGGGATTGTCACCCAAAAAAAATGGGATTTTGTTACTTTTAACAAAGCAGTTAACATTTAAAAAAATCAATGATTGTTCGAACTCACGGACGATGTGTTAACACCTTTTTGTTACACGGTACCTGGTCGATTTCTATGAACACATTAGTAAATGTTACATTGGAAACTAAAAAAAGGATACTTTTTATGCTGAAGGATCTTTTGCTATTTCACTTTCTTTCTTCTTTAACATTAGATGTAATATTGTTAAAATAAATAAAGAAATATTTAGTTCACAGAAATAATTGATTTTGTGCTGTCATAAACAGACCTGCTTGTTTGAATGCTTGCATACAACTGAATAAAAAACAATAATTATCTCACTGAAAAACTTGTTTTGTTCATGGTACAAAGAAATGGTAGAAGCACTAGCCCAGCTGATTTGAACTTTTTTCTGGACTCTGTGTGTGAGTAAGTTTTTCTCTTATGTCAAAGTTTGTTTACATTTGTTTGTCAGCAACCCACGTTCGCCAGCAACTGCTGTTTTTGAAATATTTCTCTGCAAAAATTACATAGAAACGTTTTAATTTTCACACTTAAACACTTTCAATATATGAAATAACACTCAATCATTTTCTAAATGGTACTTTTTGCAAATTTCTTTATATTTTCATCATTTTTTCTATCAGCTGACTTGACACAACACAGACACTGAGCAAAAACAAAATGCCTGTTGTTTTTGGCTTGTTGTATTTGTTGTCGTACTGCATCTACCATTATATTTCTACCATGTTTTTGTTTTATCATAAACAGAGCTACGACAAAAAGTATTGAGTCATAGTAAAATGACCAAGTAGTAGCAGTAGACGTTGCTGTCGTTGTAGGCAGCAGCAACTGTTCTAACGAATTTACTTTTCATTTTTTACCATGTATTGAATAGTATGTATAGAGAACTTACTGCACTCTTTTTCCGCTCTCATGTAGAGAGTCTGAGTAAAAGAGCATAAACGACTCTTATTCTCTTTATAGAATATTTCAATATAAATGCACCATTTCGACAATGTTATTACACAAAACAATACAAAAAGCATAAATGTTTCAAAAGGCATCAATATTTCACATCAAAATTATAAATGGACCAAGTTGTGACAAAAAGAGAGTAATACGTTTTGAATCATTCGCCAGATGTCTTGAGTCATACAATTCGTTTCATGAGTTATCTATACTATTCAATACTCTTTGGCTACGACGACTTGCTTGTTTGTTCTCTGCCGCTACATCAATACCATCATACTTATTTTCAGGCAGAGACTATTGTTGTACAACAACCACGTATGTGATGCTAACGCTGTGTGTTGTTTGCATGTGTTCACTTTGATAGATTGCCCTACTCGTGCTTATTAGATGTTAACACATCAGAAATAAAATAAAAATTGTTTAAATTAGATTTAAAAATAATATGTATTTTTGTTTCGATTTATTAATCTTTATTTAATATATAATTTCATATTGATAAAAAAAAAGATTTTTTTATATTAAATTTGTTTTTATTTTAAACTAGACTTGCAAATTAGCCAATTATAAGTACAGATTTCGGCGACTTCGGAGTAATTTTAAAATATATTGTTTTGAAATCCGTTCACATATTTTGCACATAACAAGCACCTGATTATACCACCATTGTGACCCATCCGTCGGTAAAAAATTAGATATATCAGCACCGGAATTCTGTAACTTTTTAACGATAAAAATCGGTAGTTAAATGGTCAAAATTCATAATATATCCATACAAAATTTCCGAATTTTGTTTATCTAAATACCGATTTTTATCGTTAAAAAGTTACAGCATTCCGGTACAGACCAATGTGAAGAAAAATCGACAAAAAAAAACCCCTAACAAATTATTTCAGTTAGTGACACATTCGAACAGATGTCAGTAGCCGACAACTAAACCTCTGATGATGAAGTTCATAAACTTCGAAACGATAGTCTGATGATGTGAATTGAAATCCTGTTGAACATTTTATATTAAAAAAATATATCTTCGAAGTTAAATTATTCTTTACTAGTTCTAAAGACAGAAACGTCATAAAATGGGACTTCTCTGTAAAAAGCGGGACTGCAATCCAAGGCGGAATGAAATATCAAAGAGCGGAATAATACTGCCAAATGGGGGACGGTTGGTCAGGTTAGTTATAATATATGTTTTTGTAACCCAACTGTGACTTTGTTTGTTTAAAATTGCTGGATAAAACGTGACAGACAACAAAGAAACACAAAAGCAACATATCTTCAATTCAAGTAAACAATGCTTACAAACCTATACATGGATCCTGTAATATGTTGCTGGGGCCATTATTTTCAGCGTGTGTGTATAGAGTATATTTTAATTTTGGGTTTATTGGAGCACCCTAATATATGTATACAGGCACAAACCCTAAATTCATACTTTATTCCTATATAAAATTTGGACACCAAGTGCGAAAGTAATGGTGAGACATACTGTTCCCCACATACTAGAGGGTTGCTAATTATATTTTGGGTCCTGGCAATACAGCGATAGTGTTGCCAGGTGCAAACTGGAATTTCCATTGGAAAGTTTGAATTTTTTTTGCTGAAACTGAAATTACCCCTTAAAAATTGTCGTGCGATGATTTTGACGAATTTCGGTGTGTATTATCGAGACAAGAGTGTCTCAATCAACTTGTTTCGCCTTTGGTGATGAAACATCATCAAAGACCACTGTAAATCGTTGGTACCAATAGTTCAGTCTCGGACCCCGTTCGCTCCAGGATGCATCGTAAACCGATAAAGCAACAACGACATGTGACGTACCGTAAGATTTTAGGCATTACTTATAATATGGCAAGCATCAGTAAGATATTGCATGTTTGGGATGAAGAACGCATATGGTTCCACGTAAGAGCAAACATGTTTGTAATTAAACATGCTAATGTTTGCATTTCAGTATAAGTGAGTTTCGGACTGGCAAATATATGAATATTTGGATTGTGATCCAAACATATACATGGTTCCTGCCGAATATGTTTGGGAGAATATGTTACAGAAGCCGTTTTTTCAGCGTATACCGACTGATGGTGGTAAAAAATATAAGTGTTTGTAAGTAGTGATTATTTTCAGTTGCACTTTATTGGCATATTTTCCTGTATAAGTATAGAATAATACACATGAAGATCTGAATGCACTCAGAGTACTCTGAATACATACTTAAAATAGAGATCTCACAAAAACTTTCAAACATATAACTAAGACTACACATTTCGGAAAGCATTTGACAATATGCCAAAATTTTAGCCATGTTTGGCCATTGGTAAGTTTGTCTGAACGGACCAGTTTTGTGTACAGTGTAAATTTTAAATTTGAGTTCGGCACCCTGTTTTCTTAATAAACTATCATTTGCATACTACAAAATTAAGAAGAATATTAACTGACCGTCGGTGGTGCAATGGTAGTATGCGCGCCTCTTGTACATGAGATCCTGGGTTGGATCCCTGCTCAGACCACCTTAAAATTTCTTTCGGCGGCGGTCACCTCGCATAGTGACGGCGACACTATCGAGTATATAGCCATGAAAAAGCTTCTCAAAATACCGTTCGGAATCGGTGCAAAACTGTAAGTCCCAATCAGTGAGTGAAAACTGTAAAGCGCACTGCTCAGTGATTGTGAGAAGCTCTCCCCTGACCCTTCATGGGATGTAATGGGAAACCATTTTTTTTTTTTTTTGTTTATTAACTGAAGATTGATGATCAAAATAATGATGATCTGTCATAAGTTTATAGCTTCCAAATTAAGTTCCATGTTCCAGTGTCACAACCATCATGTCTACATGTGTGGAAACTATTTTCATTATAAGTATAGACTGTTCGGTATTACAAGTGAGTATACACAGTTGCGTGGTCGTCGGTGGTGCAATGGTTAGTTTTCGCGGCTCTTGTGCATGAGAACGTGGGTTCGATCTGTGCTCTGAGCACCTTACATTTATTTCGCCGACGGTTACTTTGCTTAGTCTTGGCGTCAAAATCGAGTATTTAGCCATGAAAAGGCTTGTCAAAATACCGTTCAGAACCGATGTAAAACTGTAGGTCCTAATAAATAAGAGTAAAACTAGAAAGCGCACAGTTGGCTGGTTGTGAGAGCTCTCCCCAATCCCTTCATGGGATGTAATGGGAAGCTATTTCTTTTTTGTACAGATGTTCCAATATCTGTTACTTAAGTTACTCATATTTTGATGTACTTATTGGCGAATTTGGAATATATCCTATTATGCTTGGAAATATATATTTAGATCCACGACATTTTGGGACCGAATATGATTCATGATATTCAAATTAGTTTGATAAATGCCCCTCCTTTAGTTGGGCCTGTAATTAGGATTCTCATGCTACGCCAAATCCTGGAGAAGACCCACGAAAAACACATCGACACCTAACACCTATTTATCGATTATAAGGCGGCCTTCGTATACGGGATAAACTCTACGAAGCAATGAGCTTGGTATTCCTGCAAAACGCATACGCCTTTGCAGGATGACCTTGACGAACATCAAATCCGCAGTGAAAGTTGGTAAGGATCTTACCGAACCTTTCGAAATTAAGCGGGGCCCCAGGCAAGGCGACACCCTATCGTGCGATCACTTTAACATCTTAATGGAGATCATTATGAGAAAAGCTGCAGTCAACATGAATAAAACCATCAGCAGCAAAAGTCACATGCTGCTCGCGTATGCTGATGATATCGATAGCATTGGGCGCACAATTAGAGAAGTTACTGTGGTGTTTTAGAGAATTGAGAAGGAATCTGCAAAAGTGGGTCTGAAAGTAAATGAGGACAAGACAAAATTAATGGTTTCAACGAACACGGCCTCCACACGATTAGACCAATGCGTGAACGTTGATAACCGATATAATTTCGAGGTAGTGGACGAATTTATATACCTCGGATCTGCCGTAAACAAAAACAACAACGTCAGCCTTGAGATCAAGCGGAGAATTGTGCTTGCGAATAGATGATATTTTGCGCTAAGCAAGCACTTTTGAGCACTTTTGACGAAAATCCAGTATATACCAGACTCTCATACAACTAGTCTTGCTTTATGGCGCAGAACCCTGGGCCCTATCGCAAGCAGATGAAACATCTGTGGGAGTCTTCGAGAGAAAAATACTCCGACACATTTATGGCCCTATAATGCACAACGGCGAGTATCGGTGACGCATGAACCATGAGCTGTATTAGCTTTATCCCGACATCGACATATCCGCCGGGGTTGTTCGAGACCAGATAAGTATGTAAGTAATTAGGAATGATTTCCGTCTAATGATCCAACGCGTTCATCTTCATAAATTTTGGCATAATCGATTGCCACATAAATAAGAATTTCCAAGATGAACTATGTTTAAAATAGTGCAAAATTGTCAAAATACATCAAACTGATTTTCCTCATGGAGCCCCATTGTAACTTTTTCATATTTACATAGAGAGGGCAAACATCTAAATCGACTCACTGTATTTTATAATGTTAAAAGATATTATGTGTCATTTCAAGTTGTGTGTCTTATCTTCTTGGCATTTTGTATTTTTGTTATTGTAGTTGTTTTGTTAGTACGAAATATCGTTTCTAATCTCCAATTGCTGGTCTATTCTTTTTATAGAATTCCTTACTATTTCATTACCCGTACGAGCGGATCTTCCGATGTCCTTGTTCGTTAAGAAGTTGTATGTTTATGTCCACATTGGTTGATGGTCTAAGTAGACTTAAATGAGTTTGTCATGTCCTGTTTGTAAATGCAGGTCCTTATTGTATAACTTTCTATTAAATAAAATTGATAAAGTCTAACTATTAAATCTGGACCTCTAAAGTTCATTTACAGAGACATTTTCGTCATCATTATCCTCATCATGCGAGTCCGTTTCCGCTTTTTTAAATGTTAGAAGTATTAGATGCGTGTTTGGCTGTATTATTCTTGGCTTCTTGGCTGTATTATTTCCTCCCTCTTTATCAGTGTTTTCAGCGTCATCATGAGGTGGTCAGTGTGTATCCTTTAAATGGCTTGAGAATAAAGTCATTTCAAATAAACTTGATTTCTATAGTCAAAAGGAAAAGAAAGAAGTAAGGGAAACCAAGAAAAATGCTTTGAAACCAGACTGCATTCGACTTTCTTACTGTTTTGCAAGAAAGTGTAAACATAAAAATTTATTGTTTTCTTATATAAGTATAATATATAAATATGTATTCTTGTTTATTATCCTTTCTCTACAGTTTCCACTAAAACATTATAAAGTTCCTCATAAAAGAGGCAAATGTGCCTTGGGGAATATCTAGAATTTTATTTATATAAAATTTTTCTTTGCCTTTTACAAAAAAATATATAAAAAAATTGACGGGCATTTTGTTATTGCATAACGATCGCTGTTGTTTCATCTAATGATGATGACATAAATATTTCTTTTCCTGTTTAACCTTAAGGTCTTTTAATGTCCTTAATTATTGCTGGGCTAAAGATGGCAATAAATGCAAAGTTTCATAGGTGAGCTAAGGGAAAACGTATTTGCTTTAGAGACTAATCATTACATACATACGTGATTAAGTTCCCTTTCCTTTAATTTGGAACAATACTTTGGTATCATATTACAGACTGGTTGAAATTTTTATTAGTTTTACAAAATTTTTAAAAGCAATTTAATCATTTGCATTTTGGATATTGCAACTTGCTTTATTTTCCTCATAAATTATACGTATTAGTATTAAATATCAACATCGTATATGGTACGTATGATTAATATTTACTAATGAGGGCAGACGGGCGTATAATTAATTTTTGATTCTAGGATATTTGTAGGAATTTGTATAAATATGAGTTTATAACAATAACTTTGTAAAATTTTAAGGGCGAGTTTCACACTCGTCATTTAAAAGCTCAATTTAGAAGTTCACAAAAGTCAAGCATCGGGCATTTAAAGTACATTTCAATGGAAAATTTTCAACTGTGAAACTGGTCATAAGATTCCAAATTTACACTGACAATACGACAATCATTTTTCTATGTAGAAAGGTTTAAGCTCAGTCAGACCAACAATAGTTTGAATGTAGATGTATAAGTACATAATTCACAGTCGACTACAGTTTTACACATGCCCATCGCAGCCTCTATCTATAGACTGTATATGCGAGCAATCACTACTCTGCTATAAAGTATACAAATAATTGATTATGAGAACACAAGGTCTCCTCCTTGTTTAATATCCAAAAAGCCAACAGAATCAATCAACGAATCAAAGGATATTTATCTACAATATTGCAAGTATATTACCAAATGAGTATGAACAGCATTATAATGGTAAAGAAGGGAAAACCTATTAAAGTGGTGGAAGTAAAAAAAATAAATAAATGGTTTCGCATTACATCCCACGATGGAATTGGGGAGAGCTTCGCAAACTTACTGATTGGGACAAACAGTTTTTACACCGATACCGAACGGTATTTTGAGAATTTTTTCATGGTCAAATACTCGGTAGTGACGCCGCACAGTGGTTCAGAATCAATTTCCATCGGTCAAAAGTCTGTATCTTTTGATCTAGAAAACATTTTTGAGTTCTGTAAATTTTAATTGCAGACAAGGAGATCAGTGTGGTTAGTTTTTCGAATTTGTTGAAGAAAAACCAGTTATTCACGAACCCAGGATCTCATGTGCAAGAGGTGCACACACTAAATGTTCTGAATGTAAAAATGGACAATATTTTAATCGGGCAATGTATGTGCAAGCTAACAATTGCCCCAATGAAGATCTGCTACTACAGGGTTGACAACAATGTAATGTTTAGAATATGATCGTTTTTGAACCAGGGTTCAGCCGTGTTTAATACAGAATTGCTCTTCGTTTGGCCACAGTTATAGATGGCGACAGTATAGTAGAATTAAACATGAAATTGCTTTCCAAGAATGTAGAATCATGAACAGTGAGGCTAAAAACTGGAAACGCAGAGTAAACAATCGTAAACCCTGCGAACACCAATACACTCCAATATAGTAACTGCCCACCTTCATACGCAATAACTCACTGTACAAGACGAATGATGCTGACTACATTACATGATCAATGAAGAATACTAGGAACGGGCACAACCAGCAATTAACTCTAATCTACGAATAACAATATACATCAAAATGGTACCTGCCTACACCTGTACATAATCACTCACTGTACCAGACGAACGGTACTGATTTCATTATCAATGAAGAAACCGAGAGACGGACAACACCAGTAATGTACCTTCATTTACGAAAGCATAAAAAACATATATACACACATCTATGTAAACGAACGAATATTCATCGTAATCGGACAATAAAGTGAAATGCAAGAATAATTTCAACAAAAATTATACGCAAAAAGCATGCACTAAATATTACAAATGCACTACAAGTGTACACAATTCATGGCCAAACTAGACTACGCCTCTTAAATACATTGAGACAGACAAATAAACACAGTTATATAAATAAGCTTTCATATATCAATACACTACCAAATTGTAACTGCATACACACAAGACAAACGGTGCTGATTCTATAATATTATCAGTAAAGAAAACGTGAGACGGACACAATCTGTAATGAACTGTCATCTACGAATATCGTATACCAATACACTTGAAATGAGTAACTGCATACACACATATGCAATGACTCACTGTACAAGACAAACGGTACTGATTTCATAATATTATCAATGAAGAACCCCTGAGACGGACACAACCAGTAATGAACTGTTATCTACGAATAACATATACCAATACCCTCCAAAATTGTAACTGCTTACACACATACGCAATCGCTCACTGTACAAGACGAACGGTATGGAAAACGAGAGACGCACACGACCAGTAATGAACTGTCATCTACGAAGACATGAAAAAATCTATCCCTACATCAACATAAACGAACAATTTTTCACCGTCATCGGAGAATAAAGCGAAATGAAAGAATATTTTCATGCAATAAATTAGTTTTGATTTGAAGAACACAACAATTTTCTTTAACAGAAAAAACTGGCATAAAACAAACAGTATCAAAATTCTCGATAGCCCAGTGACTATCGACGAGAATTTTTTGTGCAGACCGTATAATGGGTTTGGACAGACACCATTTGGTTTCGTGTTAATGAATAAAAATGCGTTTGTTGATTTTTTAAATTTTCATATGCAGATTTTTGAACTTTGTCCACCCTATAGGTCCATAAATCCTATTTTTTGGTCCTGAAACACCACAACTGTAAAATACAAACCACGACTCCTCTAGCAACATCGTATGTGCGTATCCTTTTGGCATCGTTCGGGCTGTATATCATTTATAACGCACATGATTCCATTCTTCAGTTCTGGAATCGTCTCAAACTTATTAGCACAGACCATATTTTTCATGTAGCCCTAGGGAAAGAAGTCCAATGGTGTCAAATCGCAAGATCTCGCCAGAGAATTGACTTCGTAGTATCGTGAAATAATGTGTCGCGGGAACTTCGTTCGATATAGGGTTAATGTTTCATGCGCTGTGTGGCAAGTGACTGCGTCTCGTTAAAACCACTTATTGTCCAATTTCATGTCATCTAATTCAGACCATAAAAATGTTGTTATCTTGTCACGTTCACCGTAACAGCGTTAGCGGCATCATTTTGAAGAAGCACGGTTCGAAGAAGTATGGATCTGTATTACAATTGAATCACCCTATATATACTATATATAAAGTTTCACTTCACTCTCACCTCTTTATGACACACTGATTCTTTAGATACGAGTATTCGAATAAGCGCGTATATAACCAGAGTCAGCTTTGTTACCTTTTAAACAGTTAAAAGTTAAAGCACAAATTTCAAATAGACCTGCTAAAGCTCAGTCGATCAAAGGCAAAACTTTAGTGTAAAAGATTAGTGGTCTTAGTGCACGCTGAAATAAACGCCACATGTAACGTTACGCAGGAATCATGTATATTTTTGGAACATCCATATACTTCCGTGCAAGCATTATTTTCATAATGTCACGTTTTCACAAAACACATATCACACATATTATATCACAAAAACACATATTATAACATATTAATCATTGCGTCTCCAACATGTAATAGTGAATAGCAAACACAATGTGTTTGGACAGAAGTGTACAAAATTTGCGACAGACTACAAACACGTTATATTTGCATCCAAATAAAAACAAAGTACAGATTTTTCACAGAGTGGATTTTTTATAAATTTTGTTTTTCAAAAGCTTCATACCTATAATTTCAGATGTTATTCTTATCAAAAATTGTTCATTTCAGATCACATAAGGAATGTGCGCTAAAAGGACAATTGTTGCATTTATTTTTTTTTTCAATTTATTTCATATTACTTTGCAATTCTATATATGGGCATTTCCACACAAGAGTCAACTTTTTGTCACGTAACATCACCCTCGTTAAATGCTTATATTTTAGGCCCAGGCTTTGCGATTGTTTTCTCGTATTTTACTAATTATATAGCTACTTAAGTTCCGTGGAAATACCCATATCCAAATGCAAATTCTTCACAAATAGAACTTTTTCTTCACCACTTGACTTAACCCGTAACAAAAAAAAATGTATAATACTTATTCCATCCCCGAAGACAGCACTCGATCATTGAGGGAAAATCACCATTGAAGGATATTTCATTGAAATGCAAAATAGTAGACATCCTGGCAAATAGAGGCTGATACAGCTAAGAAGCCACATTTGAAAGTAAATATGTATAGAAATTTGTTTGTTACATTTGTTGGCATAACTTGTACAATACAAGTGCGATGGGAACTGTGGCTTTGAGCATGCTTCTCCAAAAGATTTAGTTGTCAGTTGTTTGTCAATGTCAAAATTTGAATATTTTCTCGAAACTTTGTATTTGTGTAACGTGGCTATTTTGATAAAATGTTAGATTAGTAAGTGTAACTTATTATATAGATTTGCCTGTAAACCACAAACCCAGAAAAAGAAACAAAATGCTGGTGAAAAACAACTTTACAAATTGTTGACAATTTTTCTTAAGGTGTCGTTTGGATAGATTACGGCTTGAGGAAATGCCTGGTGGTACTCAAGGTTTTTTGTTTTCTCTTCCGTTTCCATTTCCTTTTGTCCTTGTTTTGCCTAATTAGGATGGTGGGTTTAACGAAGCAGACAAAATCCTTGATAGATGTTAAAATAGACATAGCTAATCTTTAGGGAGATGATGAAATGATAGCAACTAAGTATAACCAAGCGGACGGTTTGCTAGAGTCGTAAAAACAAAGTTTCTTTAAGGATTTGGAAGGAATCATTTTGGAAACCATTCATATTTTTCGCCCACCTAAGAAGAAAACTATATACCAGCGCGTTGAAAATCTATATTTTTTGTTGTTTGGATGCAACTATTGCATGTTTGTAGCTTGTCGCAAATATAGTATACTTGTGTCCAAACACATTGAGTTTGCTACACAATATTACATGTCTTTTATGTCTACGACTTTTTGACATAGTTCGGTCTGTATATCATTTATAACACATATGATTTCGTTCTTCAGCTTTTGGAATTGTCTCGGGCTATTAGGAAAGACCATACTTTGGTCTTTGGAAACCATGCATTGATTACACCGTGTCACAAAAATCACATTTTTCGCCCACCTACACAAATCTGTATTTTTTGTTGTTTGGATGCAAATATTGCAATTTGAAGCTTGTCGGAAATATAGTGCACTTGTGTATAAACACATTATGTTTGCTATACAATATTACATGTCTTTTATGTCTACGACTTGTCGACATAGTTCGGCTGTATATCATTTATAACACATATGATTTCGTTCTTCAGCTTTTGGATTTGTCTCGGGCTATTAGGAAAGACCATACTTTGGTCTTTGCAAACCATTCATTGATTACGCCGTGTCACAAAAATCACATTTTTCGCCCACCTAAGACCAAAACTATGTATCAGCGAATCCATGGACCACCACACCCTGAAAATCCATCACTTTTGTTGTATGGACGCAAATATTACGTGTTTAGATCCTGTCGCAAATATAGTATACTTGTGTCCAAACACATTGTGTTTGCTATTCAATATTAAATGGCGTTAATGTCTACGACTTGTTGACGTAGTTCGGACTGTATATCATTTATAAAACACATATGATTTCTTTCTTCAGCTCTGGAATTGTCTAGGGCTTATTAGCAAAGGCCACACTTTTCACGTAGTGCCAGAGAAAGAAGTCCAATGTTGTCAAATTGCAAGATGTCGGAAGCCAATAGACCTCGTTGTTTCGTTAGGTAATGCGTCCTGCGAACTTTGTTCGCAATAAGGCAATTGTTGCATGCGCTGTGTGGAAAGTAGCACCATCCTGTTGAAATCACGTATTTTCCGAGTCCATGCCATCTAATTCAGACCATAAGAAGTTTGACACGTTAACGTTCGCACTAACAGCGTTATTGGCATCATTTTCGAAGTAGTACGGTCCGATTACTCCGCCAGCCCATTAACCACACTAATCAGTGACTCGTATTGAGTGCATAGTCTCTTCTCGAATGACGTGCGGAGTTTCAGTACCCCAAATGTGGGAGTTATGCTTGTTAACGTCTCCGTTTAAGAGTTTGCGTTCACGATAATTTTTCTGAAAAATCGTCATCAACTGATCGTTGTCGAAGTATCCAATGGGTAGATATACGGCGCTTCAAATGGTCTGAAGGCTTCAGTCCTTGTGTCAACTGAATTTTGTTGGTATAGAAAACTAGATTCTTTGCTCAAATCCCCTTTAGGACAGGTTAAATTGCTGTGCACTACGGCGAATTAAGGTTGTCGCGGCCCGGCCAACACTTTATTGCACAGCAGCGATATTTTCCGTCCAACGACCTGTAAGACGACGCACGGGTGTTGTCACGTCTTGCACCGACCCAGTTTCTTTGAATTTCTGTACCAACCGCTTAATTTTTGACTCAGATAGCCGGTTATGGTGACCGAAAAAATCACGCAATGCGCAAAATGCACTTCTTGAAGAACAACCATTATCATAAATTGTTTGCATCACATTTACGTATCGCTGCATGTATCAACTGATTGCCGCATCGCCATGTGAGCTGCTTTCAATAGTTAAGTAGTAATCTTCTAATTACAATAACTGCACGCTACAAAATCTGTCGTTTTTTTTTGTTTGGATGCAAATATAACGTTTGTTTGAAATATAATATACTCGTTTCCAAACACATTGTGTTTACTATCAATACTACATATTTGAGACACAATGATTAACATGCTATAATATATGTGCATGTGGTCCAAATACAGGTTTGTTTGTGATACAAATACAGTTGTGCTTGGTGCACCGTTTACTTATATTTTTGAGACACAATGATCAATATGCTATAATATATGTGCTTGTGATCCAAAAACAGATTTGTTTTTGATACAAATACAGCTGTTTTTGGTGCACCGTTTACTTATATTTTTGAGACAATGATTAATATGCTATAATATATGTGCTTGTGATCCAAATACAGATTTGTTTGTGATACAAATACAGCTGTGTTTGGTGCGCCGTCTACTTATATTTTTGAGACACAATGATTAATATACTATAATATATGTGCTTGTGATTCAAATACAGATTTATTTGTGATACAAATACAGCTGTGTTTGGTGCACCGTCCACTTATATTTTTCAGACAATGATTAATATGCTATAATATATGTGCTAGTGATCCAAATATAGAATTATTTGTGATACAAATACAGCTGTGCTTGGTGCACCATCTACTTATATTTTTGAGACACAATGATCAGTATGCTATAATATATGTGCTTGTGATCCAAAAATAGATTTGTTTGTGATACAAATACAACTGTGTTTGGGACACCGTTTTCTTATATTTTTGAGACAATGATTAATATGCTATAATATATGTGATTGTGATCCAAATACAGACTTGTTTGTGATACAAATACAGCTATGTTTGGTGCACCGTTTTCTTATATTTTTGAGACAATGATTAATATACTATAATATATGTGATTGTGATCCAAATACAGATTTGTTTGTGATACAAATACAGCTGTGTTTGGTGCACCGTTTACTTATATTTTTCAGACACAATGACTAATATGCTATAATATATGTGCATGTGATCCAAATACGAATTTGTTTGTGATACAAATATAGCTGTGTTTGGTGCATTGTTTATTTATGTTTTTTGTCGCTATGCTCAAGCGTGAGCAAAGAAAAGAGGGATAACGAGAGATTGCTCGCAGGCTAAGTTAATGCTATTTTAAGTATATAACTGTATTTTTGGGTTCTTCTTTAGGTTATTCTTATTCTTTCTTTCGAAAATATCTCTGAATGCACGTGTAATTGAATTGAGTGTGTCTTAGGTTGATTAATCTGTTGCATATTAGTTTCTTGCAGGCAGTCGTCAATCGTTTATTTAGGAGGAAACACACGAATGCTGCGACAGAAGTATATGGGTGTTTGGGATGAAACACGCATATGTATCCATGTAAGAGTATGCATATTTGCCAGTAAACATGCCAATGTTTGCACTTAAACATAAGTGAGTTTAGGACTTGCAAATATATGTTTGTATGTATGTATGTATGTTTCTGCAGAATGTGTTTCAAAAATTATGTTACATAGGCCGTTTTTTTCAGCTTGTGTCTTAAGTGTCTATATTGTTGTTTGTCTAACAATAAAATCATCTGGCTTAGTTGTGTATGTGTAGTTCATTTCAGCAGCAGACATAAGAAATATGTTAAACTCATTGACCAAATGATTGATTACTATTATTTTGACCTTTGCCTTGGAAACACAATATGTTGATGAATATTTGGTCTTTTGGGTCAGGTTAATTTAAGTAAAATTAACCCAGACTGTACCCGGTAAACATTAACTTGGAAACTAGTTTAACTAGGAAATGTATTACCCGATTAGGGATCTCTTTTTAAACCAAACAGGTCATATGTGACATGCAAAAGGAACTACTGTCAATAAATGAAACTACAACATTACTGTTTTCTTTATCCCGCTCAACAATTTTGTTTTTTTTTTTTTTTTTGCTAATTTCGTATCGAGAGATAATCTATGTTGCCAAGTAGAGTAACTGGTCCTTCCTGCCGAATTTTTTGGACCATTCTATTTCAAGATATTGATGGCAAGATTTCCTTACAAAATTGTTTACTCACGTCTTTGAATGCAAATCTTAAACTTTAAATTCCTTGTTTGTTTGTATTTTTCTTTCCATCAGATTATGCCAATAAATAACTTATCGAATTTTAAAGCGAATATAAATAAATACATATAACTTCCTTACTTAGTGTTACCAATATTTATTGGAAACAAATCTGTCTTGCTCTTCGATCCTTATAATTTTATATATAAACGATTTAATATATCATAAATTTCTCGTTACTTGTCCTTCCACTGCTCTTGAGCTGCACAGATTCCACTTGCCACTTGGTACTTGCGCAAAATGTTCCCTCCGTTTGTTATTATTATTCCTATTAAATGTTTCCACATTCCCAGTCTACCTGCAATTGGATGAGTCCGACCACACTCTGTAAAGCAGCTTAGCATCTTCGCCCTCCTATGGCCCATTTATGCCATTATAGTCTTCCATTTATAAGTTTTTCATCAAAATAAATCTTCATGGTTGTTCTGTCATTCGCCATAAATCACAAGAAGTGTATTGCTCGAAACAAGAACAACAACAGCGGCAACACGTCTGAGTGAAGTGCTGGATAGACAAAAAAGAGGAGTGGTGTAATAAGTTAGGGAAGTTTGAAAGTACAATCGTTAATGTAATGGGAATTATATGCAAATGATTTCGACATTGGCTATTTAGTGTTCAGAGGGAAAAGGTGTTAGACACAATCTTTGTAATAATTTTAAATGTTTAAGTTTAAGCTAGAAGGACCAAATTAGTATTTACTTAGTATCGAGGCTATACTAAGGAGGTATATTTAAGGCTATGAAACAAAAACTAATGAACGTTTTTGGACAACATTTCTTTTATATATTTATTGATATGCATTGTATATAAAAACCTAAGTCTCATTCAAAATGTCCGACCTTGGCCTTCACGCACGCCTTAAAGCGCATTGGTCAATCACCAATAGCTGCACGCACCTCATCTAGTGGAAAATTGGCTACAGCACGAACCAGAGCTGTCTTAAGATAATCAATGTTGGGGTATTTTTTGTTGCAGACCATGTCCTCTAAAACGGTCCATAATTTGTAATCCAGAGGGTTAAGATCAGGGCTGCCAAAGGCCCATTCTTCAGGGCATATAAAAGCTGGCAAATTGTTTCGAAGCCAGCTTTGTGTCGTTTTAGCCTTATGAGCTGGTGCTGAATCTTGCTGGAAAGTCCACGGCTGGTTCTGGAACAGGAAATTGTTAAGCAGCTTCACACCTGCTTCCAAAACGATTTCTTGGCAAACTTTGGGCGATGTTTTAACCCCTTGTTCACAGAAATGCAACTCAGTTACCCCATCATAAGAGACACCCCACCAAACTATGACTGCAACTGGATGATGACCCTTTTCGACCTAAGAGATGAGCTCAGATGAGATGAGCTCAGATAAACAAGATTTTTCTATGCAAGTTATCAGTGTACTTCACCAAAGGACGTTCACATTTTTCTATCCTATTTTTTTTACAGTTGCAGTCAGCGGGCGGAGCGTTTTGAAAATATGTTTTTTTTTTCTGCAGGTAAAAAGTGCTATAACTGCGATACGGTTTTCCTTATCTGACCACTCCATGGTGAAAGTTGACACAATTTCAAATCCACTAAAATTTTTCACATGAGATATTCCAGGTATTCCAGCTATTTCTACAGCTATTAAGGGTACTTCTGATGCAGTTTATTAATGATACTGAGGATGTTGATGCTGCGAAGAACCAAATAATGTAGATTATACATTAGGGATATAACTTTTTCAATTTCAGAATTTAATTCAATTAAAGAATTACAAACACATGGTTATGCGAAATGCCACAAAAATAAATCAAAAAGTATTCATGGTTAATTTGGTACCAAAATCTTTCCCCGTGAAATCGATCAAAGTTTTCGGATTTTACAATGGTAGTACTTTTCCCAATGTTCTAGAAATTTTCAAAAGATATAGTGCCGACGAGGAGCAACGTCTTCGTAATAACAAATATGCAGTACCCACGAGGGTTAAAGCTTTGATAATAACAAATATACAGTACCCACGAGGGGTAAAGCCTAATAATATAGATGCAGTGCCCACGAGGAGCAAAGTCTTCGTATAGTTCTGAAAATAACTATCAAGACCAGGCAAGTTGTCCTGAACTTGGCAACGAGTGACCATTACCTAACACCAGAGTCGACTATTTATACAATGACTAATATAACCTCAACGCGAATTATAAAGGCGGTGTACAAAATAAGTGGCGTAAAGCGGGGTTGGTATGTATTCGTATGAATTTACGTTTCGCGGATATAGACTATATACACTGGTCCATTATATTCTCGTATATTCGATACCCACTAAGACATCTCATCAGCTCCCTTCTCCACAAGTACGAGTACTTAGGTATATCATCAAATAGACAAGATGATTTCGGTAGAGTAATGTTTCGGATGTTTTCGAACTAGTTGGTGTTGTTGAAACAATTCTCGTTAATTTGAGAATTGTTTATCTCTATAATGTGTGATGATATACCTAAATACTTGTGGGAAAGGAACTTGTCTTGGTGGACATCGAAATTGATATATTCCCAACCATCCACCGAAATGATCAATTTCATTTCCTCTTTTAAAAACTTTTCCTATTAAAAATTATTTTTAATTTGACGATTTCTTAATTATTTGGCCCTTTTATTGGTACTTTCTTGTTTCATTGTTCAAGCTCAAGACCATTCTATATCTCTATAAATAGGGATATAGTTTTTTAAAAAGAAAATGTTTTGCAAAATTCATCCTCACAATTCCTGGCAAATCGTACAACTATTTCAGATCTAGCCACAAATCTTTATCAACGGTTGTTTGGAATGATGCTAAATTCATACCTCATTTCAATTGAGAATTTCCAACTATGCAAGTGTTCGAAACATATCGCAAGCAAAACACATACGAAGCATTTCCCAAAAACTTCTTTCCAAGCTGAAAAATAATGGTCCCAGCAACATATTGCAGGAACCATGTACATGTTTGCAAGCATTGTTTTCGAGAGATCTGCTGTTTATTGATTCTTTATTGTCTTTCTCCGCTTTTGTTTCCAGCAGTTTCAACCAAACAAATCCTAATTTGGGTCACAAATACATATATTATATCCTATTAATCATTGTGTCTCAAACATGTTATATTTAATAGCAAATACAATGTGTTTGGACATAAGTATACTATATTTGTAACAAGCTACAAACACGTTGTATTTGGATTCAAACAACAAAAAAGACAAATTTTTCAGCGTGCATTAGAGATGATAGTTCTTGATCCTAAAAGATAATTACAGATGATGCAGATGATGATAGTTGTTGTGGATTAATTGAATAATAATTGCCTGCAGTTTCGTCGTGCTCTATGTTCAAATTCATCAGGAACGATTTTTAGTTATTCTAACTTTTTACTAGAACTCTGGTGTTTATTTATATATTTCGTTTTTGGAAATACAAATCCCTACAGACTTCTGCTTAATAGTAAACAATTTTCAATGATCTTTAAAAGTTACATATTTTAAAATTAAAATCAATATCAAAATTGAAGTTAATTCTATTAAATTCCCTAAGAACCCTAGCAATGGGCTCATGCATACTATAACTTGTTCTATGACAAGGTACACACTCAAAAATAACGGCCTCTCTAACATATTCTCCCAAAACATATTCTGTAGGAACCATGTATACGTTTGGAACACATTTCAAGCATTCATATGTTTGCAAGTTCCAAACTTACTTGTATTTAAATGCAAACAGTAGCATGTTTACAGGCAAACATATACGCTTTTACGTGGAAACATATGCGTTCTTCATCCCAAACATCCATATACTTACGTGGAACCATTTGCGTGTTTCCCCCAAACCTGCATGTACTTACGTGGAAACGTATACGAATTTCCTCTGCTGCTCTCTTGTTTCTCCTTTCTTTATTGTATCTCACGTTTTTGTCTTCAAAAGGTTTCAGCTATGCCTTATATATATACAAATCACGTTCATGCAAGTCAAGCGTGTATTAATTACTTGTGTTTTTTTACTATATTTCACAAATGGTCCGTCATTCCGATATTTTCAGCAGAGGCTCGGACAGAAAAAGGAATTCACGTTGTTGTCCTCTCCAGTTTCATTCCTCAAAATCGTTTCTCACTTTGGTAGCACACACAAATAGATGCGAAACACATACACAAAAACGAAAGCTACATCACAAACCATTGAACCGTCCGAACGATTGTTTATTCTTCTTTCACTGATCAAGCCCTTTTGATATCCTCTGTCCGATGAAATTAAAACGCAATACATCACGCACATTCAGGAATATTTATGAATCACTCACTTAGAGAATAATGCAAAAATACAGATTCACATTTACAAGATATACACACTCGTTGCCCCTCTTTTATTATCTTGCTCTCGAGAAAGCATAAACAGGGAACAAACACGGCTGTATTTGTATCACAAACATAGATAAATTTGGGTCGCAACACACGTATGTTATAACATATTAATCATTGTGTCTCAAACGTGTAGCATTGAATAGCAAACACAATGCGTCGGTGCACAAGGACATTATAACGGGTTTTTCAATAGGAGCGCTACAAAAGTTTTTTTAAATAAAACAAAACCGGTTTTAGATACCAATGAAATTCTTTATTTCTGTGAAAGTACGTTCGATGCCATTATGTATGGACCTCGATTTCTTTTGCATGGCCACCACGGGCACGCTTGCAGAAGTCCAGACACTGAACCCAATTTTCGACGGTTTTCAAGCATAAATCGGCCGATACTGTTGCAATTTCACGTTCGATATTCGTACGAAGTTCATCAATCATCGCTGGCTTGTTGGCATAGACCATAGACTTGACGTAGCCCCACAGGAAATAATCTAACGGCGTCAAATCGCATGACCGAGGCGGCCAATCAACTGGGCCATTTCGTGAGATAACACGTTCACCAAACTTGGTTTCAAATAAATTGATTGTGGCATTCACTGAGTGGCTTGTGGCGCCGTCCTGTTGGAACCACATGTCCTCCAAGTCCATATTATCCAATTGGGGCCAAAAATATTCGGTTATCATTGAACGGTAGCGATTCGCATTCACAGTAATATGCCGGTCTTGATCATCACGGAAGAAGTACGACCCAATGACGCCGCCGGCCCATAAACCGCACCAAACCGTAATTTGAGGCCACTGAAGTTGAAGCCACTGACTCCAAATTTCGGTAGTAAATTTTAATAATTTCGACTCGTTGTTGGCTCGTATATCTGTCCATGATGAAATGGCAACCCTTACTGAAGAGAAATGTCAAAAGAGCGTGACAAAATATGGCGTCGGTGGCTGTCCCTATCAATTTACTTTTGTAGCGTATCTGTTGAAAAACCCGTTATTTGCGACAAGCTCCAAACACATGTTATATTTGTATCCAAACAACAAAAAACTTCCGATTTTTCAGAGTGTGGTTGATGTTTCTCCATCTTCCCGAATACACTACTCTACACGTTCAATATTGTCATCCCTGTGCACCGTTCGTCGTCTGCCTTCACCAGGAAATTTCCTTACTATCCCTTGTTGTAGAAAATTTGCAACCAGACAGTATATTGTTGACTCTGAAGGTCAATTCGCACATTAAAATAACGACGATATGCACCCTGAGTCAAAACAATGGACCGTCGATTTGAGAAATAAAGTCTAACGATTTGGGACCAAAATTTACAAAATACTGAAAGAATTAAAGAAAAATTATGAATTCAAACCCCTTCGTCCATTTTGTGCTATTCTGTACAACGAATACACTCCACTCCACGTTGTCATCCCTCCCTCGTTAACACGTATGTGAAGCTTGATGTATATCACCGACACCTGCTGGTATTCTCTTCTTGGGTGAGACCACACAGCAGCACAACTTTGCCAGATGCTACCACACTTCAATGTGTTTTGATTCTCAATACAACTCCGAGAGAGATGTATTGAGAGCGAGTACAATGCATTGCATACTTTTTTGCGCTGCCTTTAATATACAAATAATGTTACCTACATACATCTCTTACTCTTAAGGCTCGCCTTTACATGGAAGATACCAGGGGTGGTGGTGGTTTTAAGGACCCGATAAAAATTTTAAAAATTGCTCAATATAAATACTACCAACGAATTGTTTGTTGGCTCCATAGTCATACAATTTAATAGCACTGCAAGTAATTCAAAAACCATAAAAAACCTTTTTTATTCACAAAAAACCAAGTAAAGCATAACATTAGGCGCTATCAAAATGATATGTCAATGTGTGTGTGTAGGCGAGTAAGGCTGTATGTTACCAAGAAACAAAGAAACACATAAAACTCAGGAAATTGTAAGATATGAAGCAAAAACAGGAAACAAGTATAAAAGAAATGTTGTGGAAATTAACACAGGACAAGAGACATCAAACCCCCAGGGTTATTGCGTTTTAAAAACACAAAGTTTTCGTTTGATTCTCCCTGTCCCTCTTCCTACCTACCATGCCAGCATTTCATAAGATATCGGTAAAACATTTTGCCAATCAGTAGAAACAAAATTAAGGGAATAAAAAGAGAAATAAGAAAGTGACAGCAAGTGGATAGGATCATGTTGTGAATTTATAGCAACTGCGGGTAAACTAATGTATATTTAAAGAACCCAGGCTAACTTGACCGGGCTAAATTTGGTATGTTCCCCAAATGGCGTGTGAATAGCATACTTTAAGGCACAAAATATTTGGCAATAAAGAAACCCCCAAAGAAATATGTGCACTTAGGAAGAAAGGAGAAATTATTTTTAAATTAAAAATGTACAACAGAAAAATGTTTGTTATTTCTTAAAATATCAAATACAACAATAAACAAATAAAAGGTCAAAAGCTCACCACATTTTTTGTGGCAACTGATACCGCAGAAAGTATGCTTTAAATATTATAGTACTACAGTACCATCAAACTGCCGTAGAGGGTGATATTTAGGAAAAGCACATCATTTACAAAACGTCGACTTGCGAATAAATTAAAAGGAATTTGAAGAAATTATATATAATGCATTTTTAAAGTAGCCCAATCTGTTTGCCATTAAAAAGAATCCGTGTGATAGTAAAACTCCTACTTTTTATTTTTTCCAATGGCTTTCCGGACTATTTTAAGGAATGGAAGAGAAATTGTGGAAATTTTGTAATTTAGATTGATTGCATAAGACCGCAGATTTTCTTTTATGAAGTGAACACACCAAAGCTGTCGAAATTTTTTTTTTTTATTCATCATGTTTCTCAGTCTATGGAATTTATTTTTGAAACACAACATCTGTTAAATACGCACCACAACACACAGGGTGTGTGTATACAAATGTTCCATAACTTATCGGCTCAATTCGGACTCTATATCATTTATAACGCATATGATTTCGTTCTACAGCTCTGAACCCATCTGCGGTTTATTGTCGTATACAACATTTTTCTCGTAGCACCAGAGAACGAAATCCGACGGTGTCAAATTGCAAGATCTCGGTGGCCATTTGACCTCGTTGTTCCGTGAGATATTGCGTCCTGGCAACTTCGCTAGCAATTGGGCCATTGTTTTATGCGATGTGTGGCAAGTAGCACCGTCGTGATGAAACCACTTATTCTTTAAGTCCACGTCATATAATTCAGGCCATAAAAAGTTTGTTATCATAACGTTCACTGTTCATCGTAACAGTGTTACCGGCATAATTTCGAAGAAGTACGGTCCGATGACTCCGCCAGCCCAAAAACCAGTGACTCTATGTGGGTATTCAGATTTTTCTAGACGGATTTTCAGTAACCCGAATGTGTCAGTTTTCAAAAAATTTCACAAAATTCCAGCAAAAGTGAAAAAACAAAATTTCAAAAAACACTTGTCAAAATATGGAAAAATTAATGTGTTTATGAAAATATTAAATATTATACAAACCAAATACTTATACAATATTAGCCAGATTGGTCATCAGTATCTAAATCAAATAAGTAATTTTATGATTCATTCTGGTCTTCTCTAACGTCCTCTGCTTCAATTTCCTCGTCCTCAAACCTATGGTTACTCCACCAACATATCAACCCAAAAATTGCCGCTGGAGACCTTTTTCCTCTGTATCTGTAATCATTTAATGTATTACAATACGAGTAACATGAAAAACAGCAGCTTTAAATAAATAGTACCGCATTTCAAACGGCAGGCAACTTGGTGATAGCGTTCCCGTGTTCACCTGATTCGGAGACCAACTGAAATAAAATAGTCTAAATGATGATGGAAATAGTCTATTTTCAGAGAAATATGTATACTAGGGTGTCCCAAAAAATTTTTCTTTTTCGATTTTCATGGTTGCTCAAGATTGATTGGAAAGCTTATAGGGTAAAGTATATTTGAGATTTTTTTCAGATTTTTCGGTCGCACAAGTCGTATTCTCCCCAAAAATCGGGTATTCCGGACGTTTTTTGAATTTTACTTAAAACTTGGTCAATAAAACACGATTTTCTTAGTTTATAAGTCAACATTTTTAAAACAAAACGTTCAAACTTTTATTGTATATGCATAAACCACCAGTTTTGGCAATGATTTTGCTCAATAAGGTAGCACGTCTTAAATTTTTTCGTAAATTTTGGATAAATTTTATAAATAACTCTTTTAAAATTCTGTTAAAATTCCTACGCAAATTGAAAAAACTGATGATGCATTCAACAAGACGGATAAATTCCAAGCAATTTTGTAGAAAACAGTTTGTAATTTGCTGTTACTGTTCCAGAGTTATACCAATTTAAAGCCTTTTACCCATTGTATGAACCTAAAAATATTATAAACTGTTTGCCATTTTTGCATCGGATTTGCTTTAAATTTCTACGAAAATTTAAAATTAAAGTCTTTACTCCCGTCTCCTCTTTTCTTTGTCTTGAAGTCATATTTGGCGGACAGAACATTTTACGTGAACATAAATCAAGAAACCTCTACGATTCGCCATATACGTGCTGGAGATCCACAAGGCAGTGTTTTGGGACCAACGCTTTATTCAATTTTTACGTCTGATATGCCAATTACACAAAACATAACTATTGCTACATACGCCGATGATACTGCTTTGATAGCGTCAGATACATCAGAAGTGGAGGCATCTCGGGTTGTGCAGGATGTTCTTCATAACATTGCAAACTGGTATGGCAAAAGTGGAGTATAACCATAAATGCGGAAAAATCAGCAAATGTCACCTTTACCATGAGAAAAAATTATTGTCCTTCTGTTTTCCTAAACGGCACTGAAATATCGAAAAGCACACACGTTAAGTACCCAGGTATGTACTTGGACAGACGTTTAACTTGGAAGCATCGTATAAAGGCTAAACGTGAACAATTGAATATAAAAACTAGAAAGATTACTTGGCTGTTGGGACCTAAATCGCAGCTTAATCTGTGCAAGAAATTGGTCATTTATAAAGCAATCTTAAAACCCGTTTGGAGTTACGAAATTCAATTATCGGGTACGTTACTAGCCAATATTGAAATTTTGCAGCGCTACCAGTCAAAAACGTTAAGACTTATAACAAATGCCCCTTGGTATATAACACCGTACGACAATTTTAAAAAAAAGTCGTTACACTTGAACCGGATGATATACGTCTGAAACTATAGGTAAAATGGAGTTAATTGGCGTTTTCAATTTTGCATTTTCTCATCCTGTTGCCCCATAAAAGGACTACACATTTTCAAAGGATAAAATTTTTCGAAAAAAAAGTTAAATACTTTTTCTCACCCTACGATACCGATTTAGGTGTCAAATTAAAGAAGAGAATTGTGGCTATTTTCATTACTTTTTTATTTATACCGTTCCAGAAGAGACTTAAAAAATGTCCTTGAAAAATTATATCCTTTAAAATCCTTTGAAAATCTCTAACAATTTATTCGAAAAAAATATATGTTAATATCCTATATATAGTGTAATACTCCCCAAAATTTCAACATTCTAGCTAAATTAGTTAATTTTTAATAAAAGTTTAGATAAAACTCTTCCAGCAAAAAGAGTACTTTATTATATGGAACAGAGTATACATTTTTTTAAAAAAGGCGTTGCACTTGAACCAGGTGGTACAAGAATGAAACTATAAGCTAATCAAACTAAAATGGCATTTTCAGTTTTTTCAATTCGTGATGCTGGTGCCCCTTAAAAGGACTACAAAATTTCAAAGGATAACATTAAAAACAAAATTTAAATATTTGTTCTCACTGTCCAATAAATATGTTGAATTTATTTAACGTGTTTTATAGCAATATTTCTGTAGTAGGTCTTGACAAGTTGAACAATTCAGAGGCTTAAATTATTTCTGCATTTTGATTTTTCGTAAAACATTAAAGTGATTAAAAGCGAGTAAACGTGATTATAGAGTATCCAAATCGGAACAAGTTTGTATTCTATGTGTTTTTTTTTTTGTATTCCACTTGTTCCATCATCTAAAAAAATCCTCTCTACACTTGACATTAAACTGGGTTTAATTAGACATTTCGTTCGGGCACTTGGCTCTCAACGTGCAGCTATGACGCATCTGAAGACAGTGTTTCGAAAACTTACTGATGCCAAGATTGAGGCTGGTATGTATTGATTTATTGATATTTGATATTGAAAGGTTTAGTAATTAGAAAAGGAAGCTTGGAATAGTTTGGATGCTGTAATCAATAACTTTTTGAGCAACACCAAATCTGAAAACTACAACAGTATAGTTCAGAACCTTGTCGAATGTTTTGGAAAATTGGGAGTTAATATGTCCCTGAAAATATATTTTCTGGACAGACATCTGGACTCTTCGCTGAAAATTTAGGAGATTTTAGTGATGAACAAGATCTCGTCGTTAACGAGAACCGGTTCCGGGGAAAAAATTCTGCCAAAGTGTTGGCAGATTACTGTTGATAAATTTGTCGTGACACTGCTGGTATATACAATCGACAAAGCAAAAGTATGCACTTTTCTTAAGTACCATTAATTTTAAATATCTATGACTAATATTGTCCTTTGAAGTTTTCTAGTCCTTTTAAGGGGCAAAAGGATGACGAAATGAAAAACTGAAAATGCAATTTTATTCCGATTAGCTTATAGTTTCGTGGCCATCGGTGGTGCAATGGTTAGTGTGCGCGGCTCTTGTACATGAGATCCTGGGTTCGAACCCGGCTCTGACCACCTTCAAATTTTCTTTCGGCGGCGGTCACCTCGCATAGTGACGGCGACACTATCGAGTATTTAGCCATGAAAAAGCTTCTCAAAATACCGTTCGGAATCGGTGTAAAACTGTAGGTCCCAATCAGTGAGTGAAAACTGGAAAGCGCACAGCTCAGTGATTGTGAGAAGTTCTCCCCAGTCCCTTCATGGGATGTATTTTTTTTTTAGCTTATAGATTCACCCTTATATCATATGGTCCAAGTGTAACTCCATGTTTAAAAAAAACTTATACTCTGTTCCATATAGTAAAGTACTTTTTTTCTGGAAGAATTTTATCTAAACTTTTATTAAAAATTAACTAATTTAGCTAGAATGTTGAAATTTTGGGGAGTATTACACTATATACAGGCTATTAACATATATTTTTTTCGAATAAATTGTTAGAAATTTTCAAAGGATTTTAAAGCATTTAATTTTTCAAGGACATTTTTTTAGTGTTTTTTATCCTGGAACGGTATCAATAAAATAATAATAAAAATAGCCATAATTCTCTTCTTTAAGTTGACACCTATATCTGTATCGTAGGGTGCGAATAAGTATTTAACTTTTTTTTTTTTGAAAAATGTTATCCCTTGAAAATTTTTAGTCCTTTTATGGGGCAACAGGATGAGAAAATGAAAAACAGAAAACGCCAATTAACTCCATTTTACCTATAGTTTCAGACGTATATCATCCAGTTCGAGTGTAATATGGACTGTCGGACAGTGTAACAAACAAGCCGATACATAGGGATCTAGACATACCAACTGTTCGTGAAGAAATTATACGATTTAGTACAACATATTTATATAGGCTTAGTTATCATGATAATCCTTTAGCTGTATCTATTTTGGCTGATAGCAATGAAACCCGCAGATTGAAAAGAATTCACCCTCTAGCCTTACCTTTCAAACATTAGATTAAAGTAATTTTAATTTATTATTAATGTATATATATAAAAATCAATGAAATATTATAGTATAAGTCATTGAATTTTAATATTGTATTATTGTGTTCATTGGAACGCAGCAACGTATGATATTACTTCACTTTAAAAAAATTGCTTGTTGTTAAAAAGATAGATTGCAAATAAAGACAATTGAAAAAAATCATTTCCGATATGACTGAAATTAGTATAATTGTACCCTTTCTCTGCTAATTAGGTATTAGGCTTCAGTTTACCTAAGGCCAGTAAATTACTAAAACAAGGGTGATTTTGCCACACCCATTTTTGTATCTCCCATATAAAATTTGTAGGCCGGCTGGTGGGTCGACAAGACAAATCCCGTAACTATCAACCAACCTTGATAATATTGGCATTAGACATTATTTAGTCAAACGCCACATTAATCTGTAAAATGGGTGATTTTGCCACTACCAATCTGGTACTGTCCTTGGAGGTGGAAAGTTTCTGATAGCCATTCACTTGGGAGTGGCCAAAAATTATTCCTTCATTGGGCACTCCAAGCAGCTCACTACTTCCACGCAGTATGTTCTGGGCAATGGCTTATAGGAAACCTTCGTTTGCTAGCTAAAGTGAGAAGGCGAAACGAATGAGCAACCTGAGTGGTAATGCGATCACTGATACGTCTCAGGATTATTAGGTGACCCGGTCACTGAAGCTCTTCGAAGTAGTGGACATATTCTTCTGTCCTTTGAAGGCGGATGAAGAATTCAAGAAACCAAAATCCAGTTTCGACACACTGCATTATGGTCAGCGTCTGATGTATAATGGGCGGCTGAAACATAATCAGCAGTAGGTAAAATGCAAACCACGGTGGGCAGGGTTTGCCTCCCGCCACCGTTATATTGACAATGAAAATACACAGAAAATATAATGAACATAGAAACCCCCCAACTGTTGCCGACCCTCGCAACGTTATAAGGACCGTGATTTAAGGATATGTACCTGGAATGTTCGAACGTTATACAGGACTGGTGCCACTTTCCAACTGGCGGATGTCCTCGGAAAATCTAAAGCTGACATCACAGCGATCCAGGAAATGCGATGGACAGAATATGGTTGCACCAGAAAGAAAAACTTCGATATTTACTACAGCTGCCATGAGCGTAAGCACGAATTTGGGTGTGGATTTATAGTAGGCAAGAGACTGCGACACCTAGTTTCAAGGTTCAACCCAGTCAGTGACCGCATAGCCACAATTCGCATCAAAGCGAAATATTTCAACATCTCGTTAATTTGTGTGCACGCGCCGACAGAGGATAAAGATGATGAGGTCAAAGAAACATTTTATGAGCGCCTGGAGGAAGTATATGAACGCTGCCCTGACCACGACATTAAGATTATTCTAGGCGATTTTAATGCCAAATTAGGAAAGGAAAGTGTCTTTCGACCAACCATCGGCAATCACAGTCTCAATGATACCACCACCGATAATGGAATAAGACTGATAGACTTCGCCGCTGCAAAGAACATGGTAGTTAGTAGCACACGATTCCAGCATAAGGTCCTGGATATCTCCTGATCAACGGACGAAGAACCAGATTGATCACTTGGTAATAGATGGCAGGCACTCATCTAGTGTAATGGATGTACGTGTGATTCTAGGTGCCAATATCGACTCGGATCATTACCTGGTGGCTGCGAAAGTTCGCACGAGATTGAGCAGGGCGAAAAACGTACGGAGCCGAACACAGGAAAAGCTGGATATTGACAAGCTACAAATACCGGAGATAGCAATGTCCTATCGACAGAATACCCCCCCCCTCCCGAAGACCCAGATTCGCAGTGGAAGCAAATCTCCCATTCTTTGGAAATCGCTGCAATGACTGAACTTGGCTATCAAAAACCACAGAAGGATAAGCCATGGTACGACGAAGATTGTCGCATTGCAACTGATGGAAAAGACGCTGCACGTATGGCAACGAAACAGTCAGTTACAACGCGTGCTGCGAGTCAGCGATACAAGAAGCTGAGAAGGGAGGAAAAGCAACTACTTAGGCGAAAAAAATGGCAGTGGGAGCAGAGAAAGAGTGAGAGAACTGAAATGTGCAGGATGAATGGTGAATTGCGAAAGTTTATCCAGAGGGTAAGAAGATCGACCAACGGGCCTAATAATGGGCTGCCCTCCTGCAAGGACGAGAATGGGAATCTGGTGACTGAGAAGCAGTGTATGCTCAAAATGTGGAGAGACCACCTTTTAGCACTACTCCACTCAGATTCTTCCACTGAAGATCAGGAGGTAATGATAGTGGAAGATAGTATAGACCAGGCAAGTCCACAACTGACCAAATATTCACGCTACGCCAAATACTGGAAAAGACCCATGAAAAGCAAATCGATACATACCACCTTTTTGTCGATTACAAAGCTGCTTTCGATAGCCCCATACGGGGAAAACTGTACGAAGCTATGTCTGAACTTGGTATTCCAGCAAAACTGATCCGCCTCTGTAGAATGACGCTGACCAATACCAACTCAGCAGTGAAAGTGGGGAAAGACCGCACTGAACCATTCTGTACCAAGCGAGGACTTAGACAAGGTGACACACTTTCGTGCAATCCCTTCATCATCTTAATGGAGATAATAATGAGAAAGGCTGCAGTAAATACGAACAAGACCATTAACACGAAAAGCCATATGTTGCTGGCGTATGCTGACGACATAGACATCATCATTGGGCGAAATATGCGAGAGGTTACTGTAGTATTTTCAAGAATCGAAAAAGAATCAGCGAAGGTGGGTCTTGCTGTTAATGAGGGCAAGACAAAATTGATGGTGTCAACGACTAGAGAAACCTCTCGACTTGGTCCGCACTTGAACGTTGACAACCGATTTAATTTTGAAGTGGTAGATGAATTTCTCTACCTTGGATCCGCCGTGAACAAGGACAACAACGTCAGCCTGGAGATAGATAGGAGAATTGTGATTGCAAATAGATATTATTTTGGGCTCAGCAAGCAGTTTAGGAACAAAGCCCTCTCTCGACGGACAAAAGTCCAGCTATATCAGACTCTCATTTTACCTGTCTTGACATTTGGCTCCGAAACTTGGGTCATATCGCAAGCGGATGAAAAACACCTGGGAGTTTTCGAGAGAAAAATTCTCCGTATAATATACGGTCTTCTTATGGAAAATGGCGAGTACCGAGCTACCGAACGCAGAGCTATATAATCTCTATTCTGACGTGGACATAGCTAGACGAATCAAAGTGGGCCAATTGCGTTGACTAGGCCATGTTATCAGAATGGATCAAGATGAGCCAGCGCGAAAGATTTTTGATAACGTACCCGATGGAAGCAAGAAAAGAGTATGACCAAGACTCCGCTGGAAAGACCAAGCAGAAGAATCCCTCCGTATCCTTGGTGTTACCTTTCCTGGCGAGAAAAGGCGAAGGATAGAGCCAGTTGGAAGAATATGTTGAAATTTGTTTAATTTGTTTGTTCAATTAATATGTGTAAGACGTCTGACCTCACGAGGTTGTAATATGGTCAATAATAGAAGCGCTAAGTCCAGCAAACCACATTAACAGAATTTGGTTCTGGGCAAGGTCTCGTCAAAATCTACCTTGTTTAAAAAGGGACAACTTTGGCACACCCATTTGTGCACCTCTCGTACAAAAAATGGTTGACTGTCCGTTTGATTACTGCAATATCTCACGTAAACCAAAACCGATATTAATAACATGTGGTACTAGCCAATATTTTGTCCAAAGTTACTGGGTAATACAAGTCTTCTACTTTTCCACGCCCATTTTTTACCCCCCACATAAGTGTTGATCGACAAACCGTCAAAAATAATACAGGTCCTAATTAAATTGGAACTTAAATAATATTTTCAGCAAAGTCAATCAGCTATTGAATATAAACGAATTTGTCACGCAAATTCGCAACTGACGGTTTGTCGGCTTCAAAAATTATAAACATCCTTTAATGGAATTGTGACCTTATGGATGACTCAAGGTGAGGGTATGTTTATGTCGTTTAACTCGACCGAAATTTCTATGCTGGTTCAGTTTTGTGTTAAGAGTAGCTCAATTACTTTCTAAACATTTCCACTTTTAGCGAATAAACTCTAAGTATCCTTCTAAATGTTAAATAAATATTTTTCAAATAATTGCCAAATGCAATGATCTCCTAACATTGATTCATCTCTTACATACATTTAAAAAAAACAATCTCTTGCCGCAGCTCCCTAAGGTATGCAATATTTGTTAGATAATTGTATTTACTCCCTAAAGTATGCCGTGAATAATGAAGTTAAACATTTTAAAGTGATTTATTATAATAGTCATCGTTTTGTAACCGGTTTTTAATTCCCATTCATTTTCGTTAATGTTTATGACATTTTTATACGTTGTTAGTTTTCTGCCATTTAAGCTTTCCCCGAAATACCATGCCATGAAACAAATTCTGGGGCGTTTTTTAATATTTTACAATTTTTCCCCACTTCTTTTTGTCTCAAGAAACATAAGAAATATAAACTTTTTTATTTTGTTTTTTGCTTCTAAATGTTTTCATTAAAGAAACCCTCTTTGGATAAAAAGAAAGCCTTTTTGTTGTTGTATTCAATTCAAGCTGACCGAAGCGTTTGCAAAAGGGGGAAAAATTATATGCTAAAGAAAATTTAAAATAAACATTCACAAGGGTATAAACCTCCCAAAAGTATACTATACTATTGCGTATACAAGACCTCTACGAAATCCTAAAATGTAGCAGTAGAAAGAAACCCCTGTAAATGTCGGAAGAAGGAAATGATTTTCTACTTTAAATAATCTTTGGCAAAGCAAAAATTTATTTTATATATTCGTGTCTATAACAACATTCATCATGTGACCAACGATCCGTAAAGCAAAAAGTAAACAGAGTCTTAACCCTAACAAAATGTAAGGGATTCTATCGGGGAAAAAACAAAGTTTTTGCCTATGAATGTTTAATTTAAGCCAGCAAAGAGAGGGTTATCCTAACTTTGTTCTTTCTTTAACCACAAACAAACAGACAGACGTTAAGTTCAGCATGGACGAATCATTGCATACCCTCTATGACTGTAATATGAAAATAGGGAAAAATTAAAAGGATCAAATGTAGGGGACAAGTGGCATTTCACATTTCACTGATCCTGCACCAAAATATGTTAAATTAATAAATGTAGATTTTCCCATTACATCACATGAAGGGACATGAATCAGTGAGCTGTGCGCTTTCCAGTTTTGACGCACGCATTTTGACCTACAGTTTTACACCGGCTCCGAACGGTTTTTTGAGAAGCTATTTCATGGTTAATTACTCGATAGTGTCGCCGTCACTAAGCGAGGCGGCCGTCAGTGAAAGAGTGTTAGGTGGTCAGAGCAGGGATCGTACCCACGTTCTCTCGCACAGCAGCCGCGCACACTAACCGTTGCACCACCAACAGCCACTAAAATATGTTGTTCTTAAGAAAAAGCCTCCTCAATAGTTAGCTGCAGTATAGTAAAGCAAGAGTGGCCGTCGGTGGTGCAATGGTTAGTGTCCGCGGATCTTGTACATGAGAACGTGGGTTCGATCCCTGCTCAGACCACCTTACATTTCTTTCGACGACGGGCACCTCGCTTAGTGATGGCGTCACTATCGAGTACTTAGCCATGAAAAATCTTCTCAAAAAAACGTTCGCAACAGGTGTAAAACTGTATAAAGCAAGTATGGTGATGCTGCAGTCAGTTGCAACGCACGACGTATTTACGGTGTAAAATTAAAAGGCAGTGAGCTGATGGTTGTAAGCACAGTCGAAAAGTCAAAGAGTGAGGCATGCTAGAAATAGACTGACTAACTTAATTAGCTACAGTATAGTAAAGGAAGTATGGTGTTGCTCCAGTCAGTTGCAACGCAGTTAATTGCGATGCGGTAAATCAAGAAGAACATGATCTGAAGGTACCACATGCATTATAAAAAGAGTGGAAACCACCGAAGAGTAATACGAATAGGTTAGGTTAGAGTAATTGTGTGTTCCTTCCGTTTTGAATAGCCACGATACCTTGAAAAGAAAATAAATAAAATAGACGAAAATGCCAGTAATAAATAGAGGTTACCCAATTAGTACTACTAATGTATAAGTTGAGTTGACTGCGGTCGATAGTACCCAATTTCAGTATTCCGTCAAAAAAGGCTTTCCCAAAATTCTCCTCCTTATGTCTGCCAAGGCTGGGCACTGTAGGAGATAGTGTTCAGGGGTTTCCGTCGTAAGCTCGTCGTCGCAACCGCCGCATTAACGTCTGTATTGTACTCCAACGTTAGGAGCATGTGTACCTATCGTCCCATGACCGGTTACGACAGCTGCCATGCTACCTATTGTATTACTGTTCAGAGTCAACAGGAACTCGGTTCTCTTGCCGTCATATAGATAGTGAATTCTCTCAAGTTTTTATCTGCCTCGTGGTGAAATTGGCGTTCAATCACGTCACGCACCACTCTTAGAGGACTTTCAATCACGTTTCGTCCATTCGCGTTTTCACTAGAACTGTACCTGGCTTGTTCATCAGCGACTTCGTTTCCGACTATATTCGAAAGACCCGGAATCTATACTAGGGACAGTCTTTTCGTGACGTCGATCTTATCTAGCCGTCGGTGGTGCAATGGTTAGTGTGCGAGACTCTTGTACATGAGAATGTGGGCTCCATCCCTGCTCCGACAACCCTACATTTCTTACGACGACGGTCAACTCGTTTAGTGACGGCGGCACTATGGAGTAATTAGCCATAGTATTCTCAAAAAAACGTTCCGAATTAGTGTAAATCTGTAGGTCCCAATAAGTGAGTTTAAAATTAAATAGACCAGAGCTCTCTGGTTATGAAAAGCTCTTCACAATCCCTTCAAGTGATGTAATGGGAAGCCATTTTTGTTTATTGATCTCGTCTAGCTGACTCCTGCATTCACGAACCAGTATCGATCTATTCTCCTCTGAGGATAGAGGTCTTGTCGGCACTTGTTTATGCGAGAAGGTTTTCACATACTTCCCTACTACAATGTGATTTGTTAACTGAAAACACGCCTCAGATATTGGCACTACTTCCGCTTGAAATATACTGACAGGGAGACCGATTGATAGTGTTATATGAGTAGATCCCAGCTTCCACTGCACTATCCATCTTAAAACCATTCATAATAATTCAAACATCCTGCAATGGAGATTGGTTCTTCCACTCTTCTCTATGTGGTATGATTGTTCAGAAGTTTTCCGTAAGTTAAGCTTTGGAGTAGCATAGTCCGTTCTCAGGTACGAGCCCACTGGGCAAAGTGCACAGAATTCAACTATGCCCATAGATTCCTTGCGTCCAAAATTGCAACTCTCTAAGCTGCAGAACACTTTTGACCGCTACACTATTAGCAAATTGTTCAATCGGAAGTAAATTAATCATATTTTTGAGAGCAGCAGAGGGGCACATTCATAATGCCCCTGTCGCACCATCGTACACTGTTTTCTGTACTGTTGACAGTTTTCTATCTTTCTCCAAAGCCGACCAGCATGCAGAATACTCCCTTGATCAGAACGGGTCTAACCACCTCCGTGTATATTCATAATACAATCCTAGGGTTTAGGCCCCATGTCCCACTAAATGGTTTCTTGCAAACGTAGATGACAACTTGCACCTTTTTACCTCTGTGTTCAATATTAAGTTTCCAGCTGAATTCGGATCCACAATTACACCCACAAGCTAAAAAATAACGGCCCCAACAACATATTAGAGGAAGCATGTACATGTTTTCAAGCATTATTTCCGCTTTTTATTTCTTTATTGTTTCAGTTTTCTTCAGTTTTCAACAATCATATCCACATTTGGGTCACAAATCATTATAATACTCGTATAACCTATTAATCACGGTGTCCCAAACATATGATATTAAATAGCAAACACATTGTGTTTGGACACAAGTATACAATATTTTGCAGCAAGCTACAAACACGTTATATTTGCATACAAACAATAAAAAAAAAGGAAATTTTTCAGCGTGCAGATACTTCGGCCTATCCGACAGTCTAGTAGTTTACCATTGAGTGAGGGTAGTCGATATTGTGGAATAGTTCGCCTATTCGGGAATAGTTGCAGGTCAGTTTTATCCGGGATATCGCCTGGTCCACAACCTGCAGCCCAAGTATTCCCCATGACTTCACTTTTCACGGAGACAAAGTGATCTATTACAATTACCGCGACATCTTCCGCAAACGCAATTACCCTTACCCTTCTGTTACCCAAGTTCAGCAGTATAGAATTTGTAACCACTAGTCATAGGAGTGGTGATATCACCCCACCCTGGGGTATACCCCTGCAGAATACTTCACCCCACTGTGCGCTTATACGTCTGGTCGACAGAATTGAGTCTATCCAAATCACAATACTTTTGCCCACATTCACATCTTCGTATGATACTTTCAGTTCTGACAATATTAACCTTTATTTTCGTAATCTTTGAATATCGTACTCTACAAGAGCTACGCCACAAAAAAAATTAGACCATCAATTTATTTCTTTGCTCCATTTTTTCAATATTAGTTAAAAGGCACACGGTCCATGTAAGAACGTTGCAAATTCGACTTTACACTTTTTAAAGTTAAAGTATGGACTCAAAACGTACCGGACGTTTCCCGTATGTTCGAGACTCTTTTTGACCCGTTGCATCCCTTTAACACACTCTGATGGCCCATAGGGGTCAAATCGGTTCAGTTAGATAATTAGTACCTACTGCACTATTGCTGCCACTACTATCTTCTACAAATCACCTATGGATACATATGCTCTATCTCCTACCTATGCATTTATAGGTGCCAAAACCTCTAGGGCAAACATACTTGCCTGTGGTTGTCAAAGGATTAAAGGCGCCCTCTATATACAGGAAGGATGCCGATGTATACTCTCCGTCGAATTTTCCTTTATATACATGCTGAAAAATGTTTCTTTTCTTTTTTTGTTTGGATACAAATATATCGTGTGTGTAGCTTGTCACAAATATAATATATTTGTATCCAAACACAGTGTGTTTGCTATTAAATATTACATGTTGGAGACACAATGATTAATAGGATATAATATATGTTTTTGTGACCCAAACTTGGCTTTGTTTGTTGAAAACTTCTGAAATCATAAAAGGTGGCAGACAGCAAAGAATCAAAAAAAGCAGCAGATCTTCAATTCATGAAAGCAATGTTTGTGCGTAAGGCTACGGAGATGTTCCAAACATATACATGTTTGCACGTTAGTATATGGATGTTCCAAACATATTCATGGTTCCTGCATGATTTTACATGAGCCGTTTTTCAGCTTGTAGGCATGCTGGCTGTTCTATACACCACTATTAGTCCGTAGCGATCTGATATGTTTGTCCGATATTTTTCTTGAGTCTTAAGTATAACTGATTAGATGTTTATTGGTTTGAAATCCTTCACAGATTTATGGCTCTTTCCTGCCTTGGGAATGAATATGACATTCACCCTTCGCTAATTTACTGGGATGTGATTTAATTGTCGACTGGTCATGTATAATGCCCTGAGCCAAAGGAAAACTAACCTTATTCCTTTCTGTTACATTATCGGGTATCGGTGGTGCAATGGCTAGTGTGCCCGGCTCTTGTGCATGAGAACTTGGGTTCGATCCCTGCTTTGACCACTTTACATTTCCTTCGACGACGGCCACCTCGCTTAGTGATGGCGACACTATCGAGTACTTAGCCATGAAAAAGCTTCTCAACCTACCGTCTGAGATCGGAATAAAACCTCAGGTCCCAAAGTGACTGAAAAATTTGAAAGCGCACAGCTCACTGGTTGTGTCAAACTCTCCCCAATTCCTTCATGGGATGTAATGGAAAACTGTTTTTTTTACTTTATCGCAACTTTTCGATCAGGGCTTGGAGATTTGTATGACGAAAAACTATGTAATGGCCTCGAAAATTTGTCTATAGTATCATCGTCTACCACCTCCGCTGTCGAAAATGTATCACTGTTCCCTACACCCCCATCCGGGAAGTATGTATCCAGCCGTTTGACTAGGCTTGGCTCTGATGACTCCGTCCATGACCAATGCAGCCTCCGTATGAGGGATGCATTTTAGTGATCCTTGGATAGAATCTTGGTCAATCTGCAGGATTCCCCGAGGCTTTCAATCGACTCTCAATAGAATTTCCATGCTGTCCTCTTCGCCTTTCTTATGTCTCTTTTATACCCTCGCTGTGCGTTCTAGAAGGGCTCCCAGTCCTTGCTGATGTAAAATTGATTAAAACATATCTTGCCTTTCTGCTCAACTCAGTTAATTCTCTGATCCACCATGGTGGATGTTCTCTTTTCAGTCTATTGACTGGACATGACTTATTGTAGGCACCTTTCATGATCATCTCCGAAAGTACTGCAACGTTTTCCTACAGCCTATTACAGTATAGATCATAGTGGTGCATTAAAATCAGAAGTATAATAAAGGGTGTCTCAGTAAGAATACACTTTTTTATTTTAAAATAAAAACACGTAGTTTTTGAAATAGTTGTGATTTTTATTGGATTGTAAAGAAGACATGTCCCGATTAAGTATGGAATAAAATATCCATCAAATAGCCCCCCACCGCTCTGATGACAGGCCATTAATCTTTACATGCAATTTTCCATGACCTTTTCACAGAGATGTGGCTGTATCTCACCGATGGCGTTGGATCTCGGAATTGAGCTCAGGAATTGTTTCTGGTTTATTCGCTTAAAGCCGAGATTTCATAAAACCCCCAAAAAAAATAAATCGCACAGCAATAAATCGCATGATCTTGGTGGCCGGGTGACATCAGAATTTCTTGAGATAATTTGGAAATCGTTGCTGTAATTAATCGATTGTTTCATGCGCTGTGTCGCATGTAGCGCCGTCTTGCTGGCACCACATGTCGTCCAGATCGATGCCGTCTAGTTGATGTCACAAGAACTTCGTTATCATGTTCCTGTCGTTTACAGTCACTGCAATTTCGGCCCAAACACGCCGCCTGAACAAAATCCGCACCAGACAGTTGCACGTTGTGGGTACATTTGTTTCTCATGGATTGCATTGGGATTTTGTGAGTCGCAAATTCGACAATTTTGTGTATTCACGAAGCCGTTCAGATGGAAATAAGCTTCATCGGAGAAGACGACTTCTTTTTGAAAAATTGGCATTGACTTGCTCCATTCCATTGAACGAATTGCCCAAGCTCTTTCCTTGGCCTGCTGGTCTGAGCTCCTGGGTAAACTGAATTTTGTACTCATGAAGGTGGAGGTCTTTTGTCAAAATTCGCTGCATAGTGTTTCGTGAAATTTGAAGTTGTTGAGAACGATGCGTAATTGATGATGCCGATGACGAGCAGCAATGTTTTCAAGAGACCGACCGGTACGTGGACGCACAGGAGTCTTAGTGTCCATAACCAGTCCAGTTTCTTAAAATTTGTTGACCACTCACTCACACTTCTCTCATGCTTTTCGTCGCTATCTCTGACTTTTCGAAGGCAATAAATTTAGCAACTAATACGAATTCTCAATTGTTTTGTCTCGTATAAATGCAGGGTAGAAGCGACAGTTTAAAATGCTACAAATACAAACACAAACGTAATTAATCGCTTAATAATGCAGCAAGTATGGCGATGGTTCTGTAAGATGCAACGCAGGATATTCGCAAGGAGTTTAACAACAAGACAACGCGTTAAAGCTGCTACACGCAGCAGAAGAGACACGGGCAAAAATTCTGAAAGTGTCTCAAATATAATGAATAAACTAATATACTTCCCACAAAACAAACGCCCAATTTTGCATAGTGCTGTCCTTCCAGGACCTGTTAAGGGCGGGACGTAAAGGGTTCAAATGATAAGCTGATTATAGATTTTTAGCTTTCCTTTCTTTAGCTGTTACTTCTAAAATTTTGTTAAAACTGAATATTAAATGATCTACTCGACCCCTTTCAATCTAGAAAAAAAGACACATCATTTGTTATGTTAATATTTTCTAGCCATGAAACGTTTGTGGAATTTTCAAAATACATTGCTAAACGGAAGAATCAGAAACAGACATTAAATAAAGAAAACTCACTCTGTCACTTAACATTTTCGTCAGGAAAAAAAATAAAATATATTTTTGTATGTAATCCTAAAACTATACATCAATTTCGTAACGAAGTTGGAACGGGCAGCACGACACCATGCATATATTATTGTAGATTTATGATATGTTATATCTTTTTTGTCTGAAATGAAATTCATTTATCATTGTTTAATCTAAGGTACACATTTTTTTATATTTATATTGTTATTTGAATAACGTTTAGGAAAATTGTAAATCATGCTGAATGTTGGGATATGGAAATTAATTGCAGCCTCCTAAAAGTAGACTATTCACCCAATACAATACACAAGTGTGCAAACAGTTGAGATTAATTGTTAATAATTTTTATAGATAACGAAAACAGATTAGCTTAAATTTGTTAAGTGACAATGCTAAGGCCTAATATGTTTGTGCAAAATACTGTAAAAGCTTCGACATCAAATTGTATTCAGACAGCAAATGATACCCACATTCAATGTTAGCATGCTGAGATATGTTAATTGATTGCCGCCACCTAAAAGCAGGCAAAATTTTCTTCAGCTAACAATATTCGCAAGTATGCAAAACTTTAAGTTACATCTACATACATACATAATAAGTAACGAAAAGATATTAGCTTTGAGGGCATAAAGTGTTCGTGATAAAATAGGTGTTTTAAATTTTCAACTGCAAATCCCTTAAAATGTGTATTATTTGCAACTACTCCGAAATACAGGCATGACAGAACAATACCAAATGTATGCAATTCTCGTGTTTAGACAGCAAATAACTTTAAAATCTTCCGCCAGTTTAAAATCCAGCAATTTCCCCTTCAATCCCAATCCTATGGTCCTGCACAAGTACCATTTTAGTTTCAGTCACCTCGATGGCGCCAAACATCCCCGGCAACATGTCCTGATTTTTTATAGCAAAAAGAGATTAGTTACGTGAGAGCGAGAGCCGGCAAAGATGCTATAAAACTACCCATAGAAACGACAGAATTGTTTAAGGTTTGTCGATGGTTCGCAGTAAAAGAATATTCCGTACTTTAAGGAGTCTTATTAAAGTTGCCTGAAAGTATGTGTGTAATGCCCGAAGCCTTAATAAATAACTCACTAGAAAAAGAAATGAAAAACAAACAATAAAATTAAATGCTTTAATAAAGTCTACTTTTAGGAAGTTTATTTACATAGCATACTTACAGGTTGATACGAATAAGTTTTTTAAATATGCTATCCTTTTAGGATAACGATTCCTGCCTTAAAACCACAAGATTTGGCTTTTAGTAATAAATAGTTGGCAAATATGCTGAGAGCGGAAGACGTCAAAAATTCTATAAAGCCTTCAAAAATGGTATAAAACAAAAAACTACTGCAAAAATTAAAGTTTACATAGAAAACCTTTATCATACTTTAAGGAGTTGTATTAAATTTCCATGACTATATTGTTACGAATTTTCTAATTGTTCTTTTTAGCGCTGTTTAATTTTCTGTTAATAAAATAAGGTTCTTTTTAAATTTCGATAAGTGTAACAGTTCACTTTATTTACATACACTTAACATTCACAATTAGTCTTTAGTCAATAAGAACACTACTCACCATTGCATACTCTTAGGCGGTTTTAAACAGACTGACTCCTTTTCTCCGCGCATCCGATATTTATACATGTTTAACACTATCGTTCCCAGATCCTTCGAACAGCTGCACCAATATTCCTTAAATTTCCTTATCTTTATACTCAGTATCGTTATAAATATTTGTTACGTATCAAAAGCCGTTTCCAGAACCAGTTCATAGTTGCCATTTGATCTGAAATTTTCGCTAAATATCTTAAACGAATTACTCAGTATTAAAATGAATTCATCAAGTAGCTGGTATTTTGCAGCAATGGCATACTTTCAGGCTTAGTTAATCAAGTTGCCCTACATGCCACAAACTTCGTCGGCATATGATTTTATTTTAATAGACATGTTAATTAAGCCTTTTTCTTAACAATTTGATAGGCTTGGAATCTCTAAAATGTAATTTAGCAGACAAGGAGAAAAAAAATAAAATTAAATATATTATTGAAGTCTACTTTTAGGAAGATTTTTACATAGTATGTTCGGAGGCAGATGAGATAGAATATTTTAAATACCGGTAAAAACCGGTCTTAGTAACTCATGTTTTGCCAGTTATTATAGAATTGGTGGTAAATTTCTTGGGTATCGAAGCCTGATGAGGACTGTGGTATGGACGATTTCTGTAGCCAACTGGATGTAAGCTCCTTGCGAATTGGTGGCATTAAAATATTTCTGGGAAATTTCTGGGAACACCCTACAGGAAATGATGGGAAGATATGGTCTTGGAACTGTGAGGAATCAAAGTGGTGACAGCCTCATAGATTTCTGTTCTTTCTATTATTGGGTTTCTTGCTGGACCACCAACTCTTATTTGGTCCCTTTTGTTTTCATTCAGCGGCTGGCAACGGTATTAGGAGCAAATTTGTGAAATACAATACGGATCGTCTACAGGACCCATCCATATCAATGATGTACGATCATACACTACGCACTAATTTGCCACAGGAAAGTCAAAATACGTGGTATGGTATTGTTCAAACGCTGAAGGAAACAGCCAAGGAGGTCCACGACTTGCTTTAAAGTACATTTTTCGATTGCTTGGGCCTCTATCTCGTGCACGATGTCGTCCATTTCGTGATTTAACGCCTAAACAGACTCGAAATCTATTGTGTAATAGTTACATTTCACGGCTTCCCAGAGTAACTCCAGCTGCACTCCAATTTGGCACAGGACAGTGAAAGTACGTGGTCTATCATTGTTCGAATGCTGAAGGCAACAGCCAAGTAGGTCCTTGGTAAGAAAAGATATGTGAATAAACCGTGGATTAGTCAATAATCGTGGACCGAAATTCGGAACCGTCAATGCCTCCACAATATGCGTACACATTGAATGTTCTGTCTTCTTCGTTGTTTGGATTTCTCGCAAATATAGAATACTTGTGTCCAAACACTTTGTGTTTGCTATTCAATATAACATGTTGGAGTCACAGTGATTAATAGGTTATAATATATGTGTTTGGGACCCAAATGTGGATTTGTTTGTTGAAAACTGTTGAAAATAAAATCCTGGCAGACAACAATGAAACAAAAAGCAGCAGATCTTCAATGCTTGGAAATATATCTTGTAAACATATACATGGTTCCTGCAATATGTTTCTGGAGTCCTCTTTCCATCGTGTATACGATGGAAGACAGGAACGTTGAAGAGCCAATTAAAATCAGACCGTCGGCAATCAGCACGTGGAGTGGGTTACATGTTGCGTTCAAATTGCGAAAATTATCTGAACAATATAGTGGAGGAAAATGAAAAATTTTCAAGTACAGGTAACGTCCGTATTGTGTACTCTTCAGTAAAAAAGCTAAGGGGGAACAACAACAGGATTACTGCATCGTTAAAACCTTATGATGGCACGGAGATATCAGAAAGTGGCGAGATGGCGTGGATTCTGTACGACACAGTCTAGACTTCCGTATGATGAAGATCAGCGTACCCCTTCGGCAGCACTCTCACGTCACTACCTGAGAAGGGATATTTCAACGGAACCCCATTCGCAAGCAGCGACCGAGGCGGCACTGGGTCCTCATAATATTCCAGTGGAGCTGTTGAAATATGGTGTATCAGCATAAGCAGATGTCATTACACCGGTCATATGAAGTGCTTAGATAGCCAACAAGATCCCTACGGAGGGGAAAGAGGGAAAAAGGTGATCTAACCCTGTGCAGGAACTGTAAAGGACCCTTAGGACTGCCCCTTATTCTTTAGCGGATCACGCCGGTGGTGGAGCAAATTGTGCGGAAGCAGCAGGCGAGTTTCAGGCCTCATCGTTTGTGTGCCGACCCCGTGAAGATATTCCGTATTATCATAGAACAGTCAGTTGAACTACACCCGCCTCTGTATCTAGTTTTCGTAGACTTCGAAGAAGCAAGCGTTTAATTGGTTACACCGCAACTCAGTGTGGTGCTCCTGGACCAAATAGGTGATACCGGACAAGATAGAGATCCGTGAACTGTAGGGAGATGCAGGGTTTAAAGTTAATTTTAATGGAAAGGAAATCCAACCTTACACCGCATCTGCGGGAGTTAGACAAGGATGTGTATTGTCCCCCTCATTATTTCTTCTACTTATGGAAGAGGTAATGGAGGCAGCTAATGCAGAAACACTATTCGGCATTCAGTGGAGAATGTATGAATATCTATATGATATCGACTATGCAGAGGACATATGTCATATGACCCACAAATTTGATGACATCGAGGCAAAGTTAAACAAAATCCCCGCAATGCGAAAAAAGAAGGATTGAGAATAAATTTAAAGAAGACAAAGCTAATGCGTATTCGACCAAAACGGAATTCTCCACTAACAGTTTGTGGTTCGTTAATTGAGGACGTGGATTCTCACAACTATTTAGGATGCATGATTACCTAGGATAGTGGCTCCGCGGCGGATATAAGGTCCGTGTTGCATTTCTAAACCTGCACAGAATCTGGTGCAATAAGAGGATATCGGAAAAGATGAAATTTCTTATTTTCAATTGCAGTATGAAGTCTGTACTGTTGTACGGTTGTACTACGTGGAGCTTGACCAAGCTGACAATGAAGAAGGTTCAAACGAATGGTGTGACATATACTCCGTATCTACTGGCCTAAGACAACTCCTAATGAACTACTCTGGAAACTTACACGGAATAGTCCTATTGAATTGAATAAACGTCGAAGAAAATGGACTTGGATAGGCTATATTCTTAGGTGCCCAACATCAGATATTCCTAGAGCGGCACTTGAATGGAACCCGCAGGGGTATCGAAGGCCAGGAACACACATATATTACATGGTTGCCCATTACATCCCATGAGGGATTTGGGGAGAGCTTCTCAGAATCAGTGAGCTGTGCGCATTTCAAAATTCCTAACGTTATTTTGAGAAGCTTTTTCATGGCGAAGAATATTCAAAATGTGTGTCGCTATCACTAAGCGAGGTGACCATCGTCGAAAGAAATACAAGGTGGTCTGAGTAGGAATCGAACCCACGTTCTCTGTTCAAGAGCCGCACACACTAACCATTGCACCACCGACGGCACCGAAGGCCAGGAATAGCACCAAATGCGTGGAAGCGGTGCCTGGAAAAGTAATATATAAGTTTAATCACTTGGCACAAACAGAAATCGATGGAGAGAATTCGATGACGAACTCTGATCTTAGTGAACCTATGATTTTAACTTTGTATTGCAATTTTGTTTGATATTGTTATTTTGTTAAAATATATAAATAATAAAAATAGAAGCCCACAGAGACGCTTTCGAATATAAAATATGGTTCACATCGAATCGAATTATACCGCATACTTTAAGGAGTTATATTAAAGTTGGTTCAATGTATGTTATCTGGCAACAAATAATAAATAAAATGCTCTAATGAAGTCTAATTTTAGGCTTCATTATTTAGACTCATTTTAGACTTTAATTTACATATCATAGCATACTTGTGGACGCCTGCGAAAGAATATTCAAAATGTGTTGGTTTTTTGAAGTAACAACATATTCAAACCACAAATTTGGACACTTATTAACCCATTTGGGTTCAAATGAAAAAAGGGATGAATTCGGTTTTTTTTTTTGTTATCCACAATTTGAGTTTCATTAATAAAAACGATTCGGAGTCTTTGTAAAAGTTAAGGTCCCAACCAGTGAGTCTAAAATTCGAAAGCATTTTTGTGTAAAGCTCCCCCCATATCCCTTAATGGGATGTAATGGAAAAATAAATTAACAGAATTTGCTTGAGTGCATGATAATGGGACTAATGGTGTTCAATCATGACATTTACACAACACTTCGATTGTCATCCTTCGTTTAACATCTGATTAGTTAAATTTTATGAAAATGGGTCACACATATACACTTACACATAAACACATCTACACATTTCTATCTCTTTATAATCTACCCAAGATATCTGTAATTATAAAACCACTGTATCGAGGTTTCCGTATTTGTGCGCAACACATGTGATGGCTACTAGTTTTCGTCCAAAACCACAAAGTTGTGGTCTATTTAAAATACAAAATCCTCAGTGTATGTATGTAGGAATATTATTATAATAACTAAATCCTTTTTCAGTACCGCGTTCGAAATCATCATATAGTTGCGCTGTTTTCAGTAGGATAAAAATGTAGGCAACGATTCTCACACCATAGCAGCGCCCTAGGGTATACTACACAAAAGTTTCACCCACACCCGCATAGTTGTTGCAACAGTTTTATTCATAAATTTGTGAAAACCTTGTGTCAGTAGCACATTTTTCACATGTTCTTCAGAGCTTTGCCCATGGTGTTTATGGCGTATTATGCTTCAAAAATCTTTACCTTTACCGCACGAATACTTATGGGTAAATAAAGCATATGTTTGGGGCTCCACCCGTAAGGGGGGTGGGTGAGAAAAAGCTAACAATATATTTGTTTACGCTTACTGAAAGGATAGAAAAATCCCTAAAACCGTTTAGAGGTGTGTAAATATACTACGCTGTATTTTTTAAACATATGTATGATTTATCATGGGCTGACATCATTTCACTCCTGAAAGTATGCACTGCCATACAAACCTTAGTGTTTATTTTGATTTAAGGATGCAAATTATTTACACAAATTTGTCAATGTTTCGTGTTAGTATTAGACCCACCATCCAGGTGTCGTTCCTACTATAAATTCTGGAGAACACCATCAACTATTACAAATCCCTAAACACTTCAACTCTCAATCAAGCCTGTTCGTCCGGTACCCTACACGACTACGTTGGGGGAAAATGTTGTCAGAGAGTGGCGAATAATTTCGAACTTCTAGTAAATAGGTAATAGTCGATTTGTATATGGAATGGACTGTTGGCATTATGTTGAGGCATAGAATTGTGGAAATTTCCTTCAAAAAAACTGCCCAAAAATATAGTTGAACGAAGAAGCAAATGCGGGATAATGAAATGCAGGATGGAAATGTTCAATGTTCATATGTTTCTTAACATTAAAATTCCATTTAATAAAATCCTTTTCCAAAAATACAATTTTCATGGCTGTTTATAAGAACTGAAGGATTAAAAAAAATCAATTACGTAAATTTTTTGAGTACAACACAATTTAAGCGGTGTTTCCGACAAACTTCCAAAAATCCTATCATCCACCAATACTCAGCTGGTTCCATCTGGTCTCTGATGGGTTTGTTTTTTTCTGCAACAGAAGTACATGTTGCCTAAAAGTATGCAAATAGTTTAACATAGTTGTAAATGTTTGTTTTGCTACACAGACAGAGTCGGCAAAGTGTTTGGTTGTATTATGTAGTAGGTGTGTGAATATGATTTTGTGTGTGTATGCATCAGTGGGAAAGCCATCTTGGCTGAAGTTTAGTGACCTGTAAAACTCTCTCACACACATCAACAGAAACCCATCCGGAAACTCTACAAAAACATATAAAATGACTGGTGTACTCAGGTAAATACTCTGTTTGCTAGAACCCCCCAAAAAAACAACTAAAAGTCTGTAGCCTACTTTTAGGCCAAAACCATTTGTGAAAAATTATGTATTCGACGAAATGGAGTATGAGAGTGGGTGAAATCTTGAAACTTTTTGGTGCTGCCTGATTCATTCAATCATTTTGTTAAAAATATTTTTGTTGGAAATGAAAAATTAATTTCTCATGATGTTGTTTTACTCTCTCCAATGAAAAAGGAAAAGGTGCAGTGACTGTACTTCTTTATTTTTGACAGAAGATACAAATTTAAATTTATGTGGGCTGTCCTTAAATAAAGAGAAGAAAAGGATAAAAAAAGTGTTAATGATAATAAATAATTTTGTAAATCAAGTCACTTCCAAGAGGACACATTTATAAAATAACAATCAAATGTCGGCTAATAGAGTGGATGAGGATAAGTTTTGACAAGATTAAAAAAAGGATTTTAGCCTATAATTAGTAAAGATATTTTCAGCTTTATTAGATAAAATCGCGCAAAAAAAGTGTGTTATAATTTATTCAATTTTAGACAATGACATACAATTGTTATACAGGTGTTACTTAGGCGTTTTTGATACGGTTGTTTGAAATTTGCGTAATGAACAGTTTTGCTCAAACTCTACATTAAAGTCACTATATCTGGAAAACTAAATGACTATTTATTGATCGAACAACAGATTCCTGACCAGCGTACTAAACCTAACTAAGAAACGCCAATTGGAAAATCTTAGACGAAAAAAAAAATTATTAAATTTTAAAAATCACAAAAAGTTAAAACTGAAAAAAATCTGGTTTGAGTAAAAGTAATTGCATTTGGTGCGGAAGTTTTTTTTGCAATAACAAAACTGTAAAGAAACAGTTGTTCATAGTTTTTCATGCCCTACATTATACTCCGAGAGCATTCGCCGCAAAAAAAAAATTACTAAACCTAATATACATGTTTCCTGCAATATGTTGCTTGGGCCGTTTTTTTTCAGTGTGTGGCAAAAATCGCTGAACATAGCACGATAATGCTCGCCATTGACAGTAACGGCGGCTCCTTGCCCATTTCCCAAGAAAACTGAGCCTCCGTTTTTTTCAGTGTGTGGCAAAAAATTGCTGAACATAGCACGATAACGCTCGCCATTGACAGTAACGGCGGATAATTGCTCATTTCCCAAGAAAACTGAGCCTAACTTAGAACCGCAAATTGGCGCCCTGCCAAAAACTGTACTCAGCAGTCACTCTTTGTGGATGCATTGACTCTCATCGACGACGTGTGGAATGTTCGAACCCCAAAATCGACAATTTTGTTTGTTATCGTTGCCCTAGAGGTGAAAATGATCTTCATTGGAAAACATGATTTCTCGGTAAAAATGTATCATCTTCAGCCAAGCAAATTTCAGCCCATTCAAGTGGAAACATATCGGATGAACACGAGACTTTAGTTTTTGAACTAACTCGACTTTAGAAGCCTTCATACCAAGGTCTTTATGCAAAATTATCCACAAAAAAGGGTGAGAACTGTCCATTGCTGCAAATGCTGGCGATGTTGATGGCAGCCCGAGCACACTTTCAGCTTCAGTGGCAATATTATCCACTGAACGCACTAGACGAGCACGAGATCTTTTGTCCAATAAGTTCCCGGATTGATGATCCCGCCTCACAAATTGATTCACAAAGAGCGTTTTGGTGGTACTATATTTCTATAGAAAATATAAGTAGTTCGTAGATTTCTTACAGATCGAGTTGAAGACCCAGAACTTTGGAAGGAAGTTTTAACATTTCCCTATTTTTCTCAGGCGGAAATTTCTAAATTTTAACAACAAATGTGTTACTTCATAAATGTAAAATTGATCATATGCTTTCAAAAAACGGGGAGTTACAATTCCAAATTTTACATGATCCATTAATGTTAATTATACGTAGCGTAATACCATAAATGATTACACTAGTTTGCAGCAGAATTCGACAAATGTGTAAACCATATTCATCGCATCATCGTTATGAGGATAATAATGTGAAGCTACTCCAGACAATGGGGATTTACCCATCACGATTACCAATTACCCGCAGGGTAATGGAGAAAATAATGGGTAGTTACTCACGACAATGGGGAGCCAAAGATTGACAGCCTTCTGTTCTCAGTCATATGATTCTGATTTTTCCATGCACGAGCAAAGGTAGAATATTTTTGATATGTACAACAACTATAGTCTTTGCCTGAAAATAAGTATTGATGTAGCGGCAGCGAAAACCAACCAGGTCGTCGTCGCCAAAGAATATTAAATAGTATAGAGAACTCATGGCACGAAGTGTATGACTCAAAAGCACTGGCGACATCTGGCGAATTATTCAAAACGCATTACTTTCTTTTTTTTCACAACTTCTACCATTCAGAATTTAGATCTGAAACATTGATGCATTTTCAAACATATATGTTTTTTTATTGTTTAATGTAATAACATTGTCGAAATGATGCATTTACATTGAAATATTCTATAAAGAGAATAAGACTAGATTATGCTCTTTCTATATGAGAGCGGAAAAAGAGTGCAATAAGTTCTCTATACTATTCAATACTTTTTGTCGTCTCTCTGTTTATGACAAAACAAAAACAATTATTTCAGTAATCGCTTTATTTATTTTTCAATTATTGCTTTATATTACATCTATTGTTAAAGCAGATGTTAGAAAAAAGAAAGTGCAATAGCAAAAGAGCCTTCAGCACAAAACCTATTCTCTTTTTATTTTCCATTGTAACACTTACTAATGTGTTCATAGAAATCGAACACTTACCGTGTAAGAAAAAGGTGTTTACACATCGCCGTGAGTTCGAACACTCATTGATTTTTTTTCTAGCGGCTGCAGTCAAGGCTTTCCGATGGGCGTCCTGAATGGATATGCGACCAGTGATGCGTCTCAGGTTGAGCAAGTGACTGATGTCACTGAAGCTCATCAAGACATCGGGCATTATCTTTAGGCCTTCGAAGGCGAATGAACGAAACATACGGGCCAACGGCTTATACAAACCAAAAGAAAAAAACCCAGGTTTGACATACTGCATTCTGGTCAGCATCTGATCCACAATGGTAGACTGCAATCAAATATCCTGGTAGAAGGTAAAACGCAAAAACCGGGTGGGCTAGGTTTGCCTCCCGCCACCGTTCATAATGGCAGAGAATATACCAGAACGGAAAACAAACTCTATATAGATCCAGTGCAAGTATCCAATTGGCAGATGCCGTCGAAAGTTATAAGGCTGACAGTTCCGGTATCCAGGAAATTCGATAGACAGGACATGGCTGCACAGTTGCCATGAGAAAAAACATGAAGTTGGTTGCGGATTTGTAGTTGCCAAAAGACTGCGACATCTAGTCTCTAGGTCCAATCCTGTGAGTGAACGTATAGCGACAATTCCAATAAAAGTGAAATATTTTTATATTTCCCCAATTTACGACGAAAATCACGAATGCTCCACATAAGTATATGGAGGCATGAGGGAAACACACGAATATTTGAAAGGAAGTATATGGATATTTGGGTTGAAACACCTATATGGTTCCACATAAAATCATGCATATTTACAAGTAAACATGTTAATGATTGCATTTAAATATAAGTGAGCTTGGGACTGGCAAAGACATGAATATTTGAAATGTCTTCTCAACATTTTCATGGATCCTGCAGATTGTGTTCGGGATAATATGTTACAGAGGCCAGTTTTTCAGCGTGTATTAATAATAATAATGATTATACGCAGATCTTCGACTAATTTGTATGAGCTACGATTTAACTCCACAACTACAGTCCTTATCGTTATGGTAGCCAACATTTTACTATGTTCTTAAGAAAACAATATTAATCATTCGTATTGCAGTACCCACTATCACCCAATGCATTTCTTTAATTGACTTAAACAAATTACATGGAAAGAAAATGGAAAATCCATTCAATAACATTATTTCCATTGAAATCCCCACCAACACTTTTATTACATGTATTCAAATAAGTGGATTTATAATTTTTAACGTCTTTCACATACGAATACCAATACTTGTTATTCAAATAAAACCACTTTAACATTTGAGAAAAAAGAAGTTAAAAAAAATATCAAAAGTTTCATTCTTTCTATACACAAACACACATTCATTTCCGTTGCAATTTGTACGGAAATTAAACATGTTCTTTCGTGAGTTTTACACGAATGTTCTTCGATTTATTCTTTCTTTAAAAATTATTGAAAAACTTTCTTACAATTCCAAAAACAACTACATTTAAACACTACGAATTTTGAAGTGTATTTTGGGAAAAAAAAGTCAAGTGAAATGAACTTAAAGTGGCCATCATCTTGTAAAAGTTATTAGAAATCACAAGGAGAAATATATGAAGGAAGAGATAAAATCTTGGTTTTTTCGCCTTAAACCTTTCTAAGCTCTCGAACAATGAAAGTTTGATCAAAGAATAATTGAATTTAAAGTGATACTTAGGTGAAAAGGTTGTTGGTTTAGCGAGGGATGGAAACTTTTTTTGCAAGTCAAAGTAAATGCAATAGATTTGAATTTTTCTTAAAAAATAAGATTTAAGCATATTGAGCAAAATATCCAGAATTAAATGGATTATACAAATGAATAAATTGTATATAATTTCACACAAAAACTCTAACAAACATTAGGCATATTACAACAACAATAAGATTTTTTATAGGTTGAACGATATGACATGTCCGCAACTCTTTGAGATCTTCCTTCTGGTTCTGGTGCTTAAGTCAAATGATTGACATAATTTTGAAGATGCATCTTTGCGATTAATTAATTGTTTTCTTAAGTTTATGATGGTTTTTGTTTCATCTTAATATAGTTGATGATTAAATAGTTATGGGCAATTTCCCTAACAAACTATGGAATTAATATCAATCATACGTACCATTCGCAAACAAAATCGATGAAAGTGCTGATAGTTGTCATGGTGTAGAAGTTACGTTTGATATGACTCGAAAAATTTAGAACCATAAAAATGTATACAAACAACAATGGATTTACAGAGTTACTTGTTGGAAAGAATTTTCATCAAGGGTTGGGTTTTGTTTGCAGGCATCTTGGAAACAAGAAATTTTATTTTTTTGAAGGAAAATATAAAATTGTTGCACCTAATAACTCAAATATAACTCAAAATGTCAAAAAATTAAATTTCGTACTAAACTAAGTCGTTCAAGATGTCTCTGGTATGACAAGATTCACAAATCTTTTAAAGAACTTTCTGTTTTTAATATTTTTAAATGTAATTCTTAACGTTGTGTTGGTTTTGGTTTCGTTGTAAATATAGGGGGTCCCAACGAATTTTATTTATTTAAAAATTAAAACGACACGCCTCTAATGACAGGTCATTACTCTTTTTATGAAATTATCCATGACTTTTTCACAGAGATGTGGCTGTATCTCATCGATGACACATTGAATCTCGGAATTGAGCTCAGGAATTGTTTCAGGTTTATTCGCATAAACCCGAGATTTCAAGAAATAAGGAAAGGAAGAAATCACACGGCGTTAAATCGCATGATCATGGTGGCCAGTTGACATCAGAGTTTTTTGACACAATTTGTTCCAGAAATTGTTGCTGCAATATGTTGATTGTTTCATGCGCGGTCCAGTAGATGCCGCCGTTTTGTTTGCCGCCGTCCAGTTGAGGCCACAACAATTCCGTTATCATGTTTCTGTAACGAATGCCGTTCACAGTCACTACAATTTCGGCCTCATCTTCCAAAAAGTTAGACCCAATCAAGCCGCCTGCCCAAAATCCGCACCAGAAAGTTACTCGTTGTGGGTACCTTTGTTCCTCATTTTTGAGCCCCAAATTCGACAAATTTGTGTACTCACGAAGCCATTCAGATGGAAATGCGCTTCATCGGAGAAGATGACGTTTTTTTAAAAAAAAGGATTGACTTCACTTTGCTTCATTACCCATTGAACGAATTGCCGGCGCTTTCCATGGTCTACTGGTTTGAGCTCCTGAGTACGCTGACTTTTGTACGCATGAAGGGTGAGTTCTTTTGTCAAAATTCGCTGCGTGTGCTTCGTGAAATTTGAAGTTGTTGAGAACGATGCCAAATTTATGTTTTCGGGTTTTCGGCAACACTCTTGTCTACAGCACCAATCTTTTAAGAGACCGACCAGTACGTTGATGCACAGGAGTCTTACTGTCCATAACCGACCCAGTTTCTTCAAAAGTGTTTACCCCTCTTCGAATGGTTGACACATTAGGTGCACCTTCTCGACTGAAAATTCTTTAAAGTTTGCGAGCGGTCTCAGCATAACTTTCCAAATTTATGCAATAAGTTTTCACAATTAGAACGCCCCATTTTTAATAATCGGAATAAACATATGTGACAACTGCTTAATTTCAGAGTTGCCACTTGCACAAAAATTGAGGCTAAATTCAAAAAGTGCAATCTTACTTAGAGACCCTTACAATAATGTTGGAACGAAGTCCCTTATCGCACGTTGTGGGAAAGAAAATTAAACAACTTTTTTTAAACACTATTATGCTACAACCCAGTATTATCACCTATATTGGGTACTTTTGCTTTAGTTTGTGTCCAGACTAACATATGTTGGGAAATTTCTTGTTTAATGGGAAGTTTTCTAGGTGGAGCCTGTAACCAATATTTAGTATATATTGTAGTTTTGAACCCAGGAAAAAGTAAATTTAGAAACCCCAAAGTTTCTTAAAAAAAGTAAATTTTGTCAAAAAAATACCTATTCATATTCCTAACCAAAGTAGCTTTTCGTTTATCTTACCTTATCTTAAAAAGAACATTTACTTAAAAAAAGTAAATTTTCTTTCAAAAAGTATCTTTTCTTAAATAAGTAGTTTTTTTTAAATTTTAAAATTTTTTTAAAAAATAAGTGCCTCTTCTCAAAAAAAAGTAAATTTTCTCAAAAGAATACCTTTTCATATTCCTAACCAAAGTACTACGTTTTCTTAAAAACAATATCTTAACTAAAAAAAGTACATTAGCTTAAAAAAAGTAAAAAGTACATTTTTAGATAAGTACGTTTTCTTAAAAAGTAAATTTTCTTACAACAAATTGTCTTTTCTTAAAAATCTACCCTTTCTTTAAAGAGTACCTTTTTTGTGAACCAAAATAACTAATCTTGAGATAAGTACCTACTCTTAAAAATTTACTTATTCTTGAAAAAATTACCAATTCTAAAACATCCCATTTCTTAAAAAAATACCTTACAAAAACTCCGTTTCTTAAAATTACCTTTTCTTAAAAATAAAATAATACCTTCTCTTTTCTTTTCTTCAGTTAAGTAGCCTCTCTGAAAATAAGTATATTTTCTTAAAAAAATAACCTTTTCCTAAAATGAGTTCTACTTCTTTAAAAAGTACCTGTTCAGAAAACAAGTACTTCTTTGTAAAAACAATTCATACTCTCATGGCTTTTTCTTACAAAAAGAAAATACTTCTTCTTAAAAATAGTACCTTTTCTTAAAAAAAACATTTGCTTTTAATAATGTTTAAATGTCTTTAAAAAATTACCTTTTCGGGAAAATATAACACAGTGCAACACAAAAAAATAACCATATACAAAAGTGATCATTTTGTCAGGCTCATATCTTGCAATTCGTTTGGAATTTTGATCTCTGAGGGAAGTTATAGCTTTTATCATAAAGAATAGAAGTTGTCCACATATAAAATCAAACTAACTTCATCTTCAAGGTCAAAATCGCAAAAAAAAATTTAAAAAAATCGATTTTTTTTACCTTTTTCCCCTTGTTCAGGTCCATAGGTAGCAAACCGTTCAAAATTCAAGAAAACAATTAACCAAAAAAATTTAACTAAGATCTCAATAAACAACTTTCTAGAACATATGAACTCCTAGGAATGACGCTACCTAAGCGCTCCATAAACGGTGTTAAGAATCATTCCTAGGAAGTTCATATATTCAAAATGATCACTTTTTTGCAAAATTACACCGAGGCCCCAAATTTTTGGGGGCCCATAAAAAAAGTGCATTACTTTGGGCACAACTGGGAAATACGGGTCTTTTTTTGTCTTTCATCACGTAGTGGTGTCCGTATATGGTTATATTTCCATGACTTAAAAAATTACACACAGAGTAATACAAATTCTTACAAAAACGGCCTAAAAATATACTTTCCTTTGTAAAAAAATACATTCTATAAAAATAATTTCTTAAAAAAAGTTGATCATTTTACAAAACCTATATTTTCTTAAAGATCCATTTAAATATCGCATTTTTCAACAGACGTCTTAGGCGTGTTGATAGTAACTAGTACATAGTATATAGCGAAAGGAACTTCCGGTTGTCCCCTGACACCTCATGTAATTTTTTGTCTCAGTTTCTTTTTCTGTACTCTGACATTCCATGGACACGGTTTTTGTTCACCAAAACTTACTATTTTCTATTTGAAATCAGTTTGATTTTTCTTCCTTTACTTCACTTTAAATATCTTGCTGCTGCTTCACGTCTTATTCATAGTATTTCCAACAGTTTGTACAATAAATCTTTGCAAATTCCGCTCTATTCTCTGTTAAACTTTCCAATTATTGGCAATCGTAATGATTTGAAGACAAATCACTTGCTTATCTCAATTTTAAACTACAAATTGCGGATCACTCAAATTAAATCGCAGCAATCAAGTCTAATGATGGTTAGATTTCAAGCATTAATTTCATAGCATTCAGTTAGACGAAGAATTGGTTTACTGGTACCAAGTGGGGAGTTGAAAATGTTGAGCAATTATAGTTTTAGATTTTCTATTCCATCCATTTCATTCATTCATCTTAAAATAACAAACCGACTCAGATAATTGCAAGTCTCCCACCACATGTATCCTTTATCTCAGTAATTAAGCACAATTGTATTTGAAACACATAATGGATGGCATCTTGTTCTATGAGTGCGAAATGAAATTTATCAGACTCATATGTGTGTTGCCTGTTGGTCCTTATGCCTGCCTGTTGGTTCGTCCCTTCATCTTTGTGTTGTATTGCTAAGAGTTTTTGGATGAAAATGTAATAAATTATCGTGCCAGTGTAATAAAACATACGTGATATGACTCTCGCTACTGGCGTTTTTTTTTACCAAATGTTCGAAATATAAATGAAACTGGGTGAAAATGTAGGCGCATCGTACCATGATGTGTGGTGAAAATATATATGTATATTCGTTTGTTACATGAATTTGAAGATGTGTTGCTATAGATTTAGGCCCGGTTTGTTTCCGTTTATTTTTTCTACGCAGAATACAATAAAGACTATAAATATTTCAAATCACCACAACAACACAAAGAATACACCAAAATATTTGCATTTCCTTTTACAATAAAACTGATGACATTAAACCCATTAAAAGTGGTAATAAAAAATTTTACATCGACCAAAAAGAATCACACAAAATTTTATGTCTTCATTTGAAACTTCGCCGGCATTCAACTTTATGGTGAAATAATTAAATTCTAGACGAAAATGTATAAATCTTTTGTATGATATGGCGCGAAAAGCATTCGAAATGGATCCGCGAAGGATGACGTAAAATTGTAAAGCCACTTTCCCTATATTTATTAAGTACGTAACACCTGAAATTTAATATTCATGGCACACGAAGTTCTACACTTTAATATGAATTTTATTTAACCTTTATACCCCTTAGGACTAATAAAATTATGGTCATTTCCGTATATATAGCACCGAATTAATATTACTAACACGTACCAAAGGACACACAAAGAAAACTCCTTGCCATTCTACTTGAATTTATGTGAGGTGCTAAACTACAGTCATAGGCCTCGCCTGATCAGTGTAAATATATCTTACCTTTGTATACGTTTGTAAAATCTGGCGCAAAAAGTATTTCAATAGGTGCTCGAAGGAAGACTTAGAATTGTATATCTGCTTTTGTGCAATAAATTAACATCTCGATTATAATACTATATTTTTCAGGTGCTAAGCTATCCTACCAGGACTTGCAAGTCCCACTATAAATAAATAGGAATATGTGTATCTTATATTTATATACATATATATTTGTACGATCTGGTGAAAAATGTATTCGAATCGGTACTCAAAGGAATACTTAGAATCGTATAGCTGCATTTGTGAAATAATAGAATATCTAGAATTTTGTATTAACGACAGATGAGTGTCTCGACTTCATTCGGATTTATATCTTATTTATTTAATTTTTCAAATTTAAATGGTCATGCCAATGTTTGTGTGCATATAGATTCGAATTAATATTACTAATACGTACCAACGCACCTTTAGTAGAGTCTTTGATATATAGTAATATAATTTTTGATATAAATGATATATAATTTTTGTGTATATAGATTCGAATTAATATTACTAATACGTACCAATGCACATTAAGTAGAGTCTTTGATATACAACTTGAAACAAAGACACATAACAATCCTAGTCACCCCAATTAATATTACTAATACGCATCAAAGTACACTCAGTAGAGTCATAGGCATTCGGCTTGAAGCAAAGTAATTTTAAAAATAAATTTTTACAATTTGGCTCTAAGTCCATTGGTTACATAGAAAGTGCTTAACTACTCTAATCGGCTTTGTAATGCGCAGTGTAAATACGAGAAACTAGAGAATTACTTGTATGTGCATTATCAAAACAGACGTGCAAACTGAATAGGACAATGCAATGTGACTTCACAATGTGTATATGGAGTTATGTGATTTTATAGAGATTGAATTTGTACTTATACTAACTACTTATAGGTAATGCTGAATTAGAGTTGAGACCTACACATTACATTCACTTAGTTTGATTGCTTTCATAAGCTCAAGAGTTGTCGGATGCTAACATCAGCCAGATTTGCTAGAAAGAAATCCCCAAAAAAAATTAAGCCCTGCGTTGCTTGCCGCTTTCTGTAAAGAGTGGGCACAGACACAGAAGTTGCTCCAGCTTCTCTCTGCCACCACAGCTTCTAAAAAAGTCATTTCTCAAGACTTTCAGTCTATCTGCACTCCATTCAATGAGTTACCGACCTGACGTAACGGCCTCAAGAACGACAGCAGGGCGTTAGTTCGTTTTAAGTTTAGGCGGGGCCACATCAGTACCCACTTCCTTATATTTGAATTTGAGGAGCAAGAAATAACTAAGAAATAAAAAAAAATTAAGTCGGATGTCCTCGTGGTACCACCACTTCAAGGCGTCTGGATTGAAATGGTTGTAAACAAACGTACGTTTCATCGGTAGATTGTTATGGTAATATCAACGACCGAAGATCATATATAATGGTTTCGCATTCAAGTTGGCAAATGCAACGGTGTCTTTACAATTTCGTAAGCAACGAATAGTATTTATATTTAGTACTGAAGCAACGTATTTAAATCAGATTAATTCATTTAACTTCAATTCAATTCACTTCAATGCACTTCCATTCAATTCAGTTCAATGTAACTTATCTCAATTCAATTCAATTCAATACAATTCAATTCCATTCAATTCTATTAAATTCTATTCGAAATTTAATGTAATTGCAATACAATTCCATTCAACTCAATTCAATTCAATTCAATTCATACAATTCATTCAATTCATTCAATTCATTCAATTCATTCAATTCATTCAATTCATTCAATTCATTCAATTCATTCAATTCAATTCAATTCAATTCAACTCAATTCAATTCAATTCAATTCAATTCAATTCAATTCAATTCAATTCAATTCAATTCAATTCAATTCAATTCAATTCAATTCAATTCAATTCAATTCAATTCAATTCAATTCAATTCAATTCAATTCAATTCAATTCAATTCAATTCAATTCAATTCAATTCAATTCACTTCACTTCACTTCACTTCACTTCACTTCACTTCACTTCACTTCACTTCACTTCACTTCACTTCACTTCACTTCACTTCACTTCACTTCACTTCACTTCACTTCACTTCACTTCACTTCACTTCACTTCACTTCACTTCACTTCACTTCACTTCACTTCACTTCACTTCACTTCACTTCACTTCACTTCACTTCACTTCACTTCACTTCACTTCACTTCACTTCACTTCACTTCACTTCACTTCACTTCACTTCACTTCACTTCACTTCACTTCACTTCACTTCACTTCACTTCACTTCACTTCACTTCACTTCACTTCACTTCACTTCACTTCACTTCACTTCACTTCACTTCACTTCACTTCACTTCACTTCACTTCACTTCACTTCACTTCACTTCACTTCACTTCACTTCACTTCACTTCACTTCACTTCACTTCACTTCACTTCACTTCACTTCACTTCACTTCACTTCACTTCACTTCACTTCACTTCACTTCACTTCACTTCACTTCACTTCACTTCACTTCACTTCACTTCACTTCACTTCACTTCACTTCACTTCACTTCACTTCACTTCACTTCACTTCACTTCACTTCACTTCACTTCACTTCACTTCACTTCACTTCACTTCACTTCACTTCACTTCACTTCACTTCACTTCACTTCACTTCACTTCACTTCACTTCACTTCACTTCACTTCACTTCACTTCACTTCACTTCACTTCACTTCACTTCACTTCACTTCACTTCACTTCACTTCACTTCACTTCACTTCACTTCACTTCACTTCACTTCACTTCACTTCACTTCACTTCACTTCACTTCACTTCACTTCACTTCACTTCACTTCACTTCACTTCACTTCACTTCACTTCACTTCACTTCACTTCACTTCACTTCACTTCACTTCACTTCACTTCACTTCACTTCACTTCACTTCACTTCACTTCACTTCACTTCACTTCACTTCACTTCACTTCACTTCACTTCACTTCACTTCACTTCACTTCACTTCACTTCACTTCACTTCACTTCACTTCACTTCACTTCACTTCACTTCACTTCACTTCACTTCACTTCACTTCACTTCACTTCACTTCACTTCACTTCACTTCACTTCACTTCACTTCACTTCACTTCACTTCACTTCACTTCACTTCACTTCACTTCACTTCACTTCACTTCACTTCACTTCACTTCACTTCACTTCACTTCACTTCACTTCACTTCACTTCACTTCACTTCACTTCACTTCACTTCACTTCACTTCACTTCACTTCACTTCACTTCACTTCACTTCACTTCACTTCACTTCACTTCACTTCACTTCACTTCACTTCACTTCACTTCACTTCACTTCACTTCACTTCACTTCACTTCACTTCACTTCACTTCACTTCACTTCACTTCACTTCACTTCACTTCACTTCACTTCACTTCACTTCACTTCACTTCACTTCACTTCACTTCACTTCACTTCACTTCACTTCACTTCACTTCACTTCACTTCACTTCACTTCACTTCACTTCACTTCACTTCACTTCACTTCACTTCACTTCACTTCACTTCACTTCACTTCACTTCACTTCACTCATGTCACTTCACTCCTTCACTTCACTTCACTCACTTCACTTCACTTCACTTCACTTCACTTCACTTCACTTCACTTCACTTCACTTCACTTCACTTCACTTCACTTCACTTCACTTCACTTCACTTCACTTCACTTCACTTCACTTCACTTCACTTCACTTCACTTCACTTCACTTCACTTCACTTCACTTCACTTCACTTCACTTCACTTCACTTCACTTCACTTCACTCTCACTTCACTTCACTTCACTTCACTTCACTTCACTTCACTTCACTTCACTTCACTTCACTTCACTTCACTTCACTTCACTTCACTTCACTTCACTTCACTTCACTTCACTTCACTTCACTTCACTTCACTTCACTTCACTTCACTTCACTCACTTCACTTCACTTCACTTCACTCACTTCACTTCACTTCACTTCACTTCACTTCACTTCACTTCACTTCACTTCACTTCACTTCACTTCACTTCACTTCACTTCACTTCACTTCACTTCACTTCACTTCACTTCACTTCACTTCACTTCACTTCACTTCACTTCACTTCACTTCACTTCACTTCACTTCACTTCACTTCACTTCACTTCACTTCACTTCACTTCACTTCACTTCACTTCACTTCACTTCACTTCACTTCACTTCACTTCTCACTTCACTTCACTTCACTTCACTTCACTTCACTCACTTCACTCACTTCACTTCACTTCACTTCACTTCACTTCACTTCACTTCACTTCACTTCACTTCACTTCACTTCACTTCACTTCACTTCACTTCACTTCACTTCACTTCACTTCAATTCACTTCACTTCACTTCACTTCACTTCACTTCACTTCAATTCACTTCACTTCACTTCACTCACTCATTCACTTCACTTCACTTCAATTCATTACTTCACTTCACTTCACGTCACTTCACTTCAATCACTTCACTTCACTTCACTTCACTTCACTTCACCTTCACTTCACTTCACTTCACTTCACTGCACTCACTTCACTTCACTTCACTTCACTTCACTTCACTTCACTTCACTTCACTTCACTTCACTTCACTTCACTTCACTTCACTTCACTTCACTTCACTTCACTTCACTTCACTTCACTTCACTTCACTCACTTCACTTCACTTCATTCACTTCACTTCACTTCACTTCACTTCACTTCACTTCACTTCACTTCACTTCACTTCACTTCAATTCACTTCACTTCACTTCACTCTTCACTTCACTTCACTTCACTCTCACTTCACTTCACTTCACTTCACTTCACTTCACTTCACTTCACTTCACTTCACATTCACTTCACTTCACTTCACTTCACTTCACTTCACTTCACTTCACTTCACTTCACTTCACTTCACTTCACTTCACTTCACTTCACTTCACTTCACTTCACTTCACTTCACTTCACTTCACTTCACTTCACTTCACTTCACTTCACTTCCACTTCACTTCACTTCACTTCACTTCACTTCACTTCACTTCACTTCACTTCACTTCACTTCACTTCACTTCACTTCACTTCACTTCACTTCACTTCACTTCACTTCACTTCACTTCACTTCACTTCACTTCACTTCACTTCACTTCACTTCACTTCACTTCACTTCACTTCACTTCACTTCACTTCACTTCACTTCACTTCACTTCACTTCACTTCACTTCACTTCACTTCACTTCACTTCACTTCACTTCACTTCACTTCACTTCACTTCACTTCACTTCACTTCACTTCACTTCACTTCACTTCACTTCACTTCACTTCACTTCACTTCACTTCACTTCACTTCACTTCACTTCACTTCACCACTTCACTTCACTTCACTTCACTTCACTTCACTTCACTTCACTTCACTTCACTTCACTTCACTTCACTTCACTTCACTTCACTTCACTTCACTTCACTTCACTTCACTTCACTTCACTTCACTTCACTTCACTTCACTTCACTTCACTTCACTTCACTTCACTTCACTTCACTTCACTTCACTTCACTTCACTTCACTTCACTTCACTTCACTTCACTTCACTTCACTTCACTTCACTTCACTTCACTCACTTCACTTCACTTCACTTCACTTCACTTCACTTCACTTCACTTCACTTCACTTCACTTCACTTCACTTCACTTCACTTCACTTCACTTCACTTCACTTCACTTCACTTCACTTCACTTCACTTCACTCATTCATTCACTTCACTTCACTTCACTTCACTTCACTTCACTTCACTTCACTTCACTTCACTTCACTTCACTTCACTTCACTTCACTTCACTTCACTTCACTTCACTTCACTTCACTTCACTTCACTTCACTTCACTTCACTTCACTTCACTTCACTTCACTTCACTCACTTCACTTCACTTCACTTCACTTCACTTCACTTCACTTCACTTCACTTCACTTCACTTCACTTCACTTCACTTCACTTCACTTCACTTCACTTCACTTCACTTCACTTCACTTCACTTCACTTCACTTCACTTCACTCACTTCACTTCACTTCACTTCACTTCACTTCACTTCACTTCACTTCACTTCACTTCACTTCACTTCACTTCACTTCACTTCACTTCACTTCACTTCACTTCACTTCACTTCACTTCACTTCACTTCACTTCACTTCACTTCACTTCACTTCACTTCACTTCACTTCACTTCACTTCACTTCACTTCACTTCCTTCACTTCACTTCACTTCACTTCACTTCACTTCACTTCACTTCACTTCACTTCACTTCACTTCACTTCACTTCACTTCACTTCACTTCACTTCACTTCACTTCACTTCACTTCACTTCACTTCACTTCACTTCACTTCACTTCACTTCACTTCACTTCACTTCACTTCACTTCACTTCACTTCACTTCACTTCACTTCACTTCACTTCACTTCACTTCACTTCACTTCACTTCACTTCACTTCACTTCACTTCACTTCACTTCACTTCACTTCACTTCACTTCACTTCACTTCACTTCACTTCACTTCACTTCACTTCACTTCACTTCACTTCACTTCACTTCACTTCACTTCACTTCACTTCACTTCACTTCACTTCACTTCACTTCACTTCACTTCACTTCACTCACTTCACTTCACTTCACTTCACTTCACTTCACTTCACTTCACTTCACTTCACTTCACTTCACTTCACTTCACTTCACTTCACTTCACTTCACTTCACTTCACTTCACTTCACTTCACTTCACTTCACTTCACTTCACTTCACTTCACTTCACTTCACTTCACTTCACTTCACTTCACTTCACTTCACTTCACTTCACTTCACTTCACTTCACTTCACTTCACTTCACTTCACTTCACTTCACTTCACTTCACTTCACTTCACTTCACTTCACTTCACTTCACTTCACTTCACTTCACTTCACTTCACTTCACTTCACTTCACTTCACTTCACTTCACTTCACTTCACTTCACTTCACTTCACTTCACTTCACTTCACTTCACTTCACTTCACTTCACTTCACTTCACTTCACTTCACTTCACTTCACTTCACTTCACTTCACTTCACTTCACTTCACTTCACTTCACTTCACTTCACTTCACTTCACTTCACTTCACTTCACTTCACTTCACTTCACTTCACTTCACTTCACTTCACTTCACTTCACTTCACTTCACTTCACTTCACTTCACTTCACTTCACTTCACTTCACTTCACTTCACTTCACTTCACTTCACTTCACTTCACTTCACTTCACTTCACTTCACTTCACTTCACTTCACTTCACTTCACTTCACTTCACTTCACTTCACTTCACTTCACTTCACTTCACTTCACTTCACTTCACTTCACTTCACTTCACTTCACTTCACTTCACTTCACTTCACTTCACTTCACTTCAATTCAATTCAGTTAAATGCAATTCAATTAAATTCAAATCAATTCAGTTTAACTTAATTTAATTTAATTTAATTTAATTTAATTCAACCCAATTCAATTACATTTAAATTCAATTCAATTGAATTCAATTCAGTTCAATTCAATTCATTTCATTTCAATTCAGTACCATTCAATTAAATTCAATGCGATTCAAGTTAATTTAATTCATCTCAATTCAATTCAATTTAGTTCAATTGAAATGAATTCAATTCAATTTTATTCAGTTCAATTCAATTCATCTCATTTCAACATAATTCCATTCCATTAAATTCAATTCAACTTAGTTTAATACAATTCAATTCAAATCAATTCAATTCAATGCAATTCAAGTTAATTTAATTTAATTTAATTCAATTCAATTGAATTCTATACAATTCAATTCAGTTCCATTCAATTCAGTTCAGTTCTGTTCAGTTCAGCTCAGTTCAGATTAGTTCAGTTCCCTTCAGTTTAGTTCAGTTCGGTTCAGTTCGATTCAATTAAATTCAGTTCAATTATAAGTCGCCATAATCGATATGTCCTTAAGATTCTAATGAAATTTATTCCGTTTTAATGACATTTTTTGTTAAAGAGTTATGGATCTTTTATTCTCATACCTTCGAATTAATAACAATTATACGTAGTGTAGTGCTTTCAACCTAATGGTTAGGTTGGATTATAGTGACTGTGACTGTGAGATTATTGTGGAAGCTCACCCAAGTAGTAGTGAAGGCATTTTGAATAGCCACGTTATCCTGAGAAGTATATAGCAAAAACAATATTTCAGCAATATATTAGTACAGCAACAATTAGTATAGTCAATGTATTTTTGAAACAGACTGAGTTCGATACTCCCCAGTTCCGGTACTCCGTCAAAAGGGCTTCCTAAAGTTGTCCTCTTTGTGTCTGCCAAGGCTGGGTGCCGTAGGAGATAGTGTTCAGGAGTTTCCGCCATTAGCTCGTCGTCGCATCTCCGACAGTAACTCCTGTATTGTATTCCAATGTTAACAGTATGTGCATCAATCATCCAGTTACTGGATATCCTCTAAACTGCAGAGAACATTTGGCCGCTACACTCTTAGCAAATTCGCGAATCGGAAGTCTATTCAGCATCATATTGAGAGCAAGAGAGAGGGCGTTCGTAATGGCCCTGTCATCCTAATGCTTGTTGTTCTCTGGACAGTTGACAGTTTTTTATCTTTCTCTACAGCCTGACGCCATACCGACGCTCCACAGGTTAGATCAAGTCTAACCACCGCTATGTGCATCCATAATACCATCCTTGGGTTTAAACACCATGTTTTACAAAATACTTTCTGGGAAGTGTAGAAGGCATTCTTAATTCTTTGTTCAATGTTAAGTTTCCAACAGAATTTCGGATCCAGAATAACAGACAGATACCTCACCCTATCCGGAAATTTCAGTTGCTTACCACTGAGTGAGGGTAGCCGATATTGCGGAACAGTTCGAGTATTCGCGAAAAAAAAGTATCAGTTTTATCCGGGTTTACACATAGACCACAACCGTTCATTAAGACAGTGTTGGAACTATAGCTTGATTTTCCTATATCTTATAAGAAAGATGTGGTAATTTTTATGTTTATTGCTTCGAATTAATATTACTTATACGTACCTAAGTACATCCAGTAAAATCTTCAGTATTCTGCTTAAAATAAAGTTTAACTACGACCTCATACTATTCATAATTTCTTGATTTTTGATTAAGTTCAAGTTGAGAACAATTCAAATGAAAGAAATATTCTTTTGTGTCAATTGATTTATTCTCCACACAATATAAGATACAAGGCAAGAGTATGTAAACTGTCATTTAAACTAACACTTTAAAAATACTTTAACGCCTTCATTTAGTTTATTGTCATTATTCTGTTCTATTGCAATTCTTTGTAATCTTATTTGAAATTCAAACTTTGTCATCACTCATTAATGCCATTGAAAATTCACTAAAATCTTACTTGAATGCGATTAATTGTATTTGTTGTCGCTAATTGTTTTTGAGTCTGTGTCATTCGGTTGCGTCAACATTTTAATTAACATCTAATGTCAAATAATGTTTCTGTATTTTATTTCATTTCAGTTGCATTCATTTGACTCTTACTAAGCCCCTAAAAGTATGCTAAACTTTTTGCTAAACACTTATGTGTATACACACATACACACAAACTTAAAGTGTTCAATTTGTGCATTGTTTTGTGGCTTTTGTTGCTGTTCATTTGTTCGTTTTCGTCTATTCCCTTTAATTCCATTCCATTTGTTTTAACCACATCTGAAACTATGTTCTCTAATTGATTGTTTTCGTTACATGTGTGCAACAGAGCAAAGAAAGAGACTCAGGCAAAGTAACATCAAACACTATGAATTTTTCCAAAAACTTTTCCCAATGTGAGTACCAACAATTTCCTTTGGCGGAGAAGGCGAGAGTTAAAAGATCGAAATTTCGATTTTAAATGGTAGCGGAATGCAGAAAGTATGCAACATTTTCTTTTAGAAAAACTTTTGCACATACATTCTATTAACAAGAGCCTTTTATGGTTGTGGAATACTTAATACATATGAACATATCAAAAGTTATCATTTTAGTTCGTTATACAGTTGATGAATTATATGAAATATTTTAAGTTTTTTAACAAACAATTTTTTATTGAATTTCATTAAACATACAATTTTTATTTTAAATTTAAAGAAGTTTGTCAGTTACCAATGCAAATCTATATTTTCTTAAAATTCTTATGGAATTTAGTTTATTTTAATTCCATTTTTGGGTTTGAAGTTATGGAGCTTTTACTGGCATACCTTTATATTAATGACAATCATACGTACTGTAGTACATTACTTACAATACGGACAACTATTATAATTTATATCAATCATGCGTACTGTATTACTAACACTATTAACAGAAAAGTATAACTACATGTCCAGTCAGTAGAAAGAAGAAAGAACGTCCACCATGGTGGAGCAAAGAATTAAATGAGCTGAGGGATGAAAGTGATTTTCGTGCTCAGCTGGAACTGGAAACCCCTCACGAACGCACAGCGGGTGTCTAAGAGGAAGATATAAGATAGCTACAAATCCCACTTATATTAAGTGTTGTATGACATTTTGTGTGTCAGTCGGTATTGTTGCCAACGTACCAGTGACATACACTCTAGCCATTCGCTGAACTTTGTTCAGTATCGCGCAGTAGTTGGAATTCCGTAAAGCCGTCCACCAGACTATAACGTCATACAGCATCAGGTCTACAGTTATAACTGCTGCCGTATATATCCAATGAACTATAAGCGTGATCAAACCCCAGCGTTTTCCTATTGCCTTTTTACAGCTATGTAGCTTTATCACAGCCTTTTGGCTCTTTCCAGAACCCTGGGTTTGAACTTTCACTTCCTGTCGAGTAAAAGCCCTAAGTATTTTGCGCTTTCAGAGAAGGCAATTTCAATGCCCCTTTACGATACAGGTACAACAGTTGGTACCTTATGCCTTCTGCTGAAAAGAACCAGTTCCATCTTGGTTGGGTTCACCAAAAGCCCATCTTGTTGTGGTATGAAGAGCCTGTTGCAGAATGTTGTGGAAATTTCTTGGAAATATCCCTCTAACCGCTATTGTCACGTCATCTGCGTAGGTCTCCAGGTAAAGCAGAGTACTGTTCGTGGAGACATGCCATCGCAAAGGGGACAAAACGCTCCCTTTAGGCGGCAATGTTCTAGAAAAATTCTTTAATACTAACGACCTTTTCACGCCGAATATTGGGAAAGTAACTTTTGTCAACCAAGTTGGGGAATAAGTATTGAGATTCAAGAGTGGGGGGTTTCTGACGAACACTCATTCTCGGATCCCAGATACCATAAGGTTCAAGATAACACGGCCACCATCGAAACCGATGAGCTTTCGAAACAAGGCCAAGATAAACTGAACAAAATTTGGAAACCTACTTAGAAATCAAATAGATCATTCTCAATTCGAATACACCGGTAGGGACGAATTGGACGATAAAGCGACAAGGACCATGCGAGTATTGGTAAAGTCTATATTGAGAAAGGAATCCCTGGATTGCAGGAGAAATACAAAATCTTGAGAAGAAGATCCGTAGACTTTAAAACAGGGCTATGCGCAAAAAACTACCAGTATACTGGGAGGACTATAAAAGTAGTCTCAGTGAAGGCGAGACGCAACTCCTGGAGACTATTCAGTGAACAGGTGGATAGCGTCAGCGACATGCCATAGATGAAAAAATATCTCTCTAATACCCACGTTCAAGCTGTAAATCTAGTAGACGACACTGGGAGGAGAATGGAGACAATGGAACAAACGTTAAGGCACCTGATGAATACACACTTTCCGAATGGGAACGCGGTACTTACAGGGGACATCAGACACCAATCATAAAGGACCCAATGATGAAAAAATCTATAAAGAGCTTCTTCTCATATAAAGCGGTGTGAGTGGATAGGACTTTTCCGGCTATCTGACAATATGAGGTTGACCAAATAACAACCCATTTGGTGAAAATCTTCACCGCATGTTTAAAATTCGCCTATATACTAAAGAATTTGTAGGAGGCTAGGGTAGTATTTATACCCAAACCTGGAAAAGCAAGTTATGCAACGGCAAAGGCTTACAGGTCATTTAGCCGTATATCGTCTCTACTCAAAACCCTAGAGAGTATAGTGGACGACATGGTGATAAGTGGAATACCGAACGATATGCTGAAGTTTAGGCAACACGCATATTTCAAAGGCAGATCAGTGGAAACTGCACTTCATGAGGTAACCCACTACATAGAGGAATCTCTCAATAACAAATTTAATACACTCTCCGTATGCATAGATATTGAGGGAGCGTTCAATAATGTTCAGACCGAAACACTCATCCAATCCGTGGACCAGTTTATGGTGGACCGGGTATTAAAAGACTGTATCAATCATATGCTAAGGAATAGATGGATAAACTACCGTTCCCATGACATAAATATTACAGACGAGGTACAACGTGGAACACCACAAGTGGGAATAATAACACCACTCTTATGAGTCCTCACAATGTACAGACTCCTAAGGAAACTTACAGGGGAAGGACTTAAACCAGTCTGCTATGTAGACGATGTTATTATAATTCTTAAGGGGAAAGGATCCTAATCAATTGTGCAGAGAGATCGAAAGGGCACTGAATTTAGCGTACAACTGGGCACAGCCAAGGGGCTTAAATTTAAACCCGGACAAAACGGAAATATGTATATTCACAAGGAAAGCGAAAATCTCATGGTTGTAAAGGCCACGATTCCTGGAAAAGACGATTCAAATATCCAATAGGGTTAAATAAAAAAAATAAATGGTTTTCCATTACATCCCATGAAGGGACTGGGGAGAACTTCTCACAATCACTGAGCTGTGCGCTTTCCAGTTTCCACTCAGTGATTGGGACCTACAGTTTTACACCGATTCCGAACGGTAATTTGAGAAGCTTTTTCATGGCTAGATACTCGATAGTGTCGCCGTCACTATGCGAGGTGACCGCCGCCGAAATAAATTTTTTTTTTCTTGAAGGTGGTCAGAGCCGGGTTCGAACCCAGGATCTCATGTACAAGAGCCGCGCACACTAACCATTGCACCACCGACGGCCAAATACGGTTAAATACTTAGGGGTAATCTTAGATCGAAAATTTAATTGGAAGGATAGGGACAATAAGGCACCACATAGAGGACAGGGCCAATAAGGTCGCTGTGCAGAAGGTATATAGGATACAAATGGGGCAAATAACATACTGGCTATACAGAAGAGTAATTAGGCCCGTACTAACATATGCTTCTGTAGTATGGTTGATGGCATTTGAGATAAAATGCAATATCGCGACACTGCAGAAGGTTCAACGATTATGCTGCATTGGTATTAGCGGTGCAATGAGGACAACCTCGACAAGGGCTATGTAAACTATTTTATGTATCCAGCTAATCTAGATTAGGTTCAAGTACGAGGCCGCCCTTGCGGCAAAATGCCTACAAGCAATAGGTGAATGGATCAACAGGGATCACCAATTGAAAATGGAGGCTTTGTCCGGTTACACGTAAGATGCGATTCAATCCGACTGAATACCAGAGTTAAGGGTTAAGGCTATTGTGTGACTATGACGCCATATACACGCTGAAAAATTTGTCTTTTTTTGTTGTTTGGATGCAAATATAACGTGTTTGTAGCTTGTCGCTTGTATCCAAACAGATTATGTTTACTATTCAATATAACATGTTTGGAATACAATGATTTATAGGTTATAATATATGTATTTGTGACCAAAATGTGACTTTGATTGTGGGAAACTGCTGAAAACAAAAATGTGACAGACAATTCAGATACAAACAGCAGCAGATCTTCAATTCATGAAAACAATGCTTGCAAATATATGCATGGTTCTTGCAATATGTTATATTTTTAGAGATAATGAAAGGGGTGTGACAGAATGGGACCCTGGCACAAACACCAAATGGAGCCCTCTGTTACACGTATGGCGCAAAGCTAGTGGAAAGAACGGGTCTAGGATTTAGCATTGAAAAGCCGCCAACCGAAAACCACCTACGCCTCCCGGAGCACAATACGAGCTTTCAAGCGGAAGTTCGGGGATTACGAGGTCCATCAAATGGCTCGGCGATAATGCAAGCTCAGCCGAAGCGAATATCTTCACGGATAGCCAAATGGCACGGAGTACAATGGTTGGTTGGTCTACGTGGTTGCTAAAGATACTATTTAGCATCAATTAGTGTCTTGAGACACATTTTGCATACCACATCACTCCGACAGTCTAATGTACCGTGACTATATCCATCCTGCTAATAGGAAATACCTCATTAGATCCTCTAGATTTATCTCGTGTATCTCATTGAGGTTGTACAGGAAGGGACGTCCTATAGTCTTTAGGAGTATATTCATTAGAACCGAACAACTGCAGAGGAGATGTTCCACCGTCTCCTCCTCTTCTGCGTTTTCGCAGTGTTCATTATATGGAAGTTTCAACCGTCTTGAGTGATTACCGATTTGCCAGTGCCTGGTCAACACAGCAATTAGGCTTGATGAATGTTGAAGTTGTCAAATCTAGAACGCTCCATGACTGCAAGAATGTAATTAACAATAATTCCACGCATGGCAGACTCAGCATCATCTGGGTGCATGGACATAGTGGAATAGTCGGCAATGAACGTGCGAACCTTCTAGCGATGAAAACAAGGAAACTTTCCAAACCAAAAACCACCTATGCCTCCCGGATCACAATACGAACTTTCAAGCGGAAGTTCCTGCGATTAGGAAGTGCATCAAATGGCTCGGCTATAATGCAAACCCAGCCGAAGCGATTGTGCCTAGACAACACGAAACATTTCGGGGTGACGAAGGTTGAATTGGGCAAATGAGCGGAATCTTCACACAGAGCTCTGTCGAACCAGGATATAGTAGGCAGGATGACAAAGATCCTATGGTGAGACCCAGATGGGTCGAGGACAAAAGGTTTGCTGTAACTGGAAAAGCCTGAAATGAGCAAATTAATGGGAGTCTTAACGGGACGTTCGGTATTACGGGCCCACCTGTACCGTATTGGGCCAGTGGCGAATAGTGTGTGCAGGGCGTGCATGGAAGACGATGAGACAATGCCAATGCCCGGCATTCGTCGGTGGTGCAATGGTTAGTGTGCGCGCCTCTTGTGGATGATATCTGGGGTTCGATCACTGCTTTGACCATAGTGACGGCGACACTATCGAGTATTTAGCCATGAAACAGCTTCTCAAAATACAGTTCGAAATCGGTGTAAAAACTTTAGGTCCGAATCAGTGAGTGTAAAAACTAGAAAGCACACAGCTCACTGGATGTAAGAATTCCTTCCTTCATCCCAATTTCTTCATGTGATGTAAGAATTCCTTCCTTCATCCCAATTTCTTCATGTGATAGATCATCAATGCCCGGCCTTAACACAAGCGAGATTCAGGTATCTCTCGGATAGTATGATACCGAACATGACCAATCTTGTGGGAATCGACTGGAATTTCTTGAGGAATTTTGTGAATAACACCGAATTCCTATGAGAGGTATAGAAAGACAAATTGAGAGCGCAAAACAGGTCGAATTAGGTGAATTTTTACGGACATGGGACACTTTGCATCGCACCTCTCTTTTCAAACTAACTAACATGTTCTATAACTGACACCGGGGAAATCATTTATATTCTGTTGCAAGTTTCTACGACTCGATTCTGCAGGTGGCAATTTCAAATAAAACTCATATATGTTAACGCATTGATAAAATATATGTTGGAACCTATTAAAGTATTAGTAAATTTATTGCTGATATTTTTATTTAAATATACATGTTTATACAAGATTTTCTCCTTCTAATTTATACGGGTAGCCGATAATTTTATTCCATGTATATTCTTCCATAAACTATAGAAACAATGAATTAATTACCTTCGAATTAGTAACATGCGTAAGTATCTCGAAGGATTCAAATTCCTTTTATAACAACATGTGCTTCATAACAATGCCTCCCACGTGATAGGCATAGAATTTGAGACGTGTTGATTTTCCTCCATTTGTTTACACTCGTACTCATATGTGTGCGGCAACAAAATGACCTTCATACATAGTAGTAGCCTCGTTCATACCTATATTATTTTCACTAATTAGATATACTATTTCATTCTTGGCCCAAACAAAATAAATGCCTATTTAACACGACAAAAACAGAAACTCAACCCATTTTCACACCGAATTAGAGCCAGGCAATCCACAGTAGGCCCCCTTCCCCATCACATCTGAAAGCCTATAAATTTTGTCGGAAGCGTGGTGGGAAACATCAGGGGCGAAAAGCACACCGACTTGTACTCACGAACACAAGATCGCACACACAAACAACTATAGATTTATTATATCCCTATGGACTATTTCATAGATTGCTGGGAATGCAGCTACTACTGCTGCTACTGATGCCGCCTCAAGTACAAGTATAAGCGTTTAATATCAAACAGAAATGGGTAAATAACAAGGACTCTTCGGTCTAATAAGGAAGGGAGTAGGAAGTCACCGTGTCAGAGAGTATAGAAACAGTAAAATCCCTTAACGATAATCATCAATCAATAATGTCTTCCAACAACCAAAGACGATAAGATGATGAGGATGAGGATGAATGCAATGATGAGAATGACGAGGATGACAGCGACGATGATGAGGATGAGGATGACTAGGACCATAAGAAAGACAACGACTGTGACTACATCGTCAGCGTCACAGGAAGCTTTTCTCTATTGCCTAATGAATGAGCGAGCTGGGAGCTAAGGGACTCCAGAAATAAAAATCACAGAAGCTCAGCCCTGATAGCACATGACAATTACATTGAGGTAATAGAATTTCTTCCTTACTTGGCATTTGATTTTTTCGCCTCCTCACCAGACGTGCCAAAAGAGATAATGAAAGGGGTGTGTTTTGTTTCTATCTTTTGCCGATAATGAGAAGGAAGCGAAATCAGCAGGATATAACGTAAAGGAGAATGTAATGATATTAAACAATTAGGGAGACCTACTTACTACACACACACTCATGTACATTAGGGTGTACTGAAAATTTTTTTGGAGGGAGCTCAAAAGATGTCTGTAGAAGAGCTGATTACGGGAACGTTAAAATTTTTGTAGACGATGGTACTTATAGTCTCCTATCGGCCGTTGAAGTTTCGATTTCTAGTGTATTTGGGTAAATTTTTTTGTTCAATATGGGGCTCAACCAACGTGTCATGATGAGCATAAACAGAAAAATGTATTTTCAATATTTTAATTGAGCATTTTTTTCACGGCATCATTTTGATATTTTAATCAAGCATATTTTTTCGTACCTGATTTTTCAATTTACATTTTTCTAATTTTACAAGAAAATACTACACGCTGAAAAAAACGGCCTCTGTAACATATTCTACCAAAACATATTCTGCAGGAACCATGTATATGTTTGGAACACACTTCAAACATTTATATGGTTGCAAGTCTCAAACTCAGTTGTATTTAAATGCAAACACTAGCATGTTTACTGACAAATATATATGATTTTACGTGGAAACATATGCACTCTTCATGCCATACATCCATTAAAGGGTTTTTCAACATAGACGCTACAAAAGTAAATCGATAGGGACAGCAAACGACGCCATATTTTTCCCGCTCTTTTGACATTTCTCTTCAGTAAGGGTTGCCATTTCATCATGGACAGATATACGAGCCAACAACGAGTCGAAATTATTAAAATTTACTACCGAAATTTGGAGTCAGTGGCCTCAACTTTAAGAGGCCAACTTTAGGAGGCTTAAGAGGTTATTGGTCAGACAGCAATTCACACGTAATCCATGAGTCATCATTGCATCCTGAAAAATTACGGTTTGGTGCGGTTTATGGGCCGGCGGCGTCATTGGGCCGTACTTCTTCCGTGATGATCAAGACCGGCACATTACTGTGAATGCGAATCGCTACCGATCAATGATAACCGAATATTTTTGGCCCCAATTGGAAAATATGGACTTGGAGGACATGTGGTTCCAACAGGACGGCGCCACAGCCACACAGCGAATGCCACAATCAATTTATTGGAAACCAAGTTTGGTGAACGTGTTATCTCACGAAATGGCCCAGTCGATTGGCCGCCTCGGTCGTGTGAGTTGACGCCGTTAGATTATTTCCTGTGGGGCTACGTCAAGTCTATGGTCTATGCCAACAAGCCAGCGACAATGGATGAACTTCGTACGAATATCAAACGTGAATTGCAGCAGATTTATGCTTGAAAACCGTCGAAAATTGGGTTCAGCGTCTGGACTTCTGCAAGCGTGCCCGTGGTGGCCATGCAAAAGAAATCGAGTTTCATACATAATGGCATCGAACGTACTTTCACAGGAATGAAGAATTTCATTGGTATCTAAAACCGGTTTTGTTTTATTTAAAAAAAACTTTTGTAGCGCTCTTATTGAAAAACCCGTTACTTACGTGGAAGCATTCACGTGTTTCCCACAAATATACATATACTTATGTGGAAGCATATGCAAATTTGCTCCCAAGCATAATAATATTTAGAAACAAATTATTTTTCCTTTATTTATTATAATTAATTTTATCAATATATGTATAAATAATTAATATAAAAAATTAAAAGATTTAAATGACTTTTGCATTTACTTGCATTGAATGCACAATTTGTTTTGTTTTGAATCTACTGCTCTTTTGCTTCTCCTTTCTTTGTTGTCTGTCACGTTTTTGTCTTCAGAAGGTTTCAGCTATGCCTTGGTTATCACAGTGCGTTGGTACACAAAAAATATACTTATATACAACTCTAGTTCATGCAAGACAAGCGTGTATTAATTACTTTTTTTTTGTTTTATATTTCACAAATGGTCGAACCTTTTTCTGTTTCACGTTTCACGTTGTTGTCCTCTCCAGTTTCTTTCCTCAAAATCGTTTCTCACTTTGGTAGCAAACATTAATATATGCGAGACACATACACAAAAACCAAAGCAACATCACACACCATTTAACCGCCCGAGCGTTTGTTTATTCTTTTTTCACTGATCAGGCGCTTTTGATATCCTCTGTACGATAAACCATTGATGACTAAATACATGAAATTAAAGCGCAACACATCAGCCAAAATAAGAAACACTGACTTCATCTGCAATTTATACGCACATTCAGGAATATTTATGAATCACACAGTGAGAGAATAACGCAAAACTACAGGTAAAAGATACAAGATATACATACTCGTTCACCCTCTCTTATTCTCTTGCTCTCGATAGAGCATAAACAGTGCAACAAACACGGCTGTATTTGTATCACAAACAGAGATATATTTGGGTAGCAAACACATATGTTATAACATATTTATCACACCTAGGACCTCGAGCCGATACTAAAATTGAAAATAATAATAATAGGAAAGGTCAACTATAAATACAACTTAATTGTGTCTCAAACATGCAGTATTGAATAGCAAACACAATGAGTTTGGGCACAAGTATATTATATTTGCGACAAGCTCCAAACACATGTTATATTTGCTGCCAAACAACAAAAAACGACAGATTTTTCAACGTGTATCAAATATAAATATAAACAATAAACATAATTAAAAGCTAATTCGCGAACTATGATGAGAATTGAGTGTATAAATCGGAAAACATATGCTTAATCAAGACTACAAAATGCTGCCGTAAAAAAACAATGCTTTGCTAAAATTTAGAAAATATAATTTTCTAATTATGCTCACATGTCGTTTGAGCCCCATATAGTAATCGAAACTTCAACGGCCGGTAGGGGACTATATGTCCCCACGCATAAAAAAGGTTTGCCTTCCCCATAGTAATCTCTACAATACGCATCTTTTGTGACCTCCCCCGCCCAAAATTCAAAATCCCAAAAACCCGAATTTCAGTACACCCTAATGCACATATATGCAATGTAATGATAGGCAACACAAACCAAATTCTGATAAGCACCGCAAAGTATGCAACAATTTGTATAAGGAGGAAAACAAACATTTACTTTACAAACAGAAAGCAATAAATCCCGGAAAGGGAAATTATTATGTTGAAATAGCAAAAGGGAAAATAATAATGATGGTTATCACAACAGCAAAGGTGTTGAAATAAAAAGTTGATTGTTTTTGTTTTTGTTGCTCTTTGTTTGTAAATAGTCTACGAAAATACATAATTTAAATTTTAATGAATATAAATATAAATATTATCATAAAACTTCATTCGTACAAAACCGGTGGTTTTTTGTATTGTGGATGCAAATATAACGTGTATAACGAGTTTGTCTCTATTCTTTTGCTTAAACACATAGTATTTCCTATTCTATTTTACATGTAGGACATACAATGATTCAATGGTTATGATATATGTGTTAGTGATCCAAATATATTTTTATTGTGATACAAACAGTCTATGTTGTGAGTAGCTGTATTTTTGCATTATTCTTTGAGTTAGTGGCACATAAATATTTCTGAATGCATGAAAGTTGGAAAAACGATCACAGTAACAACGGTCGCAGCAACCATGTATATGTTTGCAAGTACTGTTTCATGAATTTAAGATCTGCTGCTTCTTTTTAATTATAGACAATTGCAATGGAATGACAATAATTTTTCATTAAAATTTAAACAATTTCAATGAAATTTGTAATTTTTTTATTTAAATGGAGAAAAATTCAAAAGTAATTGAGCATTTCTGTTTCAAATTTGAAATGGAGATTTTAAATTTCAGAAGTCCAAAAAAATTAGATTATTATATTAAATGGAAAAAATTTCCAAATAAAATGTCAATTGCATGTCACAATTCCAATATTATTTTTCCAGAAAAATTAAATATTTTTTTTAAATTTGTCACTTGAAATTGAAAAATTTTCAAAATGAAATCCGAACTAAATTCTTTAACTCAATTGCAGTCAGTGGTGCAATGGTTAGTGTGAGCCTACATGAGAACGTGGGTTTGATATCTGCTCTGACCACCTTACAATTCTTTCAATGTCGGTAATCCCGCTTAGTGACGGCGACTCTATCGAGTATTTAACCATGAAAAATCTTGTCAAAACACCGTTTGGAAACGGTATAAAACTGTAGATCCCAAACAGTTTATGTAAAACTACAAAGCACACAACTCACTGATGGCGAGAAGCTCTCCCTTATCCATTCATGGCAAGTAATCGTACAACTATCCTATTCAACTTTATTATTATTGTATCATTTTCGAGATAAATTATAAAAGTTATACATTTAACTTTCTTCTTTATTTTTCAAGAATCTTTCTTAACAAATGCCCTGCATTCCTGCGCACACACACTTTTCTTTTCTTCTAAACGATAATCTCATTTATTTACCTTGTTAAATCCTTAAAGTATACTTTAAACAACATTGTTTCCAACGCCAGCACAAAAGTTTTGTATCTGACGTGTTATCTTTGCGTTTCAATAGCTTTTCCTGGGTATGCTTCAACAAATTTGTTCATGTCCTTCCATTTTCATTGTTACTGTTGGACATTTTTATCTCATAATGATATTCCTCTCAAATACATAATGTTTTTTTTTTGTTTATACCATGGCATAGATTTAGGCGCATTGAAGTGTATTAATTTAATTAACACTCTCGACCACAAAATGACACTTTAGTGTTTAGAAAAGTGATATATGCTGCAGTAGATCTAGAGGATTACGATTACACTCCAGGGAGCAACATATTGAATAACTCATATATAAAATAAACAAAAAACATGATAAAAGAAAGTAGAAAAAACTCCACGACTATGAGAGCTGAAAGGTGGAAAAATGGATGAAAATTCTACCATATTATGTTAAGCAGATGAAAGATATGAATAACAATGTTTTTCATGGGAAAATGTGTAATTAAAACTATATATATTTAAAAATAAATAGCGGTTTTAAACAACAAATTATATTTATAGTAAAACCCTTAAGGTATGCAACCTAACTAATTGTACATATATGTATGTATATACTGTAAGTTAAAATTTCATTCTCTACTCTTCACAGCCTTTGCAACATATTGGTGATAATTTAATTAATGTACTGTAAAATCTTAAAAATTTCACAAAACTACACCATTTCCATTTGAAATTGAGCGTTGAGAACGAAATCCTTGATAAATTTTAATTTGATTTCAAGACAAAAATAGTTTAAACTTCGATTTTTGTTTGAAATTAATAAAAGAATATTTGAAAAAAAAAATTTGGAGTTTTTATATATAAAAAGTTCCGATTATTTAAATGAATATCCCTAATAAGGTTTCAATTGCCGCAAACTGACCACCTGTCAAGTTTTGTAAATAAAATCTATATAAACTAATCCCTGACGCATTGCCTCCGAAGTTAAAAGAGTATTATGACAAAAAAAGAATTACTGTATCAAATATGAAACCCTGTTACCAAATTATTTGAAAGATTATGTTGTGGCGAATGTTTTGAACCTAACGTCGTAACATTCTAACAACATTTCGTTCCAAAAGGAATAACGTTGAAATACTTCTGTCAGTTTAAAGTTCTAGGTTTATTTTCAAAAATATTGAAAATCTAGACTTATCCTTATTGAATCAAAACAAGGTCCTTGATTTGCTAATGTTTTTATTAATGACATCCTTTAATCAGGTTTTGATTTGAAATAAGAGGGGTTTAATACAATACCCTCGCCCCCACTCTTTAATTAAAATAATCGTTGATAATGATAATCTTTAAACAAAAAATTATAAAAATCCCATTATTTCGACTCATTTCTAGGTTAACGTCTACAAATGGAATACAAAATCACAACTTGTATTTAAATGTGAGCCCATTATTCCAAAACAGACAATCTAATCAAAACTCCGCCATTGGCATTTTACAAATTATCAGTTTGCTGTATGGAAATTGAAGCCAGAATTTAAAAATGTGATGAACATAATATTTTCCTAAAAGTATGCTATTTCGATCAAGAATATTGTTGGGGCTGAGAGGCCTAGGAAATCAGTACCTACTTTCTGAAGCATACTATAAGGCATACGTAATGTCATTGTTGTTTTTTATTTTTCTCACTTCTAATTGGCATTTGTTATTTGAATTTGGTGGCCATCGGTAGTACAATGGTAAGTGTGCGCGGCTCTTGTACATGGGAACTTGGGTTCGAACCCTTCTCTGACCAACTTAAATTTTTTTCGACGACGATCACCTCGTTTAGTGATGGCGACACTATCTAGTACTGAGCTATGAAAAAGCTTCTCAAAGTACCATTCGAAACCGGTGTAAAACAGTGGGCCCCAAATCAGTGAGTGTAAAACTAGAACCCGCACAGCTCACTGGTTTTGTGAGAAGCTCTCCTTAATCCCTTTATGGGATGTAACGGGAAACCATTTATTTATTAATTTGGCAGAAGTTGTTAATATTGTTACGAATAAGTAAAAGCTTTTGCTTGCTCTAAATAACAGGCGGTTAGTGCTGCGCCTGAAAGTATGCATTGCAACAACGTACCAGCTCGCTAAACCAGTAGCATGAATTCGCCTCAGAGATAATTCTCCACCATTCGAGATGATTCTACAAAGATAAGTAACGACTAGAAGGTTCTTGAATTCGCTAGATATAACTTCATTTGGGTATGGTGAGTTGGTATAAATAGCGGAGGTCTTTGGAATGGAGAGTTCAGTTTGTGATTAAACCCCTTAAAGTAAGCAACGCGATTTGATAGTAAAATATAAGACTTATTAAAGTGGTGTAAATAAAGTAAACTGTTGGACTATATAAGTAAAATAAAAAGGAAGTTATACCGTTGTAATTATCGTAATTGAAAACGAACCTTGTTTTATTATTGGGAATAAAACAACGCAAAAAGGACGAATATGGAAATTCGTAGCAATATGAATAAAAAGGGGTACAACTTTAAAATAAGAAAGGTTGGAAAGTTTAGGGTGTGGCAAAAATTTTGAATGTCGATAAAAATTGAGGGAGGCAAAAAGGCTAAATCTTGAAAATGGGAAAAAATCGTTTGGAAAGTTTAGAAAAGTAGCAAAAAGTGTGAATGTGGATAAATATAAAGGTAAATTTAGGAACGAAAAGGGTAAAACTCGAAAATGCCAGCAAAATCGGTTGGAAGGGTTAGGAATGTGGCAAAAATTGTGTATGTAGATAAAAGGGGTAAAAAGGGGGCAAAAGGGTAAAACTTTAAAGGGAGAAAAAAATCGTTTCAAAAGTTTTAATAATGTGGCAAAAGTTGTGAATATAAAAAGGGTAAAAAGGGTCAAAAGGGGGTAAAATTGCTAAATGAGAAAGGTTGGAAATGTTAGGAGTGTGGCAAAACTATTGTATGTCGATAAAAAGGGGAATGGCGAAAAGGGTAAATCTTGAAAATGCCAAGAAAATCGTTTGGAATGATTAGGAATGTGGCAGAAAGTGTGAATGTGGATAAATAAAAGGGTAAATAGGGGGGTTAAGTGTAAAACTTGAAAACGCGAGAAAAAACATTTGGAAAGGTTCGGAATGTGGCAAATATTGTGAATGGTGATAAAACGGAAAAAGGGGTTCGAAAAGGGTAAAACTTGAAAATGCGAGAAAAATCAATTGGAAAGGTTAGGAATGTGGCCAAAATTTTGAATGGGGGTGAAAATGCTAAAATGTAAGGCAAAAAGGATAAATTTGAAAATGCGAGAAAAGTCGTCTGGAAAGGTGAATGGTTGTAAAAAGGGCAAAAAGGAGATCCAAAATTGTAAACATTGAAAAGGAGAGAAAATCGTTTAAAAAGGTTTAATATTGTGGTAAAATAAATAAAAGGGGTAAAAAAGGAGGCGAAAAGGGTAAGACTTTAAATACGAAAAAACGTTAGGAATGTGGCAAAACTTGTGTATGTGGATAAATATAGTAACGAAAAGGGTAAATCTTGAAAATGCGAGCAAAATCGATTGGAAAGGTAAGGAATGTGCAAAAATTATGTATGTGGATAAAAGGGGTAAAAAGGGGGAAAAGGGTAAAAACAGAAAGGGAGAAAAAATCATTTAAAAAGGTGTAATAATGTGGCAAAAGTTGTGAATATGAATAAAAGGGTTAAAAAAGGGTCAAAAGGGGCTAAAAATTCTAAATGAGAAAGGTTGGAAAGGTTAGTAGTGTGGCAAACATATTGAATGTCGATAAAAAGGGGGATGGCGAAAAGAGAAAAACTTGAAAATGCGAAGATAATCGTTTGAAATGTGGCAAAAAGTGTGAATGTGGTTAAATAAAAACGTAAATATAGGGACGAAAAGGGTAACATTTGAAAATGCGACAAAAAGCATTTGGAAAGGTTAGAAATGTGGCAAATATTGTGAATGGTGATTAAACGAAAAAAGGGGCGAAAAGGGTAAAAGTGGAAAATACGAGAAAAAAAATTTTGTATGGGGGTGAAAAGGATAAAATGAAAGGCGAAAAGGATAAACTTGAAAATGCGAGAAAAGTCTCATGGAAAGGTTAGGAATGTGGCAAAAATTGTGAATGGTTGTATAAAGGGCAAAAAGGGGGGCCAAAAGGGGTATCACTTCAAAATGCGATAAGAATCATTTGGAAAGATTAAGAGTGTGGCAAAAAGTGTGAATGTTGATAAAAAAAGAAAGGTAAAAACATTATTCCAAACTAATGTTGTAACGACGAGTTTTCCTCTTTGAAGCTAGGATACGCTCAGACGACGGGTACTCGGGAGTCGGTATTTGTGACTTGAAATACCCTTCGGGGGTACGGGAGTACTTTGTCTTCTGCTGCAAAACAATTATAGGCCTGACTGTTATGTTAGGGCGGCCAAATCAAACGTCTTCTGAAAAGAGACCAGGCAAAGTATCGTCAGGATACCAAATAGGATTCCCACAGACAGGGAAGCGTGCGCAACTTTAAGAATATCTAAATAAGTTATTTTCATAAACGCTTAAAATATTCTGTAAAAATACCCATAGCCTATGATAAATCGAAAATCTTTCTTTCAAATGTCCACTCCTAAAAATATAACACATCAGACGGACTTCAAAGATATCAGTTTGTTTTTCTTTTATAAATGATTACACAAAGCATACAAATTGTATGCTCTAAAAGTATGCTCTACAGCTAAACGATAAGAAAACTCATTTATTTATTTATTTATATACAATATATTAAACTTATAGAAAATACAAGATTAGTATTCAAATTTATAGCACTGGCAACAAAGAACACCAGCTTAAAAAAATAGCTCATTTATGTTGAGGATAATCTATGTAAACAAAGCACTAAATTTCTATATTTCAATAGAAAAAGTTTTATTTTAGATAGCCCGCCCAAAAGTATGCTATAGTCAAACTTTATATTAATGCTTGAACAACTTTTGTATTAAACGAAACACAAAACAGCGACAGCAAAAAAAAAGTTGTATCTTTGTTGTTTCGTTTTCATTATAACTGTTGTATCATTTATACTTTTATTTATTAGTTTTGTTCTCTTTATTTATCTTTGCGCTCATGTGTCAATAGACACGTTATTAATCAATATTACAAGGTTAGCACCTTATGTGACCCCCTCGTGCTTAGCCTAATAGTAGGCAGCAAAAAATACACATTTTATATTATATAAAAAGACAAACAGAATGTAGGCTGTTGTATTGGGGCAAAGCAAAAAAATGGAAAAGGAATATTTGCAGCTTGGGCTCTACAATATCTTTGTTCCTACCTTTTGCTTGCTTTTCGACCTTGTGGTGATGTGTGTGAGTTTGTGTACTTTTCTCCTTTCAGCCTTAAACTAGGCAGCAACATTTCTGTAAACATTCCTAGTACTCATTGCCAGACAAACAAGCAACCGAATGAACGACCGAACGGCCGACCGGCCATGTTTTCAAGAACATAAGGCGTAAATCTTTTCCGTACATTAAGCCAGAAGAAAATGTCTGATTTACGGCTCAGTAAAAACGTTAATAGGGGTTTATATGACAAACAAGTTTTACGGGAAAACGGCAACTTTTTGACACAACAACAAGTTTAAAACGATTTCCGGTCGCAGGAAAGTGGGAGAATGTTTAAGGTAAATACACAAAGTTTTTAAAGCATATTTTCAGGTGATCAGATATTTTGTTTTTGCTTTTAAGTTAAAACTTTTTGAATCTGCCTGATTTACGGCAACAACTAAAAGTTCATTAGGCAAGAGTATGAGAGAAAAAGGGATTAAAATGTGTTTATTCTGTAAAGTGAAGCATGATTTTAGGAGTTAATGTATTTTGTAAAATGTGTTAAAGATTGGGCAATGAAAGTGGGAAGATAACTGGGAAAGAACAAATTTACACAAAAGTTATATTACTTGATAAGCTTTAAATTTCGAAAAAGGATTTAATATTTTTTAAGTTAATCTTATAGTTACTCCATGTTGTATATACTGTAAATAAGTAAATAATAAACATTTTTAATTCGATTTTTAGTTAGTTGTAATAAAAACTTATTACCAACCAGATACGAGTATTGCCAAAACATATTTCCAAAGTTTCCCAACAAAATTGTTGAAATGGATCCTATAATATATTCTTTTGGAAAAAGTTATGCTTCCCCGATAAGGTTCCCCCGAAAATCGGCGATACTGACATTTATGTACTATAAAATAAATACGTTTCCAATTCGTATGCGAGCAGAAAGGAATACTACACTAACAGTTAATGGTTCGTTAATTGAAGACGTGGATTCAAACAATTATCTACGATGCAAGATTACCACTGATGGCGACTCTGCGATGGATATAAGTAGTCGGCTACTACTAAGCCTGCACAAAATCCGGAGTATGAAGAAGATATTGGAAAGACGAAACTGCGAATATTCAATTGTCATGTGAAGTATGTACTACTGTTAAACGGTTGTAGTACTCTGAACGGAAAAGCATAGTCACACGGATGAAAATGTTCATCACCACAACAACTTTTGTCATCGAAAGTGAGCTAACGTAATGTTTGAATAAGTTTATTTGACAAGGCTTTGACTAACTCTGGTAACTCCAGCTTTCCGATATCCAGCATTCCCTTGTCTGGTTTCATTTGATGCCGGGCGGGACGGCCTCTGTAACATATTCTCCCAAACATATTCTGCAGGAACCATGTATATGTTTGGAACACACTTCAAACATTTATATGGTTGCAAGTCCCAAACTCAGATGTATTTAAATGCAAACATTAGCATGTTCACTAAGGTGGAGCGAAAAAATCGATTTCGCTCGAATCAAAAATGGCGAGTGCGGAAAAGTTGCATTTCGTTATCAATAAGACATATATAAAATATCATCCCGATTGGTTGATATTTAGAGGTTCCGACAACGGCTTGAAGTTTCGACATTTATGTCCGTCCTTCCGTGCATCTTTTAACCAATATTTAAGCTAAGTTTCGGTAGTAAATATTGTCCGATTTCAATGAAATTTGCTTCAGTCCGTTATTTTAGATAGGGGAAGATGCCGGACAAAATTTCTTAAAATCGGTTCAGGTTTATATATAGCTCCCATACAAAATTACCCCAAAATTCGCCTTCCGTACCCTAATAATCCCACAATCCGACTTGCCGAGTATAGAATTTGACGAATGAATATGGTAAATAATTTGGAACCATTATCTAAGCGTTTGCTCATTATGTCTGTTTAAAGTAAACATTGCAACAAACACGTATTACAGTCTCAGACAGACACCTTTCTTTCAAATATTAGGCATGTTTTATTCATTTAATTCATTTTAAATATAACAAAAATTACATATCTAAAAACAAAAAAAAAATTAAAATCTATATCTATACAGTAAAAACAAAAAATACTGTTATTTACACAACAAATTCAGACTTCGTTGCAAATGATGACATTTGGGTCCTAGATTGAATTCTTGCTCTTATGAATCCATCCCTTGCCTCCTCTCCACAAACCGACGCTGAGGCTTCAGTCACTAATTTTATGCAACGCTCGACTGCTTGCGTGTGGCAAGGAAATTTCAAAATGTTAGAACCCAAGCCACTCTCTACTACTTCCATTAACATCTCTTTCGTCCAATTTACACTAACAGGAAGCTCAGGTTTTTGCGCATTTTGCCAATTTATTAAATCAACGTAATCCGATGCTTCAAAATTAATTGCAGGAACAATGAATTTTCGGACTCCAGTCCATGTTTTTGATCTTGCTTCCATTATTCTTGAATAAATTTCACGAATTTCTTTTCTCTTGTCAGCTAACATGCAAAGCAGAATATTTTCTCCGTGTGCAAAATATCCATTTCGTTGAATAACCTTGGTTATCAGTGCTCTTAAATCAGGGCTGAGGTAGCTAATTAATTTGGTATACAACCAAAGATGGTGGGCTCCTTTACAACATGATGAATTACTTTTAATTGTAAACCACATTGGTCCATACACTTTCATTACGAAATTCGCCAATATTTTTAAATTTTCAGTCGGTTCTTCCGATGCGACATAGAGCCGTAAAATTCTATTTGCAGCTGTAAGCCATCTAGAATGGTTTAATGGACCTGGTGATTTGTTTGCCAAATCTGATGAACAATTGCCTGTAGACACAGCATTCATAATTTCCAGCAGATACTTTTGAACGGTGCTCAAGTCATCCTGGTTTGTAATTTCTGGCAGTGCCGTGTCAATTGTTTCAAACTGAACTGTTGGAAGATTTTCACAGTTGTGTAAACGTTTTCCTATTGGTCCTGGAAAAGCGTTGGGACCTGTCGTTTTACCATCCAACTGCACCATCAAATGCCTTAGTGGGAGCTCATTGGCATGAAGTTGACATATAAACCATTGTAATGGTCTTTTTAAATCTGTTTCTAAAAGACGTATGATTCCTCCCTTCAGTCCAGTATTTACAACGGTGCCATCACATCCAACAACTGACAATTGATTTAAATCTACAGACTTATCATTAAGGTAATTTATAATGCTACTTTTAATATTCGCTGCAGATCCTGAATCAGAAGTAGTATGTCCAAAGTAAGTGCTATTAGGTTCTGATACTAGAACGTAATGTATTTCTAACCTTTCTTTATCATTTTAATCGTTTTGTCCTTTCTTCCGTCAAAATACAAACCGATAATAGAATTATTTCTTTGTTCGTCTTTCAGCTGCTGCCGTATTTTTGTTCTTCCACGTCGAATTTTAGACCGATCCACTACTAACATTTTGTCATCGGAACTTATGACTCCTATATCTTTCAGTATAGAGGAAGCAATAATAGCAGCAGATCTGTCAGATACACCTGTCCGATCACAAGCAAGAGCAAGAGATGGCAACTCAATCCGCATTTGTTTCACAGCCCGTATGGGAATATCATCTACATTTTGAACATCTTCCGCTTGGAGTAATTGACAATCGGATGATTGGTGTGAGTCTATGCCCGTAATATTAACAGCCGTGATATATTTAGAACAAGACGGCTGCTGTCGACTTTCAATTTCCTGGACTTGAGAAGAAGAATGTTCTCCATACCTTTCTCAAATCCTTTTTTGTTGTGATTAGATCAATCGAACCAATAATCATTTTCCTTCCTGTTCGTTGATCTTGTAGAAAAGCCAATTCGTTTTTCGGAACTCGACGACTTTTCTCGCAAACACACCTTTTAATATCTTCACACTTGCAACTGCAAATATCAAATATTGCCATTGAACTTTCTTTGAATTTTTCAATTTTCAAACAAAAATTTGCATTGTTTTGTAGCTTTTTAAAACTTCGCATTATATTAGAGAGACCATACAACACCAATACCATACAAAACAATAACGAAAATATTAGCTTCTCAAATAAAACATTCCTAATATTTGAAAGAAAGGTGTCTGTCTGAGACTGTAATACGTGTTTGTTTCAATGTTTACTTTATGCTGTTTGAAAATTTGAAATAAGTTTGCAAAAAATGCCACACACGCTAAATTTTTACTTAAATTTAAATTTGTTTGCAAACAAATTTATGCGTGTGTGGGCAGCATTAAACAGACATAATGAGCAAACGCTTAGATAATGGTTCCAAATTATTTACCATATTCATTCGTCAAATTCTATACTCGGCAAGTCGGATTGTGGGATTATTAGGGTACGGAAGGCGAATTTTGGGGTTATTTTGTATGGGAGCTATATATAAACCTGAACTGATTTTAAGAAATTTTGTCCGGCATCTTCCCCTATCTAAAATAACGGACTGAAGCAAATTTCATTGAAATCGGACAATATTTACTACCGAAACTTAGCTTAAATATTGGTTAAAAGATGCACGGAAGGACGGACATAAATGTCGAAACTTCAAGCCGTTGTCGGAACCTCTAAATATCAACCAATCGGGATGATATTTTATATATGTCTTATTGATAACGAAATGCAACTTTTCCGCACTCGCCATTTTTGATTCGAGCGAAATCGATTTTTTCGCTCCACCTTAATGTACATGTAACAGTCCTATTGAATTGGATATACAAACATGATTTCTCGATTTCAATGAACTCTGAGCATTCTAGTTTTACACTCACTTATTGGGACCTACAGTTTTACACCAGTTCCGAACGGTATTTGTGAGAAGCTTTATCATGGCTAAATAGTCGATAGTGTCGCCGTCACTAAGCGAGGTGGCCGCCATCGAAAGAAACGTAAGGTGGTCAGAGCAGGGATCAAACCCATGTTGTCATGCACAAGAGCCGCGCACACTACCATTGCACCACCGACGGCCATTGAATTAGATATACGTAGAAGAGACTGAACTTGAATCGGCCATATACTTAGGTTGGTTCACGTGGTTGCTAAATATACCATTTAGCATCTATTAGTGTCTTGAGACACCGTTTTGCATACCACATCACTCCGGCCAGTCTAATGTACATTGCCTATATCCAACCTGTTAATCGTTGATACCTCATTAAATCCGCTAGATCTATTTCGTGTATCTCAGTTAGAGCCGAAAAACTGCAAAGAAGATGGTCCACCGTCTCCTCCAAATTTAGAATCAGATGTAAAAACTAGAAATTCGTTTCAAATTTCTTGCAATTAAAATAAAAACACGTACTTTCTGAGATAGTTGTGATTTTTTTTTTGGATTGTAAAGGAGACATGTTCCGATCTCAGTTTAAAAGAATCACCCTGTATATAAAAATGGATGTATGTATGTATGTATGTATGTATGTGTGTATGTTATGAATGGACTCGAAAGCGGCTGGACCCATTTTGATGAAATTTTCAGACAAAATTCAGAAACATCTAGCGGGTGACATAGGCTTTACAGCCAGGGTGAAAGTGGGCGATGCTACGGCCCCTTTTCAAAAATCGTATGAATCAGTGTATGTTACGAATGAACTCAAAAACGGCTGAACCGATTTTGATGAAATTTTCAGACAAAATTCAGAAACATCTAGCGGGTGACATAGGCTTTACAGCCAGGGTGAAATTGGGCGATGCTACGGCCCCTTTTCAAAAATCGTATGAATCAGTGTATGTTACGAATGAACTCAAAAACGGCTGGACCGATTTTGATGACATTTTCAGACAATATTCAGAATCAACTAGCAGGTGACATAGGCTATACAGCCAGGGTGAAAGTGGGCGGTGCCACGCCCCCTTTTCAAAAATCGCACTGACAGCTTTTATAATAGACCAATAGACTGATTGTTATGAAAATTTCACAATGTGGTACTGACGATCTGCTGATACTCCTTGGCTATACTTGGTTGTGATTGGATAAAGGGGCGTGGCACTGCCCATACAACTTGAAATTTAAAATGGATATGTCTCATGAACTGACATTTGGTATATATGTTGTTGGAAAAGTATGAATTACAGCCGCGGTGGAAGAGGGCGGTACCACGCACCCTTTGAAAGAAACCGATATAACAGCCATAACTATAGTTTGAAACGTAATAAATTGTATTCACCCTTTGGCATTACACAAACTTTGAACGTAAAACGTAGTTTGCCGGGTCCAGCTAGTACAAAATAAAGTTAAATGAGGTTCAGTGATGGTTGCCACTTGAAAACCTATAATTCAGGTTGCTGAAAAAAACATCCCGCATGTTTTATTCTTTCGGTACCCGATATATCTGAAGGGCAACCCTCTAGGCCCAGTAAAAAAACATTACATCCCATGAAGGTATTAGTGAGAGCTTCTCACAATCAGTGAGTTGTGCGCTTTCTAGTTTTACTCGTACAGATTGAGACCTACAGTTGTGCACCGGTTCCGAAAGGTATGTTGAAGACCCCCGCACACTGCCATTGGACCACCGACGGCACTACCCTAGGCTCAGTAGAGGAAATACCAAAACTTTGATTGGGTCACTAACGATCACACACTCGGTGAACGTATTGTTAGAAAAGGTATTGTGGCCCGAAGCCACAACAGAAATGAGGTTGTTACAACTTAATTTAGTCCCCACAACTGAATTAGGGTGAAAACCCCACGTTTCATAATATGTTTGGTTGTGACAACTGAATTTTCAATTATATTCGTTGTAACAACTACATTTTCTATAATTTCGGTTGCAACAACCAAATTTAAAATCAATTCGGTAAAAACAATCGAATTTAGAGTCAATTTCTGTTGAATCAACCGAATTTTGAGTCAATGGGTGGGGTTGCAACAACCGAATTTGGTATTAATTCATCTTTAAATCGTTTACAACAACCAAATGTGGTGGGAATACGGTTGTAACAAGCGAATTTATGGAAAATTCGATTGGTGCAACTGAATATCTCATGAATTCTGTTGGATAACACACGACTTCATTTTGTTTCTCACTTTGGTAGCACACATATATACGAAAGCCATATACAAAAATCAAAGCAACATCACAAACCATTCAACCGTCCGAGCCCTTATTTATTCCCTTTTACTGATCAGAAATATTTTCTACTACCCGCCGACAAAGCACATTTGATATCCTCTATACGATGAACCATTGACAACTGAATACAATAAACTAAAACTCAATACATCAGCCAAAATAATAAACAGTCAATTTAACTTCAATTTATACACACATTCAGGAATATTTATGCATCACGGAATAGAAAACTACAATTATACACTAACAAGTAAGACTGTGAATAATCCCCCGTTGTCTCTCTTTTATTCTCTTGCTCTCGAAATTCTCTTGTTATCGAGAGAGCATAAACAGTGCAACAAACACAGCTGTATTTGTATCATAAACACAGCTGTGTTTGTATCATAAACACAGATATATTTGGGTCACAAAAACATATATTATAACATATTAATCATTGTGTCTCCAAAATGTAATATTGAACAGCAAACACATTGTGTTTGGACACAAGTAGACTATACTTGCTATAAGTTCCAAACATACGTTATATTTACATCCAAACAACAACAAAAAACCCGATTTTTCAGCGTGTAGAGACATTGCCATACAAAACAATCCCAACGGGTCTTTCGAGGCCCACGTGGGGGTACCAAGAACCATTGCCATTACAAAATTATATATTTGATATCTGCAGGATATCTGCACTTGGTTGGGTTATAAATTGTTGTGTCGATGTTGTTGTCTCTGGTTAAAAAATGGAACAGCTTTGATTAAGAACTAAGTGCAAATAGTCTTTCACAGGTCCAGTCAATCACACTAGGGGTAAATTCAAACCAACTCGTTTATTTGCAATTAAACCACAAAATTCTTTGGCTCCGCAGAATCTGTCAAGTCAAATTTGATTACTAAACCAATCCATCAAAAACTATAATCTATTTTTAGGCAACATCTTGCTCATTATTATGAAAACTTTGTATGTCTTGACATTAAAGGAAAATGTGTCAACATTTCCCTTAAAGCCCTACAACTCTCATATGATTTCACCCAGAAAAAGGAGCTATTTGTACGAAATTAACCACATGAAATACGAAAATTGTTGTGCTGCAGATCTGAAAAAAAATCTCATACTCATATGTAATTTTACTTTAATGCCACGTCTTACACATCTGGCCTACTTACTCGCTTTTGCCACTCACATTTTCTTTTGCCTCAATCTGGTCGACTTCTATGCGACTTTGTGGTAAATTATATACACACACACACAAAACCATCGAGTGTAAAAAAAAACTTTCCATGTGCATGTTCTTCATTTCCCAAGGAACTGCCTGAAACACAGAAAGGGAGTCAAAGGGAAAAGAGTAAAAGTTCTAGGATGTACAACAACATGATTAAACAACATTGAGAAAAATCCGCTTAAAATCCGCGTTAAAATGAAAAGTTCAATTTTGTGCATATAAGCCGTAAAGTTGATAACGCAATGAAATCTCTACGCAATAATAAAGGATATGAAATGTATACGAAAGAGGAATTCAGAAAATAACTTTTTTTTGGTAAGAGAACAATGGAAGGATGAAGAAACTACAGACAAACCCCATTTTAAAATTAAACAAAATTTCAATTAATTTTAAGTGCAAAATGTATTCCACAAAATCGATGAGAATATTGAAATTTTGCAAAGAACATTATTTTCTTTGATCTCCTAAATGTATGCTATAGAATTTTTTGATTTACGTTGCCTAAATGTATGCATTAGTAAAAGTTATAAATCCGGTGGCAACTTTATTCTTTAAGGTGAAATTAAAGGAAATTGAAAAGATAATTAACAAATGAATCTAAAAATACACTGTAGCAAATATCCCATCCTAAGTTTGTGTTCGAAAAATTAATTTGGAACATCATTAGGGGCTAGAATATTACATAAAAGAAAACCTTTTCCCATTAAATCCCATGAAGGGATTGAGGAGAGCTTCTTACAACCAGTGAGCTGTACGCTTTCTAATTCTTTACTCACTGATTGGGAACTGTAGTTTTACACCGGTTCCGAACGGTATTTTGAGGAGGTTTTTCATGCTCACTTGAAAGAGAGCGTTAAGCGCCATCAGGATGTGGTTGTACGATTGAATCTAGGTCAGGTACAAGTGGCTGTCACTATTGACACACTTAGTCCAATGAGGACCATTATGATACCATGGGACGTCGTATTCCATCCCCATCGTTGAACCTGCAAACTGTCCTGGTATGATTAAGAGGTGTTCAAGCCATACGATAGCTCAACCCGATATTCCAGGATGAGGATGAAGAAGAGACGTATATTAGTCCCTGGCGAACCAATTGATGCTCTGCCGAAAGGTCATAAGATCATTCGCCTTATCTTCCTGAATGTCTGAATTTTCCGCAATGACCTTATTTTTGTCAGTTTTGAATGTTAAGGTATGAAAAGTTCATACTACAAGCTTGCAAGGTCTGACACATTTTTCCTGATTGAAAAATGGTTGGTTGTCGGTCGATTGATTGGTCGGTTAGATCCAACATAAAGTAACATCCTAAATATTTTCTCCTACTCCTACAAAAAGACGGGCAGAAGCATATGAGATGTTCGATGCCCTCGTCCTCGTATTCATTCCCACAGCGTCGGCAGTAAATTTGAGCTTGACGCATGAGTCTAGACGCATTTCCGCCTATTCAACAGTGTTCAGCGATCACAGCTACTAGCATACAGATATCTGGCCTAGAAATGGATATTAGTTTAGCGTTTGATTTAGATTATATCTCGCCAATATTTGTCGGGTGATCCTGCATTTTGTGCCACCAGACCATCTATTATTCGCATGTCGGAGAGCTTCGGTTTTAGACATGAGCTTGCATGCAGAAAGGGACACTCTAGTGGAACAGATAAGATAGTCCCTAATATAGCCAGCTTATCTGCTCTATAGTTCCATGCAATGTTCCTGTAACCAGGCATCCATATAAGGCGAATATCGAACTGCTTGGCCATCTCATTCAGAAATGCGCAGCAGTTGTGGGCAGTTCTGGAAGTCAGGAATACAGATTTCAGAGATTTTATAACAGTCTGACTGACACAGTACATGCAAATACCCCAGTTAGTGATGACTTTTCGATCCAGCCAAACGGCAGCTAATCCGATTGCCATGACTTCTGCCTGGTCTGGTAGACCTTGTACAAGGTCTAGACCCAGCTCTTTAGAACAAACTTCATACCCTACTTTGCCATTTAGTTTGGAGGCATGAGTGTAGAAGCCTTAATACCTACTATAACCGGATATGCATGTCTTCCACTCCTGCCTTGCCGGAATATGAGTGGAGAAGTTTCTCTCAAAAATTGAAGTGGGTGTCATGTAGTCGGATTTCGAGCAATTTCCTTGGCGGATTGCACTCGTTGCAGTTATTTGCTTTCCCAGCAAATGTATTGGTAACAGGTGGAGGATAACCACCAGGGTTGTGCGAAAGGCACCCTTGATACACACGTGGGAAAATCAGTCTTTGTTTGTTGTTTGGTGCAAATATAACGTGTTTGTTGTTCGGTGCAAATATACTGTGTGTGTAATGTGTTCAAACACATTGTGTTTGCTATTCAATATTTCATGTTTGAGACAAAATGATTAATATATTATAATATGTGTTTTTTTTTACCCAAATTTAGCCAAAAACAAAGACGTGACAGACCAAAGGAATAAAAACTCATCAGATCTTCCATTCATGAAATCTTCCAAACATATACATGGTTCCTGCATAAAATTACAGGGGCCGTTGTCATTTATCCATTGTCATTATCTGGGCTTTTGTCAACAGACTTAGGTAAGTGGATTTGTCCTGCACAGTACAACAATGCCGTAGAGCAATATCGGCCGGACAACAGCTGCATATATTCACAAACATTTGTTTGGAGAATAGTCCCCATCATCCTGTGGCTTTACTGATCGTATACATAGTGTTTGACTTGGAACCTTTCCTTCTCTTTTACATAGAAACAAGAGATGAATAAATGGGACCTTATGTTTCCTGGTAAAGAATACGAGCTCGGTTTTCTCTGGATTTACACCCAGTCCATTCTCCGTGATCCACTTAGAGAGTTTCCTGATTAAGTTCTGGGGCACATCTGCAGAAGCTATAACGATAAGGAAGAGGAAGAATTATAGTAAATCTCATTTGCACGTGTCCATCACTAGCCGGCTACTATGGGATCCTACCTATTTATGAACCTGCGAGAGTTACCTCAGATAAGCATAGACAATCGGTATTGCAATGGTAGGGTGCGCGGCGTGGGTACGTGGGTACGTGGGTTCGATCCCTGCTTCAAACCGCCAAACATTTCTTTCGACGGCGTTCACCTCGCTTAGTGACGGCGACACTATCGAGTATTAAGTCATGAAAATAGTTCTCAAAGAATTCCGTTCGGAACCGATGTAAAACTGTAGATACCAATCAGCGAGTGTAAAACTTCCCCAATTCCTTCATGGGATGTAATAGGAAACTATTTCGTTAGTTAAGTGTATTCAAGATCTTGAACTTCTTGCAGCTAGCTAAATGGTTCTCCGGCGAGGCTCACGCTTAATCTCGTTAGCCCATGGTATGACAATGGACTAATAAGTCTAAGGGAGTCGTTCATCGACTGCCATCAACATCTAACCTAATCTATCCTCCCTTAACAAGCACTCATTTTCAGAATACTGCTGCCTTCCACCAGATTGGTAGATGTTGGTAGAAATAAGTTTGTCGTGTGATCTCTTCAACAGCTTAATGGATATAATAATGTCAATAATTTTCAAATCAATCAAGTTGTACCTCCTTCTTTGCTTATTCTTAAATGTTTTTAGAAAATTCATGCATTATTTGATTTTAATCCCTTTCAACATTGATCCATGCATTACAAGGAACTACAGTGTGGAAGCGCTAGAAACCCCAGGGACTTTCTTGCAAGTTCCGCAGAATGTCCATGAACCTTCCGTATCTTCCTAGGTCCACACTGCGAAAATGTCATCTGTAGAAACGTGAAGACAAAGAAGAGAAAGCATCCACTTAACATATTTCCTGCATGTAACAAATACAAGCCAGCAGGAGGGTGTCTGCTATGGAATCGTACTTCCTTATTCATCTGGTAAAATTATACAATTTTGAGCTTCTTGAAACAAACTAAATGGTTCTTCGGTAGGTCTACTGTTACTCAGTGGTATAACGATGAACTAAAAGTCGAGGGGATTCATTCATCGACTTCAATCAATACCAAATATTTTAAACTCTTTTAAAAAGTTATTTCTACAGACCTGCAAGATGACCTTTTACATAAACAACGTGTTTTTTCAAGCCCAACACTGTTTTTCATTATCTACCATATTAAATATGTCCCTAGTTGCCCGCAATAACAACAACATCTTAACTCCCCGCTCATCTCGAATAAAAACGGGCTTCCAAAATATTTCTTAAAATAAATTATAAATTATAATGCATAATTTTAGGCATTCACAAATTGCTTTCTAGCCAAAATTATATAAGGAAGAGTACGTAGAGTAAGCGCTACAATTTGACGTAAATAGCAAAAAACAAACTTTACTCCCAAACTTTGTCACAACATCCTCCACCACAAAAAAAGAACCGACGGAAACAGCTGTCATTTAAGCAGATTATCTACAGCCAAACTGTATACTCGTATATACTATTTATATCGCAGCTTAAAAGTATGCTTTACATTTTATTTTTAATTTATTTCTTGCGTATTATGACAACGGAGAAAGGAATAAATTAACAATTAAAAATTTGCCATGAAGGGAAAATATTCATACATATTTTACAGATTTAAGCATTTTTATAGGGATCGTCCTCCATGATCCCTAGTTGGAAATATGTAGCCAAAAATGCCTTATAACAACAGCTACAAATACAAAACGGAAATAATTTGCATTAAAACGAGAAACCAGAAAGAAAATCAACTAACAATTTAGATCCAACAATTTTGAGTATGAAAAAGTTGAACATTGCCGAGTCACTCTGTGTTCTTTGGCTGTCCTTTAGTGGTACGAACGTTGTAGCAAAACCGATAGTACTATATCCATTTTAATTCCCTTAAATTAAACCAATTATTAGTTGTTGTGGTTTGAGCGGATTTAACGTTTCTGTTTTGCCATTTCATTTCGTTGGTCTACCGTAAACCGAACCACAAGAGGCCAAAGACGAAGTGTACGTCAAAGTCACAACATAATTTTGGGTGTTATATTTCATCATAAACTATAGTATACATTAGGGAGTAAACAGTATTTTCGGTTGCTTTTCCATTTTGGCCAACAACTTTAACCTTTTACCCTTTTATGTAAGGTGAATGTGGCATTTGATGGATTTGTTTAGTCTTTCATTCTCTCACCTCTGAGAAATGTACGAAATTGATTGATTGTGAAATGTTGTTATGATAAAAATCACATGTGTATAATGGAAATGATACTGAAACCTTTAAAAATATTATGATTTACGGTTATAAATGAACTTGAGAATAAGATAAGATTTTGAAATGTGCTTTTAGATGTCAAAATGTATGTCAAGTATTTGAAAGACGCAGTCTGTGCGTAACTTTACTGGTCCTCCTGCTGCTGCCAGTATCACGAAGGCAGCTGCTAATGTCATGGAGGCAGCCGCTCGGTCGACAATACAATAATGGTTTTGTGCTTCGTCATTAGTTAAGAGCACAAATGACCCTGCCGTATTAAATACAACAAATCGGGTTTTCCGCGGCCCAGTAGGGTAATTTGTAGATATAGGACTGACCGCGACAGTGACTAATTTTTACTTTAAAAAAAAACAATTGGGTCAGCGAATTCGAGGGCCTCTCATGTCAATAATGCAAATATAATTTCTTTAAAAACAATGTTTGATGGCCAATTTTAAAAATCATGTAAAATACTAAAATACTTTCAATTATCATTCATAACAACTTACGTTCCTAAGGACCTTAACGGCTCCTTAAATGAAATAAAAATGGTATCCCATTACATTCCATGCACGGATTAGGCAGAGCTTCTCACAACCTTTGGGCTGTGCCCTTTCTAGTTCAACACTCACTAATTGGGACTGATAGCTTTATACCGGTTCCGAACGGTATTTTGAGAAGCTTTTTCATGGCTAAGTACTCAATAGTTTCACCGACATAAAGCAAAGTGACAGTCGCACAGTGGTTTCAAATCGATTTTTTTTTTGGAACTAATTATGTAAGTTTTGAAAAGAATAAAATATTATGATAACATTTCACTTATACTTAGAGCAGAAATATTTTCCAGATGATACGGAAAATTTAGGATACCTAGTGGGTATGGGGGCTACTGGGCAACGCTCTAAAATTGGTCAACTCGGCCATGACCAATTTGTAATTGGGTGCCTAAAGTACAATTATTACCTGATTGCAAAGATATTTTGCATCGTGATAGTGCTTGTAAATACCTACAAAAAATGTGGTTACATATGTGTGGGTTATCTCAAATAGTTCAAGAGATATTTAAGTTATAAGAAAAAAATTTTATATTTTTTGGCCAGGTTGGTTACGTGTTTTTACCGGTTCGATGTCATTCTTAGCCCGATTTACAAATCATATATATTTTTGGATTGCTCATAAAATTCTAAATAATCTAGTGGAAAGATTGGTGGAAAAACAGTACTTCAAACAAAAGTTAGACACCTCTAAAAACAAAACTTCCAAAATAGGTCCCATTTTTATTGATTTTCCCCCTAAAAGGCGACAATATTATTTCGCTTGTAAATTTTTTTTTCTTCCTGCAAGTGCATATTTTTTTTTGTTTCAAAAAGAAGACATATAGGGTGTTCACAAGAGTGTCCTAACTGTTGTATATGTCGTATGTGCCAAATTTTTTACAACAATTGTACAACTGTAGTAGATTTTTTCCATACAAAAGTGTTGTACGATAGTACAACTTTTGCAGATATGTTTTTGCGGTGTACTAAGCAATCAGCTGATACCATTTGTAGCAAGGCGTAGTAAAGAAGGTGGTTGCACTAACACAGCTGATCGAGTTTGTTTATATTCGCCTACAATTACAGTAATTAAAAACTGAAAACCGGTTTACCGGTGGGATAGAAGATATAATTTTAAGCTGAAAATTTTAGATACAAAAGTTTGGGTAAAATTATATATAGGAAGTTATTGACCTCCAAAGTTCGGGCATACGGGAGGCTACAATGTATTAAAAAGCGTCTAAAGCAGAGGCCGGCGCTAATAGCTCCCGGCAGCCACTTACACATACAGCTTTTCACACGCACACAACACGAATGGCAACAAAACTATCAACTAAGAGCATAATAAATAAAAGTAAACAAACATGTTTCATTCAGTAGCATGATAGCTTTCAACGTCGCTATTTTTCGCTATATACATATATAAAATTTTAATTTGCAATGTGGAAAGTTGAATGGGAACATTTATTTGTATTTTCCATCAATATAATGAATGAATTTACTAATAACGTATGTACAAAAATACAAATGTATGTACAATGTAAATGTATGTAGGAAAAATGTTTTTATTAAAATAAGACAACTTAGTTGCTAATGTTTTGGCCACCACTGTATGTAGCACAAATACACACACACACATTTTTACTGCCTTTCTTTGTGCCGACCAATGGTCTAAAGAAATTTGCTGGCAGCGTTTTTGGACAATATAAGGGAAAATAAACAAAACAAATTAAATGAAAATTTTCGATAACTCTCTTTGTTATCGAAATATCGGCCGCTAAAATTTTGAAAAATTATCGAAAATAGTTTTTACATTTTCCCAAAACCCACAAAATCCAGATATAGAAATTAAGGAACATATGTATTTCTCTCCGTGGTCCCTGATCCCGGCCAGACGAACCGAAATACAAAATAATCGTCCGACAAAAAAATCGTACGATAAAACCCCCCGTTACCCGGACTTTGGAGGTCCATAACTCCTAAAATAGGGATTACCCCCAACTTTTGTATTTAACATTTTGTGCTGAAAATCATTTGTTCCTCATAAAATTGTTTATACGACAACAAGACATAAAGTCGACCTGTTCCTTATTATTACTATTAAATGCAAATGTGAGAAATTTTGAAAAGAAAATAATAAAAACAATCATGAATTAACATAATTTATGTGTTTTCTAAAAAAAAAATATTTTTTAAATTTAAAAAGAAATAAATATTAAAAATAAATAATATTATTTAAAAAATTGCACTTTTCGAAACAACTGAAACCCCGGTTTCTGGGATAGGCTGGTTCCTGAATACTCTTCTCACAATCAGCCGATTTTGACAATTTAATTAGAAGTCGCCCAATAACATCTGTAGTGTAAAGTGTATTTATATCAAGTGGAAGCATTAGCACAGCTTATTTCAATATTTCATGACGTTTCATGCAACTGTCAAATTCATGTGTATTTTGTTTCTGTACATGCTTGTTTACTTTTATTGTTGGTATACATGCAGAGTTCGACACAACTTCGGTACGAAATAAAAACCTAATGCCTGTTGTTTTTGCCTATAATTACAACAACACCTAATGCTTCCACTTGATATAAATACACTTTGATCTAGTGCCACCACCTTCTTCAATACGCCTTGGATTGTAGTATATGCATTTACGACAGGGTGTTCACATATGTGCTATTGGAGGGAGGTCTTATATTTTCTTACAACCTACAACCTTAGTACACCTTGCGAATTCCCTAATAATGTAGATAGGTTTGCTACTCTCTTTGAATCATTTTGGTCAATGGGCCTTTTTTTATTTATTTCCAAAATTTATTTCCAAAAATTCTCAAACGGCAACGTACCGATTGCAAAATGTATACCATATTTTATTAACCCCATATGTTGACTTCGTACTCAAAAAATATTATCATATCCCTGCGGTAAATAAAGTTATGGCGACCATTTTACAAAAAAAAATCCCCATTTTTGGGACATATTTTCCCCGCTTTGGGAATTTGACTATTTTGTTCAAGGGAAAACTGCAAAACCCGGTTAGCGATTAATATAGAAGGCATTTTTTCTACATACCTCCAAAATTTCATTATGATATCTAAATTTGTGTAGATTTGAAATATGCAAAATATCTTTGCAATCAGTTCATAATTGTACTTCTGGCTCAAATAAAAATTTGGCATGGCCGAGGTGCCCAACTTTAAAGGGTTGCCCAGTGGCCCCCATAGCCACTGGGTACAAGAAATTTCATCACAATATCTTATTCCGTTCAAAACATACAGAATTAATTCCATGAAAATCGATTTGGAACCACTGTGCGTCGTCGAATGAAACGTAATGTGGTCAGAGCAGAGATCGAACCCACGTTCTCATGTACAAGAGCCACACCAACAAGTGCACCCCCTATGGCCATACTACGGCTCATTTTAGGCCACACAAAATTCCAACTTAAGCAAGAAAATTAAAAAAGCGGATTCGAATTACGGTGTCTACGGCAATCTGCCTAGGTCCGAATGGTTGAAAAATCTTGCAGCATTTGTGCAGATTTCAATTTCAATTTATAGACATCCCACAATCTTCTGGCCGTTAAATTTTTACAGTGTGTTTTCCACACACTAAATCTGTAATACGAGTTCAATTAGGCGTATGCTCCATTGAAATCAGTAACTCTGGAAAACACATAAAAGTATGCTTCAATTAAATGAACATTTGTATTTACTCATATTAACATTATATACATGAAAGGCGCATATTATTAATTTAATAGTAATTGCATACTTTTAGGATGTCAAATGTCAACTTTGTAATTTTATTGGGAAATAATTGTGTTGCCAACAACATAGCGAAATGCGAAACGAAACGAAACAAGCGTAAATATGTAACAACCATGGATTAATGTAATTCACACAACTTATGATTAAATGGCATTAAATGTCATTTAATGTTGTATATTTCTGGGAGTGTAACAGGCACGAAGGCCGCCTTTCAGGCTGTCGCGGAGAAAGGTCATTCTTGCGATGCATATAAAGTCCCAATTATGATATTTAACAAAGTTTTTTATTTCCCATATGAGCAGGCGAGCAAAATAACATTTTATGTTAATTGCTTTAAATGTCATGAAGCAATAAAAAAAATCATTTTCGCTCTTTACATACAAGTATTTATCCATAAATATGATTGTCCAAAAACTTATAATGGACTGTAAACAAATTACATTTTCCCAGTTTTTATTGCATCCTCAGGGGGCCATTTGCCAAAAGAAAACAGAGTACCGTGCAAAAGGAATGTAATGGCTTACGAAAATATCTCTCGGTTTAGGAAGTAATGGCGTAATAACAGAGTTCCTTTGTTGGCCAATTTCTCTTGATTGTTGTATTTTTTGTTCTTCCTTTTTTTTATTGTTTAGTTAAATCAATTACTTTATTTTCTTTCGTTATCACATTTATCTGTTTAACGAAGAACTAAACGAATCGTTGTATGTCCTGTTTACTTTGAGTGGTTTTCTTGCAACTGCGATTTGAATAAATTAAGTTGTGGCTTAGTTAAGTGACACCATTTTCGATTTTCGAGCCTTTTGTCATACGAGGTTGGTGTAATAAGTAGGTATTTAAAAAATTGCAATTTAGTATAACAACATTATGACGTGCCTGCAGCCAGCAGGCCCGAAGGACTGTAAAACGTTTTGCATTAAAAAGTAACCCAATGAACATGTTACAAGACCAAGTAAATTAACTGTTGAAATATAACTATTAAACTATGTACTTCAAATGGTCATAAGCGAAACAATTTCGTTACATTGCTGAAATGTAAAGTATCGTACATCTGACAATTTGGTGTTGCCTGAAATCAAAAGTTTCGTACAACCGACGATTTTGTCATTGCTTGAAAATCAAACGTTTGATACATCCGACGATTTTGTTGTTACTGCAATGCATATTTCCTTTCAGTGTAAACAAATATTTCAAGAAAACCTGTGAATAAAGGAAGACAATTGGCTGAATTGCGAGGCTCAAAACTCGATAAAAAGCCCAAAACTGGAGGAAACTATAAAAAAACCGTTTCCCATTACATCCCATGAAGGGATTGGGGAGAACTTCTCACAACCAGCGAGCTATGCGCTTTCTAATTTTTCACGCACTAATTGGAACCCACAGTTTTACACCGGTTCCGAACGGTAGTTTTAGAAGCTTTTACATGGCTAAGTACTCGATAGTGTCGCCATCACTAAGCGAGGTGGCCGTCGTTGAATGAAATGTAACGTGGTCAGAGCAGGGATCGAAACCACGGTCTTATGCACAAGAGCCGCGCACACTAGCCATTGCACCACCGACGGCCACAGAGAAATATATAAGAACACGAAAAATATATTTTTTTGACGGACTTATGTGGCTCACAGGGTCAAAAAATGGGTAAATTGACGGCTACAAACAGGCAACTGTGGCTACTCACTTGAAAGATATTTTTGTCACAAACATAATGGTGCATTTATTTTTGTGAAGCGACAGCTGTGGACCCAGATAATCTCAATTTACCATTTTATGATGAACCTGTTTCATTTGTAGTCATTTTGGAAACTTTAAAGAAACATTTTGAGGAAACTTTAAAGAAAATTGTAATTTTAATTAAGGAAAAATAAATCTTTTTAAAAAAATTGGTCGATTTTTGTTTTGCGAAGCCGGAGTTGAACCATTTGTCGAAAGCTTTGTAATATAAAAAAAATTTCGAAACCGCGAAGCCGGTGTTGAAGCTTTGTAACATAAAAAACTGCCGAAACCAGGAGGCAGGCTACGCATAAACCATTATTACATATAAAGACTATTTTGAAACAAGTATTGGACCAACCCCAGAAGAGAGAATCTATAACCTGGACATGCAACTGTACAATATGCCAAAATAGGTCATACAGGCGAAAAAAGTAATATCACCGTTGAATTCATGAGAAGAATATTTTTCATTTGTGTACCCGACCCTTCTTACGTGTACCTACGTGGAACCCCATTTTTTTGACCAAGTGTGTCCCATGGGTCCGCCCGACAATACTTCATTGCACAGGCAAACAAAAATTTCGTTCCCAACAAACGAAATATTCAGCAAATATTTGTAAAAATCTTATTAAAACTGCGGTGACAATTGGATATAAAGTCTCAGACAAAGCGAAGTTCTATCGTGCGATCTCTCTGATATCTCATTGATGGTGACAATGACAAATCTGTGCAACATAAGGAATCCCAAGTGTTAGGTTAGGTTAGATGGACTTTAAGTTCCTTGCATGTAATCTCAGTCAAGAAGCAGTGATGCCGTTTTGAATAGCCACGTTACCCTAAAGAAAGAAGAAACGGTGAGTGGTTCCTCCACTCTTGTCTATGCGGTATGATTGTCCTAAAATGAAATTACAACAGTACACCTGTGGGTAATTGTGATGAGTAATTCACCATCATCGTGGGTAGCCAGCAAAAAAAAATGTTTGTTCCATACTGGAGGCACTATAATTTAGCGCTTCTTTAGAATGCTGAAAGTTGTACATTTCTGAGACAATAAAGGCTGTGAGAATACTTACATATAATTGTGCACCGAATTTCGCTTACAAGGTTGCAAACAAATATGCGGTGTAGAATATTTTAAGTACCTACTATAAAGAATATTTTTAGTGCAGAATTTTGCTCTGAATTTGGGGCAAACATGTAAGCGAATTTTAACTAAAACGAAGTATCTAGTGCAGAATTTAGCGCTGAATTCGGGGCAAACATGGAAGCGAGTAGCGGCGTAGTGCAACACACCTCGCTTACTACGATACAATAAAGTATATTTGCATTGTCTTAGTTTTTTATTCGATCTTAAACGATCAACGATTATAATTTTTACGAAGGATAGATTACAATTTCAAAATTTAGTTGATTTTTGGATATTAGAGAGTGCGGTCATACTTGCGGAAGTTCGTAAATTAAAAAAAAAGAATAACTGTTATTGATATAAACACTTCTACATATGTAAGTATTAAAGTCTGTTTACATTCGTTGTGCATTGCGGAACACGTGTTAGAACACATATGTACTTATATAAACTCGTATACATACATATATTGTGATCAGTGACTTTGGGGAGGAAGTATTTAACTGGTTGGTAAGCAACTTTTTTTGTACGTTGATTTGGTATTTTTTTGAGTTTGCTAAAGATTATTCTATAATATTTAAAAAAAAATGGTAGGAAAACTTAAGAAACCCAAAATGGTTGGTAAGAGCCAGAGAAACCGATTAATAAAACAAGAAAATAATAAAAATATCGAACTCATAAAGTCTATAACCAATAAAACTGTTATCGTAGATGAAGATATTTATAACAATGAAGAGAGTTTAAACATACAAGTTGAAGATTTTTTCGAGATCAATTCATTGTCTTTATGTGATAAACTTAAGAATTGGTACTTGATATATCGGCGACCTGTTGCTTGTACGTCAGCATTGCTAAACATTCTTAAATTACAAGGTCTAGATGTACCTTTGAGTGTAGCTACTCTATTAGGAAATCAGTTAAAAGTAGTGAAAAGGACGGTTTCTCCAGGATCCTATTTTAATATAGGAATAGAACCAAATATTGTGAAAATTATAAATTTTGCTATTGAAAATAATAAAAGGGAGATAGTATTAGAGATTGGTATTGATGGACTACCGATATTTAAAAGCAGCGAAGTAGGACTTTGGCCAATTTTGGGACGTGTAGTTAACATGCCACAAGTAAATATCTTTTTAATCGGAAGTTATGTCGGGAAGGAAAAGCCATATAGACACATACTTACACGACTTTGTGCATGAGATGAGAAATTTATTAGACAAAGGCTACACTTTTAATAATTATAAATTGGACATTAAAATTCGAGCGTTTGTTGTTGATGCTCCTGCACGATCGTTTCTTTGTGGTATAAGGGGACATAATTCATTAAACGGTTGTGGTAAATGCGAACAAAAGAGAACTAGTATATCTAAAACAACTGTGTTTAGCACTACAATAGGGAAAGCTAGAACAGATAAAGATTTTTTAAATAGAAAGGATAAACACTTTCACAATGAAAAATTCCTCACTGATGAAATGGCGCTTGAAAGTATAGGCATTCAAATGGTTACTCAATTCCCTCTTGACGTCATGCATTTGGTGAACTTGGGAGTGGCAAAAAAAATTATTTGTAAATTATTTAAAGGGGAACCAATTTGCAGACTATCCCCATCTGCACGACAAGCAATGTCGTCCTTGTTGATGTCTCTTTCGCCGTATATACCACGGGAGTTCGATTTTCGAACATCCAAGGTGGAAGGCCGTTGAATTCCGGCAACTCATTCTTTATACTGGGTTAATAGTATTAAAGGAATTCACAAATACCGAGCAGTATGACCATTATCTTCTTTTAGCATGTGCTTATCGTATTTTACTTAATCGAAAAATTTGCCGTAAAAAAATTACTATTGCGGAAAATATGTTGAAGACTTTTTTTTGTTCAAGATTTTTCAAAATATTATGGTCCTACTAGCGTTACTCATAATGTCCACAACCTTTTACATTTAGGAGATATGGCGAGAAAATCCGGTAGCTTGAGTAATATAACAGCATATCCGTTCGAAAACATGATGAAAACTGTAAAAAAGCAATTAAAAAACCGCAATATATTGAAGAACAATTATACAACGTATTTCTTTCAATAATTAAGAGTGAACCATTTAAGGGATTTAAAAAAAATGCAAAAGGAAAAATCAGATCTTACACCTCAGAGAGTGGAGTATTTCTACCGAATATTCAAGACAGTTATTGCTTAGTAGATGTTAACGTTCCTGCAAAAATCGTTGGTTTCACTGATGATGGACATGTGCAAACTCATGTTTTTTTAAAACCAAAAAATTTTTTCCTTCACCCCACAAGATCTCTTGATATCGGCATATGCGTAGTTAATTTGCAAGTATACAGAAAGGAGGTTATAACACCTGAACAGATTCATACAAAATTGGTCGCTTTACCATATAAAAGCGAAATACTCCTAATCCCAATTAACCACTGCTATTAAATACACACAATTAAATAAATCAAGCGCATTACACGAACATATCTGCACTTTTAAAATAATTTGTAGCTTTTTAATATTTATTTTGTATTTAGAAAAATGGCCTCAAATAAACGAAAACAACTGCCTAACGACCTTCCGTCATATGAGCTAATACTTCAAAAATTAGATGAAATTCATAACAACTCAGTGGAACTATTAAAAACAACTAACTACTAAAACAACTAAAATAGGTGGAAACATCTAAACTAAAAAACGACGTACAGAAACTCCAAGGTAATTGACTTATTTTGCCTAAAATATTTCTCAGTTTTTGATGGCGTTTCTGTTTTAGACATAGAAATTACAAGGTAATTAGCGTGTCTAGTCTTGTTAAAGTACTACAAAAATCTTATTTCAGAAAACTCTTTTAACCAAACCCAAATTATTGTGGAACTTTTGTCGGAAATAAAATCAATTGTTAAGGCAAATCTATGCCCAGGACTTCAAAATTATAAGTACCAAGACTTGTTTCCCATCTTAATGCAGGCTCAAATAGAAGCTGTTGAGCAAGAAATAAATGAAGACACCAAAGAAGAAATGGCACTAATTAAAAACCTACATATTTCATACTTATTGAAAATATATCACATTATTTCTTATTTGCCAGATATCCACTATTAAATATGTATTGGGCAAAGGTGAGTTACAAAAAAATTTAAAAGACCTGATTGATATATCACTTCTTATGGAGTACAACGTTTATGGACTTCAACGGAAGAAGCGTCTTTTGAACTACCCCAAGTTCATGAAAGCTATATATAGTAAGTATTTTATGTTTTTACCTTTCAAACTTATATTTACACATTATTTTATTTGTTTTTAGGAGCTGTGGGTTCCGAGTTTGGAAACAAAAATTATTTTTACAAGCACTTGGGGAAATGCATAAGATTGACTAAAAATTTGCATTATAAAAAAGAGTCCCTAAAGCGTAGTGCATCAACTGATAGCGACTGATAAAGTAACTTATTTATAATTATACTTTTTCTCTATTTCTTATATTTTAGGAGTACATGGAATAACTTAAATATTCTTAATTTTAACTTATATCTCTTAATTTTGTTTTTAAAAGAATTAAAAATATCTCAGATATGTTTTAGATGAAATGAACTGATTATTTAATAAGTTAAATATAATTATAAAATATTAGTTATCTAAATTAACATTTAAGACTTTCATTTATCGTATTTAATACAGTTATAAAAGCGCTTCTGAGTAGGCATTTTTTATGGCGTTTCCGCTGCAAACATAGAAGCGCTTCAACAGCAAGAATTATTTCATGCTATTTTCGCCTCAATTACAATAGCGCTTAAAAAAGCCTCATTATTTTACGCTATTTGTATTGCGATAACTGAAGCGCATATTTGGATCAATAGACGATGCGCTTAAAAAAGTCTGATTATTTCACACTATTTTTATTGCGATAACTGAAGCGCATATTTGGATCAATAGAGGATGCGCGTTTTGGTGGGTCATTTCTTGTTAAAATCATTAATGAATTCTTGTCTACGGTAAGCGCTACCCATTTTGTGTTTCCTTTACAAACCTGCTGAATGGTAAGCAGGTTTTTTGCTGGGTAACTACCCATTATTTTCCCCATAACCTGTTGGTAATGGGTAAACGTTAATTATCCATTCCCTAAGGCTTCCCTCAACTTGTATTGAATCACGTTCACCATTCTTTGTGTATTATTTATTACTAGCAATAGCGACATACGTACACACGAAAACAGCGAGCTAAGAATTGAAAATGAAAACAAATAACCGATAACCGATACAGAGAGTGCTTGTATAGCAGAGCCGTACGCAGTTGCTTGACACATCTCCGAGCTCTGAAAGAGAAAGAAAGATAGAAGTGAGAATCACAGTATAGTTATATACGATACTGCGGCCCACCCCTTTCCGGCCGGTGGGGTGAGAGAGAGAGTGAAAAGTGATCATTTTAAAAAGGTAATCATAAGGTAATCAATCATCAGGCTCATATCTTGCAAACCGTTCGGAATTTTGATTTACTCTATGAGGGAAAGTTGTAGCTCTTGTCATAAAGAACAAAAATTGTTAGCAAAGAAAGCAAAGTGTTCCTTGAATTTTGAACGGTTTGCTACCTATGGACCTGAACAGGGGAAAAAAGTAAAGAATATTTTTTTTTGATTTTCATCCTCAAGGTTTTATATGTTCACAATTTTTGTTATTTATGACAAGGGCTACAACTTTCCCTCAAAGAGTAAATCAAAATTCCGATCCGTTTGCAAGATATGAGCCTGACAAAATTATCACTTTTTTGCAAAAATGACACCGAGGCCCCATAAAAAAAAGTGCATGACTTTGGGCAAAACTGGGCGACACGGGTCTTTTTTTGGTCTTTTATCACGTAGTGGTGTCCGTATATGTTTATAGTTTTTCGTGTTGCACTGTGATATTGATGAAGTTGAAATGATAAACCCACTGTATGTGTCAGACAAGGCGACAACAGTCTTTAGGTACGATCTCTTCGGCATCTAGTAAGGGAATCAACGAATACGCTGTTTGCGTTTACAAATGCTTTACACATTATTCGGCATAATCTAACTAATGTTCTTGAGGTGGCCGTCGGTGGTGCAACGGTAGTATGCGCGGCTCTAGTGCAAGATAACGTTGGTTTTATCCCTGCTCTGACCACCTTAAATTTCCTTCGACTGCGGTCATCTCACACTATCAAGTATTTAATAATAAAAACGCTTCTCAAAATACCGTTCGGAACCGGTAGAAAACTGTATGTCCCAATCAGTGAGAGTAAAGCTAGAACGCGCAGAGCTCACTGGTTTGTGAGAAGCTCTCCCTGATCTCTTAGTGGGATGTGAGGAGAAACCATTTTTTTTTTATTCTTGAGGTTGAAACGTTACATGTAAAGTTGTTCTCAGACACAGTCTTTATATGCGATCTCTTCAGCATCTTGTAAGGGAATTAACGAATACGCTTTCTGCGTATACAAATGTTATACATATCGTTGGGGATAGAACGACACATATTCTTGAAGTTAAAACAATCAGACACGGCGACGGCAGTCTTTATGTGCGATCTCTTAAGCATCTTATAAGGGAAGCAACGAATAAGCCTTCTGCGTACACAGTTGTATACTTACCATTTGTATACGATATGTCCTTTTCCTAAGTGGGGAAAATAAGGTAGAATCTAGTAATAACCCTTTATAATTTGCTGGTTTTTATCAAATTATACATTTTATATTGTAAATCCATTAGCCAACACTGCCTTTAATGATGTTTTATATACCTTGACATACTAATAATGGACGAAGGATTATCTACACTCAACACTTATCACACCAACCTCTTACCTGACAGTGTGACTATTTACCTTAACAAATGTAAACTTCAGCCGACAGCCATTTGATGTTCATTCAAAAACCTTCATTACTTCTCTCTGTTTTTTTTATTTTTTGTCTATGTTTGCAGGATGTCGACTTCACAGGCCGGTCATGAGAACATGCAAAGGATATTTAAGACATTTTAAAAGACATGCCCCACAACCCATCGAACTGGCCGGACGACAGCAGGGAAAGTATTACTAGGTAAGAGAAAAACCGCCCATTGAAACGCCAGAGTTTTTGTGTGGAACTAGACAACGAGTATATGGCTGTCCTTACATAGAACAAAGTCAAATTTTACTATGTGGCAACTTGATTATGTGGCATTTCATTAAATTAAAATGTAAATCAAGTAAATTAAAGAACAATTTAATTTGTTTATAAAAACATCAGAGTCCACGACTGAAACTTAGGGGTTGGCTGTGAAGTTCATATGTATTTTTATAAAGGAAATTAAGTGCAGAGTTTTCACTCTCCAGCCGGATATTAAAATTGAAATAATGTTAATTTAAATTTACAAGTAAACTGAATTAAACTCTATAAGCCTAAATATATGCTACGTGTTTGGGTGCAAATGCCCAACACAAACACAACTCATTGGCAAACATTGGAATTTGAATTATGTACTGTAGTTTAATTTAAAGATAATGATCATTGGAAATTAATATGTGTACAGTGAAATATTTGTTAGAGAAGGTCGAAAGTTTCTAATTTGTTGAAGACTCGTGTAGGTGTTTCCGCCATGGCTAATATATTTTTATTTTTTACGCAAAAAATATAGTGTCAGTATGAACTAACACACAAACAAATATGAGGCTCGAAGGACCATTTATCGTTTATGGGGAACCTCTATTGAATTTTTATTTATAAGTGTACTAAGAAGCCAAGAGGATTAATAGTTGTAAAATCTAAAAAAAAGTAATCCTATAGTGGAATTTAAAGGAAATATTAATATTCGTTAAGTTCCAGAAGCCTGGAAATCATTTGGACTCCTGCGAACAAGAAGATATATATGCTGGTCAGGAGGATATCAATTTAGCTCACAATAAATTTCGACAGTCCAAAGCCTTTGCCAACAAACGGAGATGGAACTACAACAGTAAACAAGAATACCCCACAATGTAATAAAATACATCAGATGAAGGTGGAAAGTGAAGATTCTTTGTGAAGACTTGGATTGAAACAGGAACAGAAGGCCAATGCAAATGGATAACAAGCATAGTTTATTCACGGATTTTCTAGCTTGGTACCCCTGTTTGAAAGCAAATCTATATCGAATTGGTAGGGCCAATACAATCCAATACGGGGAGTGTAAGGTATATGTCACAATTTTGATGGAACAATTTATCTGTCATTTTCCCCGCATTCCTTCGATTCCGGTGGTGTAATATTAATTGGTCATCTGATGATAAACTTATTCCTGAATTCCCTAGTATTATTTATATAAGTATAATAAAAAGCAACTAATTTTCACTTAGAAAAATGTTTACAATATACAATATTTAGATTGGAGCATCTCAGGTAAGCTGAATTGAGAACACGAAGAATTGTGAACTAGGTATTTCCTATAAAAAAAAGTTAAGTAAAAAATTTCCACACGCTGACAAATATCGGCTTCTCTAACATACTCTCCCAAACATATTCTGCACGAACCATGTATATGTTTGGAACACACTTCAAACATTCATATGTTTGCAACTCCCTAACTCACTTGTATTTACATGTAAACAGTATCATGTTTACTGGCAAACATATATGCTTTTACGTGGAAGCATATGCGTATTTCCATCAAACCTGCATATACTTACGTGGAAACTTATGCGTATTCCCCCCCAAACATAAGAACATTTACAAACGAATTATTCTTTGATTTTAATATATACGTATGATTTATTATTCTTTCGCTTCTCCTTTCTTTATTGTTTCTCAAATTTTGTTTTCAGAAGGTTTCAGCTATGCGTTGGTTATCACTGACTGAGAGAATAATTCAAAAATACAGATCCACACTTACAAGATAGACGCTCTCGTTATCCCTCTTGTATTCTCTTGCTCTCGAAAGAGCATAAACTGCAACAAACACGGCTGTATTTGTATCACAAACACAGATATATTTGGGTGACAAACACATATATTATAACATATTAATCATTGTGTTTCATTCATGTAATATTGAATAGCTAACACAATGTGTTTGGACTCAAGTATATTATATTTGAGAGAAGCTCCAAATACATTTTATATTTGCATCCAAACAACAACAAAAAACAGATTTTCAGCTTGCAGAGCTACAAATAGCACAAGTGAGTGCTACCGGCTGCCTTACGCATGTGTCCAGAACAGTATTATAATATGGGGCACCAGAGATTATATTGAGAAAATCTACAATTAACACGACTAAAAGTATCAGCAGAAAAGATAATATCTTTTCTCCCGTGCACTCACAGAAAAGATATTTATTGCTACCGAATTGCAGTTGCCACAACGGAATTGAAGGTTTCGCGACTGAAGGTTGTCCCCAGAAACGGAAATTAGGTTGAATCAACCTCTATTAGATAGAATCAACCTCTAATAAGTTGTGGCAACCTTTAACAGGTTGTGACAACCTCTATATCGGTTGTGACAACCTCTAATTCGGTTGTGACAACCTCTATATCGGATGTGACAACCTCCATATCGGTTGTATCAACCTCTAATTCGGTTGTGACAACCTCTGTATCGGTTGTGACAACCTCTAATTTGGTTGTGACAACCTCTAGTGCGATTGTGTCAACCTCTAAATCGGTTTTGATGACATTTTATGTGGTTGTGACAACCTCTAGATTCGGTTACGGCTAATTCGTTGATTTGTTCTGTGGGTGTGTGTTGATTGTATATATATCATTGGCCGAACTGTGAGAAAAGTTAATATGGTATTTTCGAATAGTGAGAACGAATCGTCAAAAGGGAGCATGGCAGTAAATGAGGACAATACAAAGTTACTCATTCCAACGAGCTGAGCATTCACTAGTTTGGAACAAGTCGTGATAATTAGTAACGGTTATAACTTCCAGGTAGTGGACAAACTTATTTACCACGGGTCTGTCGTAACGAACAAATAATAATGTCAGCCTTGAAATTAAGCGTGGAATACTGCTTGTTAATGGGTGCTATTTCGGGCTAAGTTAGAACTTTAGAGATAGAGCCCTCTCTCTAGACACAAAGATTCAACTGTGTCAGACTCTCATACAATCTGTATTGCTTTATGGCGCAAAATACTGGATCAAATCGCAAGCAGACAAAACAGTACCAGGAGACTTCGAGAGAAAAATGTTGCGGAAATATATGAATCTATAATACAAAACGGCGAGTATCGATGTCCAGCCACGAACGGCAGGAACTATATCCTGACATCTAAGTACACTGCAATGAAAAGCTTCGTTACCTCGACGAATAGTTTTCACCAAAGTGAGCTAACGCGTAAATTTGTCTTTACGATCTATAAAGGAAATATATGAATCTATAATAGACAACAGCGAGTATCGATGTCCAGCCACGAGGAACAGAAACTATATCCTGACATCTAAGTACACTACACAGGAAAGCTTCGTTACCTCGAAGAATAGTTTTCACCAAAGTGAGCTAACACGTAAATTTGTCCCTCCCATCTACAAATTCATTGAAGCAACGAATAAATCATTGAATGTACGAAACTTTTAATTACTACAATGTAAACACACTTACGATCGAGTATCATCCTGTCACAAATGTGTAGTTAACCAAATCAAAATAAGGCGATTACGTTGGCCATGCCATTCCAGTTGAATAGATAAGGATGAATCAGCACAAAAAGTATTCGAAGACTTACTCGAAGGAAGACAACAAATATGACGACAAAGACTCCGATGGACAATGGGGTATTTTTGAGATAATTCAGCTGCTTCTAAACGGCTCATCCGATCAAAATAGCTGTGGTATAGTGCTATTGAAATTCCTAAATTGGAACTCCATCGACCTCACTAAAGTCGCAAAATGGGGGCACAAAGTTGATGAACTTGGCCATCAGAAAAATGTAACTCGTTGTCAAACTTTAAATACTGGTCTCCCAGTTATAACCCATTAATCTACTGGAAATATTTTTTTTATGTATTTCTAGCGCTAGTAAAGTCCTAAAATTAATATGCATAAATCTGTCGGTTTATGCAGTCAAAATATATAAAAGGAAATCAGATATGAAAATAAAATTCAGCAAATTTGTTTAGTGGTAAATTGCCCCCAATACAATCCCATAATCGCCAACATAATTTCAAAAATTCCCAAGAATAGTATTTTTTACAAAATTCCCGGAAGTTTTTCTTGTAGCGCTGGCCAGTAACAATGTTAAATACACTTACTTAGAACACATGCAGGTATGTGAATAAAGTTAAAGAAATGGCGAATCAGCCTTGAACGTCGAGATGTTTTTGGCCAAATGGACAGTTTTGTATAAATATACATACCAAAAATTATAAAAGCACTGAAAAAAGCTGTATGAAAGATAGAAAAGTTTGGTAATCATAACGTCAAATCAAGTTTAGTTATCTTGTCAACCCATTTAAAATTGTGGCAAAACTTAAAAAGTTTGTGTTTTTTCAATGTTTTTACTTTAAATATATGCACGCTGAAAAAACGACCCCTGTTACATTATGCATGAACCATTATTTGTTTGGAACATCCATTGACTTACGTGCATGCATTGTTTTCATTAATAGAAGATCTGATGAATTTTTGTTTCTTTGTTGTCTGCCACGTTTTGGTTTTCACCAGTTTTCAACAAAAAAAAGCCAAATTATTTTGTCACAAAAACTTATATTATAATCCATTAATCATTGTGTTGCCAACATTTAATTCCAAGTAGCAAACACAATGTGTTTGGACACAAGTATACTATATTTGAGACAAACTACAAACACGTTATATTTGCATCCAAACAACAAAAAAAGACAGATTTTTATTTGTTATTTTATTGCTACAGAACTTTATACATTTGAACGATTTGTATCTTGTTTTACAAGTTGTGGTGTTGTTAATGTAATGTTTTTTTCAAAATTGAATCTGGTTTTCAGTTCGTCAAAAAATTTCAAATTAAAGCATTTTCCCAAATATCTCGGTAACCACAAGCGGGAAAACGCGGGAAACTGTAACATTGTGCAGGAACCATATCTATGTTTGGAACATCCATACACTTATGCACAAGCATTGTTGTGAATAATTGAAGAAGTTTTCAGCAGTCTTCAACAAACAAAGCCATATTTGGGTCACAAAAACATATATGTATGTGAGCTGGTCTAAGGAAAGGTACCTATGGTCATAAAACAACTTTTCGAGTAAACAGCTGTTAAAGATTACGAATCGCGTTAGCGAGTTGTGTTCGTGTTTCCGCTTCTACCTCTTGCTTTTTCTTGTTACCCTTGGCTCTCTACCTCTCAGCAAACTTCCCCTATATACAGTTTTGCTTCTACAAGAATTATTTTCGTAGTTTATTCGAGTGGAATTCTCGTACAAAAGTAAATTTTGAGCGTCAAAAAAGTTAGAAAGCTTTTTTTGTTGTAATTTCAGTTTCTATTATTGTTAATCGTGTAAAATCGGTTAAGAAGACCAATTTAAAGCAGTGGAGAAGGAATACTTCGGGGAATATCAATGTGCGGATATCAGTGATACGGATGATAATGTACAAGACGCGTTCCTAGAATTATCTCTTCATGATATCGATGACAGAGAAGTGGTATCGATGTTCTTTGAACAAGCTTGTTGTGACAAGGAATGCAATAAATTGTTACCCAAAGATATGATCCTAGAATCTCGAGACAATTTCATAGAATCAGAATTTCAGAACATCAGCAAGTGTAAGCGTTTTTCTCACAATTTGTACACGCTGCAATATAACGGCCCCAGCAACTTATGACAGGAAACATATATATGTTTGGAAGCATTGTTTTCGTGAATTGCATATCTGCTGTCTTTTTGTTTCTTTGTTGTTTGATCGATTTTGTTTTTATCGATTTTCATCAAGCAAAGCCAAATTTTGGTCTCAAGCCTATTAATCATTGCGTCTCAAACATGTTATATTGAGTAGCAAACACAATATGTTTGGGCACAAGTATAATAATAGCTGTATTTGCATTCAAACAACAAAAACTGACAGATTTTTCAGCGTGCATAATTTCTTTCAAACTTCTAGTGTAATTTGAAGCAAAATAAATGAAATTATCAGTCTGCGGTTTGTTTCATTGCAAAGAGCGTTAAATTTTCTATAAAATTAATTCAAAACACAAAAATCCATTTTTCCGACCATAGGTATCTTTCCGTAGACCAGGTCACATACTATAACATATTAATCATTGTGTCTCCTACATGTAATATTGGATAGTAAATACTATATGTTTGGACACAAATATACTAAATTTGCGACAAGCTACAAACACGTTGTATTTGCATCCAAACATCAACAGAATACAAATTATTTAGCCTGCATAAGAGGCAATGATTAAATTGTTTTTCTTTACCAAGATTGTCAACCTTGTGTCCCACTGTGCGGCAGCAGTAGAGTCTCTGAAGTTCCATTTTATGAACTTCATTAGCACTACACCTCAGCTATGATTGTGTGAAATCTCATATTGGTCGCACAAGCTGTTTATAAGCGGCTGAATTATTTCCAATTTTTTGGATAAAATCCCCTCAGTGCAATGCAAGGATCAGAAGGACGAATGCTTGGCGTTTGACAGCTGAAGAGAAGAGATATCAAACCGGTTGTAGAAATATGTTATCTTCATTTTGTATGGTTCCTAATCCGCCTGGTTTGTTTGTGGTCAATAAAGTAAATAATTAAGATCGCCACCAATACTTCGACCCACTTGTGTTTAGGTAACCTAATCTCATTCAGCTGACTCGAAGCATCACGGACGAATTTTGGTCAGATTAATGAATCCTCAGTAATTTGAGTGGATTGATAGTAACAAAGCAGAAAATTTCCTAATTTTTTTACATATAAAAATCCTGTTGCGAGAAATTTATCAATAGTACAAGGCTACATAAAGAACAATGATGTTTCTTTTGCCAAAATCTCAATGTAATTTAGTCCTTTCAGCAGAAGAATTGAACTAGACTAGTATGTATGTATCTTAAGTATCCCACTTAATCTCATCCTCATAAGTACCTATGCTTCAATGTATGTAACTGCTACACAGTTGCATTTATCCGCCCTTTTATTGTCCAGGACATAACAGTGTCCGTGTGAGCTCAGAAAATGCAGCTGTAAATAGCTAAAGGATTTAATGCACTTTAAAATACACCAAAATCCGTTGGCGTTCGTGTCCAGATTAATAGACAGTGGATTTTCATAGGATTTTAATGGTTCAAAATTAAAAAAATAACTTTATGCTAAATCCTGATAACGGCTTTGTTAGCTGCAAAATCTTGTCCTTTAGTTGCCTGAAGTACAAGACGAACGTATTTACCTTCAATTTGTAAAAATATATTTTAATTCCGGTAGCAGATTTAAATGGTCTTAGTCTATTAATATTCAATCGAGGATAGCTTGTTTAATATGGCTAAAATACGAACAACACGACGTTTGCAACATAGTACATATGTATACATTGAATCAATTTTTTATTGAATTCTGATAGCCCAGTTTACCTCTTAAATATTATGTACACGTCAGTTAAATCAATATTCACAAAAATTTTCAATCAGAATTCTCCTTCTATATGAAGTTACTATATTTGACAAATGTCAAAAATATAAAGGATTTGATATTCAATGTAGAATTTTGTCCCCAACTCGAATCCTCTGAAAAAACAACATTTGCTTTGATATAAAATCATTTGGTTTGTGCTTTCGGGAAAGCTTTCCGTCTGCTAAATTCAACGTATTTCATTAACAGCGGCTGTTAAAAGTATGTTAACTAAACAAGACGGAAATATCTGTCATGCTATAATTTTGAGTCAAGACCGTGAAGAACTGCAAATTTTTGAACTTAACTGAATACGGGACTTTAGACGAATAAAAAAATATTCAATAACATAATATATTTTAAAACAAAGTAGAATTCTCTAAAACTAAGAAAATTATACAGAATTTAAACTATTTACCTAACCTGTACTATCCAAAAAGTTATTCCACAAAACTAACTACCCTACAGTGCAGGATCACCAAATTGTAGAGCACGAATTATATTTTATAAAAATCTATTTTTATTAACAAATCCAAAATACGTGCTATCAGTACAGAATATGTAAATTTTCTTTGTCAATACATATGTATATATATACTATATTTTTAATATATTTGTATTTAAGCTAGGAGGAAAGGAACAATTCAACACTAGTATGTAAAGTCTATAAAGTACAATTTTGGGGTCATAAAGTGCACTGTCAGGATTATGAAGTAAACATTTTAGTTTCTAAATGACACTTGTTTCCTGCGTGTCCTTAAAGTACTCTTAGAGTACACTTCATGTTCTCATTAAAGTTTAATTTAGACTACCCCACTCTTTTAACACTCTTTAAAGTACACTTTTAGCACTATAATTATCACAAAGTTCACATTTAGAGTACTGCCCTCTTTCAATATGAAGTACACTCTTTGGCCTCTAAGTCACTTTTTAACAGTGCACTTACTTAGAGTTCTCTTCGAGTAAACTTTGTGTTCTCTATAAATTGCACTTTAGTGTACTGTACTCTTTTAACAGTCTTTTAGAGTACTGCCCTTTTTAACACTCTTCAAAGTACGCATTTAGCACTATAAATAAAAAAATAAAAGAATCCCGTTTCCCATTATATCCCATGAAGGGATTGGGGAGAGCTTCTCACAACCAGTAAGCTGTGCGCATTCTAATCTTTCACTCACTGATTGGGACGTATAGTTTTACACCGGTTCCGAACGGTATTTTTGAGAAGCTTTTTCATGGCTATATACTCGATACTGTCTCCATCACTAAGCGAGGTGGCCGTCGTCGAAGGAAATGTTAGGTGGTCAGAGCAGGGATCGAACCCACTTTCTCATGCACAGGAGCCGCGCACACTAGCCAATGCACCACCAACCAACGGCCGCGCATTATAAATAACAAAACTCAAATTTGTAATTGTAGTGTACTGTACACTTTTAGCACTGTTTAAAGTACACTTTAACATTATATGAATATAAAAACACTTCTTTACAATTTTGAACTTGTTTTGACAGTTCTTGGACTAAAAAAAAAGCCAAAATAGATCAACAGAACTTATGTCTGGTTCATTATTTTAATTTTTTTAAAAAATACTTGTATTTGGACCACCCTGTGTGGTGGGTGTGATTCTAAGCTTGCTGTCCAAAATAAAGCCCAGCTATTTGGCACACTCTACAAGCTTAATTCCAAACCCCTTTAAAGTGTGAACTTCATGATGGGTTCTATATTCTTAATATTTTTAAATTGCAGGTTCCTTTATCTTTAAAACTAGGAGATATATGTATGTGCAGGAAGTTTCATCCTCTGTGTACTTTATGAATATGTATATCCATAAATAAATTTCAAAATTGACATTATTTCAACATATGTTTGCAAACCAACATATGGCACAGTATGATAAAGAAATTTTGAAACAAACTTTGACAAACATTAAAGAACATGTACTTTTATATTAAACACTTCAAAAAATATAACACTAATCTTACTTAAGCCAAAATTTCTATTGACTCAAATGCCAACAAACAAAACAAGTGAAGCGATACGACTCTCTGCTCTCTCTCTTGCTCTCTTCATTGAATATTTCAATATGCGAGCAATTTTGTGATGAAGTTATTGTATATAATTATGCAAATTCTACCCATGTTTAGGTAAAATTACATAAAGTATTTAAAAATTATGAAATAATGAAGATATGACGTAAGAAAGAAATGCCTTTGAGTGAATCGTGTCGACGTTTTGGTTCTCTTTTACGAGGGTTGCCAAATTGCGCACATAATATGTTTTACCACGACGATAATATGTTTTACCACGTTTGCTCAAATATGTGTCAAACTATTTCAAAGTCGATTTTGTGGTATTTAACTGTTCCTTTTGATGTGTTAACATCTATAGGCGCGGGTAAGAACTAAATTCACAAAGTGAATACATCCAAACACAGTTTGTCCGACTGCGACCACAGATTGTTTGGCGTTAAACTCCTCCGAAACGGCTGGACCAATTTGTATGAAATTTTGTGTGCATATCGGGTAGGTCTCAGAATCGGCCAAAATCTATTTTTCATACCCTTAAATGAAAAGGGTGACCCACTCCTATATAGAACACAGATTTGTCCGACTGCGGAACACAGATTGTCAGACTGTGAAAAAATCACACACTGATGTAGTGGCAGCGAATAGTTGTCTTGTGTACTCTCAGAGCAAAGAGAATAATGACGTGGTTATACGTATATAAAAATGAGATAGCAAGAGAGCAACGAAAATTGTGTGAACTTGTGTAGCGTATGTACGAACATAACAATGTATGTATGTACATGTGTCTGTTGCTTTGCATTCTCGTTGTTTTTTTGTGGGTATAAAATAAAAAGTATTAAGCAAGAAAATAATGACTCTTGTCTTTAAATATTTTTAAATTTTGCTAAGTATTAATATTATTTAAATGAAACGTCATCATATGATTGAACGCCTTTTTTATTTTCCAATGTAACATTTACTAATGTGTTCATAGAAATCGAACAGGTACCGTGTAACAAAATGGTGTTAACACATCGCCCGTAAGTTTGTGCAAACAGCTGTGTTTGTGCAAACAGCTATGAAGTACAGCCAAAAAAAATGTGGGAAAACATATTTCAACTGACGTGCAGATTTGAAGAAATATTTGCGCAAAAAATATTTTATCAAACAACAAAAAATTTAAATTTATTTCCTTCGAAATATTTAATAAGCGATGATTTACAAAAATTTGGTGGATAATATAAGGTTTTGGCAATATTTTCGGACGCAGGCGAGCCAAGATTGAACTAAAATAAAAACTTTATCGAACGGACAAATTAGACCCATTGTGTCTAATAAACGAGTCAATCTAGGACGTTGGAATAGGCAAGTTTGGCTGACTAGGTTCGTATTTACCTACACGTGTGTAACCCATAAACATAGCCATGAGGGATGGTTACCTGCCCACAGTGATGTGTAATTACACATTACACATTACCCATGGCAATGGGAAATGGGTTACCCAGGGCTACCCCCCTTTTCGATTGGAAATATAAAACAAGTCCATATCTCATTAGGTATCAAGAAGGGCGGTAGACCTTATAGCAGCAGTTGTTGCTGAAATTAAAGTTGCCTAATATGTCAAAGTCAGCTGATGTAAACACAAGGTGAACATTGCAATTTAATTTCAATTATGTTAAATTTAGAGCTCATAATGAAGGTTCAAGCTGATTTTGGTAAAGCCCTTTAATATTTAAGAAATTGTTTTCGAAAATAAATCCAGCTATAGTAGTTTATTAAAAATTCATTGAAACTTTGTGTACAAACTAATAATGTAAACAAAAACAGAAATGTGAACAAACTTTGACATATTAGTCACGAACAAAATGAAAACAATAAAATCAGCTGTGCTACTGATATAACCTGAATGAATAAATCTTGGCACTGTAGTACCAAAAAAAGTGACACAGCAACCTCGTGCTACAAAAACAAAATGTAACATCTTTTTTTCTGTGTGAGTAATAGGCTCATTTTTATTTTGCAGGTTACTATTTAGATTTATTAAAATAAATGCTTGGGATACCGAAAAGGGAATTTGGATAGTGCAGCGGTGGCGTGCTTTCCAGTCCTTCATTTCCGTCCAAAGAGAATTTAGGCGGGATTTTGGCAGCACTCCCCAGAGTATATGGACCATTATGAGGTGGGTAAACATGTTTCCCGAATCTGGAAGCATCGAACGAAGACCGTACCATCGAGATTTCTATATTCGGGTTCAAGACACAATCGACAATTCAGGCAAATCCAAGCGTTTCTACTCGAAACATATGGGCGCAAATTGGAGTTAGCAGACTGTCACTACAACGGATAATTCATAATGACTTAAACTTCTTTTCGTACAAAGTCCAAATTACAAGCAAATTAAACCATAAATTAATAGCCAAGAGTCTCTATCCCTCTCTTTATGTTCACTCAATGACGACGATGTATCCATTTCGTCGAGTTCGAGTTGCTGTTGTATTTTACTCTTTGGTTACACATTTGAAAAGAAATAAAAGGGATTGAATATTTTCGTTCTATGAAACCAACATAAAATATAATTTACCTGTCATTAGTATCCAATCAAACAATATTTAAACTTAGTTTACTGCATGGTTTCCTTCGGGTAGCTTATCGCTCCCTCGCCTGTCCACTCTGTTTTCTGTCAATTTCCTACTATATAGTCGATCAGCTGTGTCATGGATACCCCCTAGTTTAACCCTCTGGATTTGCCTATTCGAATGGAATTTTGCCAAAAACTAATTGAAATGGCCTAAGACGACAACCACTAGATAAATTGCTTGTTTATGTGTGATGAGGCCCATTTTGATCTAAACGGCAATGTAAACAAGCAAAATTGCCGTATATGGACTGAATCTAAACCAGAAATACTCCATGAGACGGAACTGCACTGTGTGGTGCGCAGATTTATTAAGGTGCATTGTGGGGCCATACTTCTTTGAAGAAAACGGTGTAACAGTAACTGGCAATGGGGGCCGTTTTTTACAGATGTTAAAGGAGTTTTTGATGTGTTAACATCTATAGGCGCGGGTACGGCCTAAATTCACAAAGTGAATACATCCAAAAACAGTTTGTCCAACTGCGATCACACATTGTTTGCCCTTAAACTCCTCCGAAACCGTTGGACCGATTTGTATGGAATTTAGTGTGCATATCGGGTAGGTCTCAGAATCGGCCAGCATCTATTTTCCATACCCCTAAATGATAAGGGTGACCCACCCCTATAAGAAACACACACTGATGTAGCGCAGCGAATAGATGTATTGTGTGGGTTCGGACCACTCTCAGAGCAAAGAAAAAAATGAGATAGCAACAGAGCAACGAAAATTGTGTGAACTTGTGTAGCGTATATACGAACATAACAATGTATGTATTTACATGTTTGTATTGATTTGCATTCGCTTTGTTTTTTGTGGGTATAAAATAAAAAGTATTAAGCAAAAAAATAATAATAATAAGCAATAACACAAATATTTTTAAGTGTTATTAAGTATTAATATTATTTAAATGAAACACGCCCTTTTTATTATTGTGAAAGGTAAGTCAAATAAAATGTGGGTGCGGAGCAGTCTCAGAGCAAAGAGAATAATGATGTATTATACGTATATAAAAATGAGATAGCAAGGGAGCAACGAAAATTGTGTGAACTTGTGTAGCATATGTGTCTGTTGCTTTGCATTCTCTTTATTTTTTGTGGGAATAAAACAAAAAGTATTAATGTAGAAAATAATGACACATGTGCTTGCACTGGGCTTTAAATAAGTTTAAGTATTAATATTATTTAAATGTAACGTTATCATATGATTGAACGCTGGTTTTTATTTTCCAATGTAACATTTACTAATGTGTTCATACAAATCGAACAGGTACCGTGTAACAAAAAGGTGTTAACACATCTCCCATGAGTTCGAACACTCATTGGATTTTTTTTACCCAGAACTGCGCCGAGACGTATCAGTTTCGACAGCATTTGGTTCCAGCAAGATGAAGCAACTGCACACATAGCCGTACTGTAGGTCCAAATCAGTGAGTGAAAAACTATAAAGCGCAAAACTCACTGGTTGTGACCCCTTCATGGGATGTGATGGGAAGAAATTTTTTTTATCGATAGTGATTAAAGAATGATTTGTACATCCACATTGTAAAATCTTGCAAAGACGTGGTAGTTATATTTTAATACCCAGTTGTATTTATTAGTAGTATTTATTTTGTCCGATTGCATTACGTTTACCCTGTACTGATGTTTGGTATATTTTGATGCAGGACAGTTTGTAATGTATGTATGTAGTTGCACATAAGTGACTTTCATTTCCGACTACCACAATGTTGCAATCATTAAATTTAAATTAATTTTATTTTCGTTTTAACTCAACTAATACTGTGTAGTTGACTTAGTTGTTAGAAACTCTCACAGGAATAGTTATTTCGGTATAATTTTATTCGCTTGAAAGTATGCAACACATTTAAGAGAGTAGCATATACTTTAAATTCCTTGAATATATGCAATATAAAAGTTATTTTGAGAAAATCTAAATAACAGGAAATTTTATTCTGGGATTTTCTAATGCATATACTTCTTCAACTGTAAATTGTCAATGCTTTTATGTTAAAGGGAATTTTGAGATTTATTAAAGAAATATCATCTTCAAATATCCATAAGAATCAATTTATTAAAAAAAAACCCGCTAAATCCATGTTACAAAACTCAAATAGATATATGTATTATGATAAAACCCTCTCTTCATTCCAATCATATCGTATACTTTCATACATTTTAAATTCCATCGATGAAATTGAGTTTATTGTTTTGCCAACAATAACGTCTCTGTGTCTCCCTTTAAAACATAATCGAAAGGATCTCATATATCCCGGGGCCATTCCCTCAAATCTAAACAACCTAACTTATACTTTGTTGTTGAGCCAGCCATAGGGTGGGCTAGCAAAGCATATAATTTTTATATGATATGATATGTATCATTTTGTTATAAATCCCTATTCATTTAGTTTTACTGCAAACAGTCTCTAATGGGTATTTTAAACACACACACACACACACTCTCCTCTAGACGCACACATTCACATGCGCGTACAAAATAGATAGAGTTTATCGTGTGTTGCTTTAGATCCTTTATATGCTACGCAAAATATTTATAGTGAATGAAAAACAAACTCATTCATAAATATAATACAGCTAAGAGCGAAATAAAAGCAGTCTACCAAGAAACGTTGTATGCGAGTTTTCAGGATAATTTCTTAAAGGAAATGATCATCAGAAATGAAGTAAGGTTTTTGGTTTCAGCAGTTTTCAGCAAACGGCCACATTTTGGTCACAAATACATGTATTATAATCTATTAATCATTGTGTTCCAAATATGTACTATATTTGCAACAGGCTATAAACACGTTATATTTGCTTGTCGCAAATATAATATATTTGTGTCCAAACACGTTGTGTTTGCTATTCAATATTACATGTCTGAGACACAATGATTAATATGTTATAATATACGTATTTGCGACTCAAGTATGTCTGTGTTTGTGATGCAAATACAGTTGTGTTTGTTGCACTGTTTATGCTCTCTCGAGAGCAAGAGCATAAAAGAAGAAGATCGAGAGATTCTATCTTGTAATTGTGATTTTTGCATTATTCTTTCATTCAGTGATTCGTAAATATTCCGGAATGTGCGCGCTAATTGCAGATGAAGTCAGTGTTTCTTATTTTGGCTGATGTATTGCGTTTTAGTTTCATCTATTCAGTCATCAATGGTTCACGGGCAGAGGACACCAAAAGCGCCTGATCAGTGGAAAACGAATAAACGAAGGCTAAGTACAATAAAAAAACACAAGTAATTAATCAACACTTGGCTTACCTGAACAAGATTTGTATATTGTTTGTGTACGAACGCATAGTGATAACCAACGCATAACTAAAACCTTCTGAAAACAAAAACGTGAGAGACAACAAAGAAAGGAGAAGCAAAAGAACAGCACATTCCCAGTTCATGTAAAAAAAACAAATAATGCATTCAGTGCAAGTAAACGTAAAATGGGGCCTTTTAAATCTTTTAATTGTTTGTATTAATTATTTATAAATGTGGATTTATATTGATAAAATTAATTATAATAAATAATACATATATATTGAAATCAAAGAATAATTCGTTTCTAAATATTATTATGTTTGGGAGGAAATACGCATATGTTTCCACGTAAGTATATGTAGGTTTGGGAGAAACAGGCGAATGCATCCACGTAATTATATGGATGTTTGGGATGAAAAACGCATGTAAAAGTGTACATGTTTGCCAGTAAACATGATACTGTTTATATTTAAATACAAGTATTTTGGGAACCATATGAATGTTTGAAGTGTGTTCCAAACATATACATGGTTCCTGCAGAATATGTTTGGGAGAATATGTTATAGAGACCGATAAGTTCCTGGTGACATTAGGAAATCATCATGGACTAACTGCGAAGCTGAGACACTTGGGCTTCTTACAGAAAGTCACTTACCAGATTGTAAAATTATCGGAGACTCCTGGTTCGGATATCTCCCACCTGGGGATGATTGAGGGTGTAGTTGACGAATCATGGGTGCTTTGGGCTGTACATAGTTTCAAGCCCTTTAAGTCTCGTGGTCCTGATGGGAGTCTTCTGGTCATGCTTTACTTTTGTCATACTCTTGTCACCCCAGATCGTCTGAGTATATATAGAGCGTGTCTTAGACCCTCCTTGGTCCGGATAAGTGGAAGGAGTTATTGGTTGTCATTATTACAAATTCGGGAAAGACTAGTCACGTCTCTCCTAAAGACTACAGACCAATCAGCCTCTAGTCCTTTCTGTTGAAAGTTTTGGAGAGAATGATTGATTTGTACATTGATTGTACAGGGTGGAGCGCGGTAATTTGCTTTTTTGCACTACAGGCTGTGACGGCACTGTTGGTCGAAGAGAGTGGAGAGTGTGCGTGCCTTACAGTGGCTGACGGGAGATTTGTATACGTCTGCCTTTCAATTGCCACCATGCATTGGACACGTGAGGAGAGATCATTTTGTGTTGAAGCGTATTTTTCAAATGCGCACTCGATCATTGCAGTGCAGTGTGCTTTTCGTTTAGGATTCGCTGTTCCCCCACGGGGAAGTGTTCCTGGACGACAATCAATTGTAAATTGGGCCAAATTGGGAGTGAAACTAACCCCAGAGAACTTCACCAGAGACTTCTGCACTCGGACCAGTCGACATGCTTGTTAGAGTTCATGAAAACTTCAGAAAACGTATACAGCAGTGTGTGGATAGCGAAGGTCGACATTTGCCAGACACACTATTTAAAACCATGTAATTTAAAAATTCCCTTACTGTTCAATATAATTAAAATACAAAATAAATTTTTCTAAGGTTCATAATTTTTTTATTTCATTCCCAAATAAGAAAATTACCGCGCTCCGCCCTGTACATTGATTTGTACTTACATATCCCGTCTCGAACAACCCGGGGGGTCAGGGACCTAACAGAACGAAGGTAACATATTTCGCCAACCAGTTCAGTTCGATCATCATGCCTACCTCAAGGGAAAATCTGCCTACCTCAAGGGAAAATCTGTGGAGAGTACTGAAATTTGGATTTGAAAGGGACACCTGCAGAATGGTCGGCCAGTTTCTTGAGGGGGTTAAATTCCGGACGAGGGTATGGGATGCGTACTCGGGTGATAGGGATTTTGTGGTGGAAGTACCTCAGGATTCGCTCTTGGTCCTGTACTCTACAACTCTGGTACTCTGATATATGTTGACAACATACTTGTGGCCATATCGGTCCCAAGAGTTAAGACCACTAACTCCAGAGTCAACGAGTACCTGGAGGTGTTGTCGAACTAATTCGGCAAGTGGAGACTGATACTAAAAGTCGACAAGTGAGAGGGGATGATATTAAAATGAATACGCTGTCGGTTGTATCCGAATGCTAGTACATAAGTAAGAGTTGGGGATCGCGAGATTAGGATCGCGGATGAATTTAGGTACCTCGGGGTGTCTTCCGATAACCTTTCGAATTTCATCGACACATTGACCACACCTTGGCCAAGGTGACGATGATTTTTATCGACATAGCTCCGCGGGCTACTTTTCCGCCGGGGCCTATCGAATGAGGTTAGGCTTGTAATCTACCGACATATTATTAGGCGCATCACGTCCTATGCCTTCCTTGTTTGGTTCGGAATCTCTACCGCCCAAATGGAGAGATTTAAGAAATGGATGGCAGTTACTTGTTTTTGCAGATGCGGATATCCGACGATGGTTCGGTTTACAGACCATATTGCGCGAAGATTTACGAGAGAGAATAAACGTGTTCCTGGTTAGGCGCGGGCTTGATTTTCTGGAAAGGGCTACCTTTCTGGAAAACGGGCTGGCTAGGGACATAAACTAAAGGTCAAGACTAAAAATGCGAATCAGTTTAGTGTTTCTTCAACTTGCAGATGCTATTTGTTCGACCTCAACTATAAAAGTTTCGTACATTTCCAAACATGTGTGTTCTGGGTATTACTGTTTACTGTTGTTGTTGTTGTTTGTTTGAAATATCCGGTTCCTTGTTTCTTCTTCTTCGTGCTTTGTGCTTTGTTATAAAATATATCGTATCACTTTGAGGACGATGATGTATAGTTTTATAAATGTTAGGATTTGGTTTCGTGTTATGTTTCTGTTAGAGAAAAGCCAGAGTCTGGGCCCGTTTACCCATCAACATTATGGTGGCGGACAACAAGGCAATAGAGAATACATTGTTATGGGCTTATGGTCGTGGGTGAAATATGTTTTCCTATGTGGTCCCAACCTAAACAAAGAATTTATGGGGTGTTTACTTTAGGGTTAAATACAGCTACTACGGTTAGTAGTCCTGGGTGATATGAGAACAAAGGTTTTAAACTCGTAATTAATGTATGATAGCTTGGATCGGTGTCCGTTTTAGTTTGTGGTAAACTACATAAAAGACAGCAACAACAGCTTAATTTTTGAAGCGGAAATTCGAAACTATTCAACGAGAGCTTTCATAAGCAAATAGGAAGTTAACGAGCTCTTTCATACATGACTGAGTTATCTAAACCCAAAGCAAAGGGATGGGGGAGGGGCGTTGTAGCAATTCTTGTTAAATGTTTCTAAGAAAAAACATTATTACCCAGCAAAATTATCGGTGGCGAAGAACCAGTTGTTGAACATCTTATAGAGTCCAACAACCTGATCTTCTCCTGCTGCTGCCATCGATTATATTTGTTTGAGATTGTGTGGAAGGGCGTTACAAAGTAAGTAGTAGGAATTAGCAACAGTCTCTTAAAAATTGTACTGGGATCGCCACTATATCGCGTGCAATGTGGCATGTGGCACCGTCCTATTGAAACAAATCCCAACCAAGTCCAATTCTTCATTTTGAACAAAAAAAAAAGTCCGTTATCATCGGTCGGTACCTTGCTCCATTGACCGTAACGTTGCGTTTATCATCGTATTTGAAGAAGTACGGCCCAATTATGCCGTCGGCCCATAAACCTCACCACACAGTAAATTTTTCAGGGTACATTCACACCTCTTGAATAGCATCTGACCGCTCTTCGCACCTAATTCGGCAATTCTGTTTATTGATGAACCCATTGGCCAAAAATTAACCTCGTCGATGAAGACAATTTTTCGACAAAAAAGTGACCTTCTTCAATCTTCTCTAAGGCCCATTCACCGAAGCTGTATTTTGTATGTCTTTAGACCGAGGTCCTTACGCTCAATGTTCCAGGTGGTCGAACAACACAAACCCTATTGCTGCGATCGGCGACAGTTGGACATATCGCGATCTTCATTAACCCATGCCGATACAGCAGCAATATTCTCCTCGGTACGCACTCTACAAATAAGGGTTGGTGGATTAATGTCCAATAGAGTACAACTGGTGCGAAATGTGGTCACAGTGGCTTAAATACCTTTCTCCGTGGGTCGATTATGACGACCATAAAATGGACGTAACTTGCGAAACACATTTTTCACAGAGCACGACTTTTGATAATAAAACTCAATGATTTGCAAACGTTATTCGTTTATAAGTCTACACTTAAAGAAAGAGCATCATCACATTTATGAATACCTTCATCCATTTGATGAAACATTTCCTCATTTTCCAACCTACGACACATTTCATTGAAGTGATGAAATTTCATCAATAGTTTATGTTGATTCAACGACAATGTTATATCAATTTGATGTAAGTTTGTCATCAATTTATAATTCATAATTTTGATGTACATTGGATATTAATGTGTATCCAAACTTTTTCATTGGAAAAAATTCACAAGAACAGAGTATAAGCCCACATAACATATGCTAATATTGTGTGGATATTGTTTTCTATTCATTGCACTATTTTTTATTGTGTATTTATTTTAAATTTTCTACTAGTTTTTTCTTTTTCTCTTTAGTTTTAAAATATCAAAAATATCATCAATTCAATGAAGCTGAGAAAAGTGAAGAAATGCACAATCTTCAAAGTGAAGAACATTTTCATTAAGTTGATGAAATATGTCATCAATTCAATGACAAACAATTAATGAACATCTATCATCGATTTTATGTAAAGATTTTCTTTCAGTGTATTCATAATGAAATGAGAAGGGAAATTGAACATTTTTGACTTTTCAAACACTCCCAACATTCATATATTTGTAAGTCCAAAACTAACTTATATTTAAATACAAACTTTTCCATGTGTAGTTGCAAACTTGCATGCTTTTACGTGGAATTATATCCGTGTTTCTTCCCAAACAACCATATACTTACGTGAAAGCATTCGTGTGATTCCTTTCAAACCTTCATATACTTACGTGGAAGCAAGGTCGTATTTTCTCCCAAACACGCGGTTACTTACGTGAAAGCACATAAACACCCATACGATTAGAGCAACATGTTATAACTCATCAGATTCCTACACGCAGAAAAAACGGTCTTTGTATCATATTCTCCTAACTACATTCTGCATGAAACATGTATATGTTTGGAACACACCGCAAACATTCACATATTTGCAAGTCCCAAACTAACTTACATTTAAATGTAAACATTACCATGTGTAGTTGCAAATATGCATGCTTCTACGTGGAATCATATCCGTGTTTCATCCCAAACAACCATATACTTACGTGAAAGCATTCGTGTGTTTCCTTCCAAACCTTCATATACTTAGGTGGAAGCATATGCGTATTTCAGTGTTTTGTTGCTCCCAAACATAGTAACATATAGAAACAAATTTTTGTTTGACTTTAATATTCGAATAAATTTATTATAATTGAATTTACCAATCTAAATCTACATTTATAACTAATCACCATAGCAAATTCTTTTAAAAATCCCCTTACACTATTATTAAAAACACCTTTACTTAAACGGGCCCATTCCACGTTTACTACACGCTGGAAAAAATCGGTTCCAACAACATATTGCAGGAACCGTGTACATGTTTGCAAGCATTGGTTTAATGAATTGAAGATTTTTTTTTTTTTGGTTGTCACGCTTTTCTGTTCAGCAGTTTTCAACATAGAAAGCCACATTTGGGTCACAAATACAAATATTATAACATATTAATCATTGTGTCTCCAACATGAAATATCGAATAGCAAACACAATGTGTTTGGACACAAGTATATTATAAGCTATACTATAAGTATACGATAAGGTACACAAATACGTTATTTCTGCATCCAAACAACAAATAGACTTCTTTTTCAGCGTGTAGCTTTGAATGCATTATTTAGTTTTTTATACAGAGAGCAGAGAGAGAGTGAAAGAACCGAAATGTGCAGGATGAATGGTGAATCCGGAAAGATTTTCCAGAGGGTAAGAAGATCAAATAACGGGCCTAATAATGGGCTTCTGGTGACTGAGAAGCAGTGTGTGCTCAAAATGTGGAGAGACCCCTACTACTCCACTCAGATTCTTCCACTGAAGATCAGGAGGTAATGATAGTGGAAGATAGTGTAGATTGTAAACCCCCCCCCCCCCCCCAACAAAGACGAGATTAGAACGGCGATCTCCCGCCTGAAGAATAATATAGCCGGTGGTGCGAATGGCCTACCCGCTGAACTTTTCAAGGCAGGTGGCGAAGGACTGATAGCCCATATGCATCAACTGATATGCGGTATATGGCTGGGGGAATCTATGCCCGACGATTGGAGTCTCGGTGTATTATGTCCTGTATTAAAAAAGGGTGATCCGTGTGTCTGTTCCAACTATCGCGGTATCAGTATGTTATCCATCGCGTATAAGGTCTTGTCGAGCGTATTATGTGAAAGACTAAAGCCAATTATTGAAAACCTGATTGGACCTTATCAGTGTGGTTTTAGACCAGGCAAGTCCACAACTGACAAAAATATTCACGCTACGCCAAATCCTGGAAAAGACCCACGAAAAGCAAATCGATACATACAGTATTTTCAAGAATCGAAAAGGAATCAGCGAAAGTGGGTCTTGCTGTTAATGAGGGCAAGACAAAATTAATGGTGTCAACGACAAGAGAAACCTCTCGACTTGGTCCGCACTTGAACGTTGACAACCGATATAATTTTGAAGTGGTAGATGAATTTCTCTACCTTGGATCCGCCGTGAACAAGGACAACAACGTCAGCCTGGAGATAGATAGGAGAATTGTGCTTGCAAATATATGTTATTTTGGGCTCAGCAAGCAGTTTAGGAACAAAGACCTCTCTCGACAGACAAAAGTCCAGCTATATCAGACTCCCATTTTACCTTTCTTAACATATGGCTCCGAAACTTGGGTCATATCGCAAGCGGATGAAAAGCACCTGGGAGTTTTCGAGAGTAAACTTCTCCGTAAAGTATACGGTCTTGTTATGGAAAACGGCGAGTACCGATGGCGCTGGAACGCAGAGCTATATAATCTCTATTCTGACGTGGACATAGCTAGACGAATCAAAGTGGGCCAATTGCGTTGGCTAGGCCATATTATCAGAATGGATGAAGATGAGACAGCGCGAAAGGTTTTACCCGATGGAAGCAGGAAAAGAGGATGAACTAGACTCCGCTGGAAAGACCAGGCAGAAGAAGCCCTCCGTATCCTTGGTGTTACCAACTGGCGAGAAAAGGCGAAGGATAGAGCCAGTTACAAGAATATGTTGAAATTTGTTTAATTTGGTTGTTTTATTAATATGTCTGACCTCATGAGGTTGTAAAATAGTCAATAAAAGTAAAGTATACATGAAATGAGAATCTGCTGCTCACTTATGTCTATTTTCCTTCTTATCTCTCACGTTTTTGATTTTATCAGGTTTCAACGTCACCAAACGATACAACACTTTACCATACTATTATCACTATGCGTTGGAACACAAATAATATATATTTACTCACTTATATAGGTGGCCTCAAACAACCCAATGGGGTCAAGGTCCCTACAAAATGAGGATAACATATTTCTCCAAACGGCTCGAAGTTTAGCTTTTCTATTTCAGTTTGTAACACTCGCAGTCTTTTCAGCAGAGTCTTGGTCGTCCTATTTGTCGATGTTCTTGAAGTACGTTTTCGAATACCTATCGCACTGGTCCATTCTGATCCATTGGACTGACATGGCCTAGCCAGCGTGAACGCGTTATTTTGATTCGCATAATTACGTCGATGTCGGATACAGTTTATACAGCTCGTATTTCATACGTCGCTGGATAACAGGCTTACTCAACGACATTTGGTACATACACTCGGGTAGCCTTTTTGAAAACATGAGAGTGCTAAGTTTCCAACCGTCAGGAATACATTCATCTAGCCAGAATTGTCTTTCCAACTAATCGTCGCTTGCCTTAAACAGCTCAGCCGGTAGTCCATCAGCACCTGCGACTTTGTTGTTCTTAAGCCGTGAAATTTCAGTTCTAACCTCGTTTTGGCTAGGAGGGTACAATGGACCCCGTCGTCTTGTATTTACTAAACTCCTTCATCTGCATTAAAGTCTCCTGGATCAAGTAAAGTCGAGAAGTTATCTCACCATATCTCCAACATACTCTGCACCAGTGATGAGATTACAACATTTTTATATTGTACCAAAATCTTCATGAAATTGTACCAACGGCAACCAGACTGTACCAGGTTATATGTTTCATGTTTTTAGAGGAACAAAATTATAAGACAGTTTTCTTAGAAAAATAAGATGGGAACAACGTTCCGTTCGATAGACACCACAATAATGTTTTTTTTTTTGTCTAGATCTGTCCACCGCAATATGCCCATCCGTCGCCGATCGCAGCAATTGGGTTTGTGTTATTAGACCACCTAGAAGATTCTACTCAAGCCATATAAAATACAGTTGGTGCAGGAGCTGAAGCCGGGAGACCCACCACTGCGTCGTCTTTTCGGTATGTGAACCTTAGAGAAGCTTGAAGAAGATCACCTTTTGGATGTGTTAACATCTATAGGGTAGGGCAATCTATCAAAGTGAACACATGCAAACAACACACAGCGTTAGCATCACATACGTGGTTGTTGTACAACAATAGTCTATGCCTGAAAATAAGTATGATGGTATTGATGTAACATGCCGTTGTCGCCAAAGAGTATTGAATAGTATAGAGAACTCATGGAACGAATTGTATAATTCAAGAGCACTGACGACATCTGGCGAATGATTCAAAACGTATTACTCTCTTTTTGTCATAACATGGTCTATTCATAATTAATTTTAATGTGAATCATTGATGCCATTTGAAACATTTATGCTTTTTGTATTGTTTTATGTAATAACATTGTCGAAATGGTGCATTTATATTGAAATGTTCTATGAAGAGAATAAGACTCGTTTATGCTCTACATGAGAGCGGAAAAAGAGTGCAATAAGTTCTCTATACTATTCAATACTTTTTGTCGTCGGAAAAAGAGAGATAGTTTTGAGAGCGGAAAAAGAGTGCAATAAGTTATCTATACTATTCAATACTTTTTGTCGTCGCTCTGTTTATGACAAATCAAAAACAATTATTTCAGTGAGCTAAATATTGCTTTATTTATCTTCACAATATTACATCTAATGTCAAAGCAGATGTAAGAAAAGAGAAAGTACAATAGCAAAAGAGCCTTCAGCACAAAAAAATAATCTTTTGTTTATTTTCCAATGTAACTAATGTGTTCATAGAAATCGAACAGGTACCGTGTAACAAAAAGGTGTTAACACATCGCTCGTAAGTTCGAACACTCATTAATTTTTTTTTATCGAAAATTTTCAGTTTTTGGCCCAATAAAGATAATTGCCAAATTTGGTTTGAGGACTAGTTTGATGCTATTCAAGAGCTGTCAATTCAACCTAAAAAATGCACTGTTTCGTGCGGTTTATGTAAATCAAAATTCGAAGAGTTTGGTCCCAGCGGAATGAAGCTACTTTATCTCTTGCCTAGAAAGTTGTGAATCCCACTTTTTTGTTAGGCACTATTTATTGTCGATGCCATGATTCAGGCGCTTAGGGACAATTTCAGACGAGTTTAATTCGTGAAATAGGATTCCAAGCCATCGAATTTGTACTGCAAAATAGGGTTGGCAAGATGAGTTTGTGTCAAGCAAGTCGATATTGCCAATAGCAAGCTATTATGAAGGGTGATTTTTTGCTATTTTGGTTTTCAGTGTTACATTTTTGCTAGTTCACATGTGATTCATGACAAGTTCAGTTTGTCTGCCATTTCATCACAAATAGACTGACAAGAGAACAACGCTTGCAAATCATTGAGTTTTATTATCAAAATGTGTACTCTTCCAAAAATGGGTTCCACAAGTTACGTCCATTTTATGGTAGTCATAATCGACTCACCGAGCAGACTATTGTTCCCAAATATCCCAGCAGTTTCACTCTAAACCAACCCGTATCCGTAGAGTGCGTACCGAGGGGAATATTGCTGCTGTATCGGCCAAGGTTAATGAAGACCGCGATATGTCCATCCTTCACCGATCTCAGCAATTGGCAATACCAGAGTTGCCAAATTGCGCACATCTTCTGGTCACCTAATTCTAAATCGTCTTTGGATTACCTACACCAAAGACGATTTAGAATTAGACGAGCAGAAGGTGTGCGCAATTTGGTAACCCTTTTAGAAGAGAACCAAAAAGTGCTAGAAATTCACTCAAACGCATTTCTCTCTCGCGTCATATCTTGATTATTTCATACTTTTTGCCATAGTTTATATAAATTTACTTCAACATGGTTGGAATTTGTATAGTTATATTCAATAACACTATCAAAAAGCTGCTAGTGTATTGAAATATTCAATGAAGAGAGTAAGAGGGAGAGAGCAGAGAATGACTAGGCTTTCACTCGATTTGTTTGTTGGCATTTGAGTGGAGAGAAATTTTGACTATCTGCTTGTACATCGTTTTTGCCTACACTAGTGTGATCCATATCCAATAAATACAACTGAATTTCGAAATCTTTAATAAGAATTTCATTTTCCATTGTTTTTTTTTTTTATTTTATCAATATAAATTTAATATTAAATTTTTGTATTTTGTTTTTGTTTGTTTTAAAGATAATATATAAGTAAATGATTTGTTTTTTTTATGTTTTCAAAGGACTTATTTCATTCCAAGTGAAAATTCGGCTCATAATTGCATCAAACATGTGAGATTTCATACGTTTTTGTATTGTTTTGTTTTGTTTGGTTTTATTTGTAATATAATGAAATTGTCTGTTATATAATAAAAATTAATTGTATTCCTTGGTTGGTAGTAATATAACTTTGTTTGGTTTTTAATTTTATTTTTATTTTTTTTTTAAAGATTAGGTGGTGTATTTTGTTTTGAAATAGTTGTAATTGTTTTTGTTTCATATTCGTATAATTAAGTAATAATACTAAAATTGAAATAAATTATTTTGAAAATATGTTTTTTACTTAGGTTTTGGTTTGACATTGTTTTACAATAATAGACACAAACGTTTATGATTTTTGGTTTCATTAATTCTTATTGTAATGCATAATACATTTAATAATTTAAGTATAAAATATTTACCATAGTGAGGGGTAGGGCGATTAAAGGAATTGGCTGTTTTATATACCATGAAATTATGTATTTATGTTTTCTTTACTTAATGCATTGGACTACTTAAAATGTACCGTTTTTTTGTTTATAACAAATATTGTTTTAATTAATAATTTGTTTTTGTGTTTTTATTATTTCTCTAACACTTATAAATATTTAAACATACAAATGGATATCATTTTATGTAATATTTATAATGACAAAAAAAATATTATTTACTTAAGTTTTAAAGATAACACACAAAAAAGTTTTAAGTTTAATTTAAATATTTTATTTTAGTTTTTTTTATTGAATTTTTCATCAAATTCTCATAATATTTGTATGTTTTGTATTTTTTTTTATATTGTGAGTTTCTTTTACACAACCATATTGGAAAAATTAAATAGCTTAAAAATTTTAAAGAAATTTAAATAAACATTGTTGTCTCATCTAAAATGTTATTCTCTATATATCTATTGAATAGTCTAAAATACTTTCGCTTCTATTGATTTTATCGAGTTCGTCTGTTCGAGAATGAGAAAATAACGCAGCACGTAATGATGTTCAGAATATGGGAAATTATAAAAAAATGTATGGATTTGTTTGAAGCTTTTATTTTGGAAGAGGACCCTAATTGTATACCAACTTTTAAGGTTATAGACTTTGTTAAATATTGTTCAAATTGCTATAACTTTTGGAAATGATATCTTTATAGCACTGACTCTAAAATTAAATGCTCGAAGCTGACTTACTCCGATTAACTTAGCCCTAATCTGGAGTCTTTTTCCAGAAACAAAATATGCCTGCAAAAAGAATGCATTCAAAGAAGCAGAAAATCACCAAAACATCACAGGTAAAAGCAGTGATATAGTGTGTAAACACTGGTGAAATTAATATGGGTTGTAGCTGAAAATAATCACTTTTTTGTGCCAGTTACTCAACATATTTTCACACTGATGTAGATACACACATCAAAGTGTTGATACGAGGCGGATCAATAAGTCCGTGACTTTTCTAACTTCCCTCGTAGTTATAAGAAATGCAACACTGCTTCCATCAAGTACCACCAGTTAATAAAATGACGCTGAACGTTCTGGAAGGCCAATTGAGGTCAATGCACCCGAAAAAGTCGAAAAAATCCACGATATGGTGTTGGCCGATCGTAGAGTGAAAGTGCGTGCGGTTGTTGATACCATAGGCATTTCATATGGCAGTGTGGTTTCGATTTTAAATGATCAGTTGGTTTAAGAAAGCTGTCTGCAAGATGGGTGCCGCGTTTGCTCTCAATTGACCATAAACGTAATCGTGTGACAACTTCAAAGGATTGTTTCCAGTTGTTTAATTGGGCTACGAATTGGCACCTAATCCGCCATATTCTCCGAATTTAGCCCCCAGTAACTATTTCCTATTTCCAAACATAAAGAAATGGCTCGGTGGAACGAGATTTAGTTCCAACGATGAAATTATTGATCAAACAAATTTATTTTATGGGCCTCGAAAAATCCTATATTTTGGAAGGGATACAAAAATTGGAGAAACGTTCGACTAAGTGTATTGAGCTAAAAGGCGATTATGTTGAAAAATAAATTTTTTTGCAAAAAAAACTGTGTTTTATTCAAAAAGTCACGGACTTATTGATCCGCCCACTACACTTCTTCAGTGATGGAAATAAAGAAGTGAAAGTCAATATATTTTGATTCACTAAATGCACTAGGCCGGCCCCTTCCCAAAATAGTTTTAAGTCGGATAGACAAGAGTGGGTACTCATATCAAAAGAATTCTTTAGTGGTTTGATGGTGCCTTTTTTTGTGGTGCAACATCTGGCAAGATAACCAAATTATTACCATATTATAGGGGTATTGAGAAAGTAATAGCACTTTGCAGGAAAAACAACTGTCTAAGTCGCTATTGGACCCTCCTCAGAGCAGAAAATCAGAAAAAACTATGTCCCAGGGAAGAAACTCCTCAGCCCGGTCGATGCCCCGCATCGGAGAAAACTTTATTACACAAAAAACAGTTTTGAGGCGTTTCGCGAAAAAACAAACTTAATCGCCCTTATTGCGGTTGTCGCCGTCGACGTCGTTATCGTTTTTATGTCAACATCACTTCGTGACAAAATCGTCGTCACACCAACGCTAGTTTGGTATTCTACAACTGTCTTGAGACAACGCCGACTGTTTATCGGTAAATTATCAAAAACAAACAAAGTTGTCAATCATAGTGAATGAAAGCAGGAAAAAGAAGAAGAATATTTTACATTTAAACTTCTATTATTTTATTTTATTTGGGAAAAGTTACTGAAGTTCCTCAATAGTGTTCAATTTTGGTAAACATATAGACTCCGATTTGGAAGTCATTGGATGTAGATGGCATTTAGCAACTCGTTAGGAGAATCAGCGATGCCAACTTGGTGCTTTTCGCACTATTTATGGTGCTTTTTAGACCCTCCAAAACGCGAAAATAGGGTCCATAGTGCCAAAAGGAAAAAAAGCACTATGCGTACGCTTTTCATGTTTTCCGTTGGTGCTTTTAGCGCTTTTTGGCTTTTAAAATGTGACAACGTGTATACATTCGAATATTTATTGCTATTGCAAGTTTTTACATACATACATATGTATGTAAGTCTCTTTCATTCCTTCAGTCTGTCTTAAGCACCCCATATACTCGTACTGCTATGGTATAATTACACAGTACAACAGCCAATCTGGGGGGTGAGAAATTCCAAGTCAGGGTGATGGTACTAGGTCAGTATAGTAAAACCCTCAAAGGGTTTGGCGTTCGAATGTGTCAGTTTTTTTTTATGACCTTTTAAATTTTTTCCTTATCTTGATGTTTTTCGCTTAGTTGTAACATTTTGGCAAAAACGTAGTTTAACATAACTCGAGAACCACTTGTCCGATTTTGATGAAACAAATTTAGAAAAATTAAGAATTACAATTTCTCTAATCTATTACAATTTCTCTAATCTAATCTAATCTAATCTGTTATTGACAGTTCAAAACTCAGCTTGAAGGCGGTTTTACTGCATAAGACCAATAAAAAACCTTCAGTTCCAATCGCCTATAGTACAGAAACGAAAGAAACATATGATGCACTGGAAAATATTTTAAAAATGGTTAACTGCGCCAAACATATGTGCGCATATGCTGCGATTTAAAAGTTGTAGCAATGCTTTGCGGTCTTCAAAGCGGCTATATAAAATATATGTGCATTTTTGTGTGATTGGAACACACGATTTTCCGGTGACCAATATGCATGCCACGGATGGAAACTCAGAGAGCACAGCAGGTTACAAACGGCCAATATTATTCGTGAGCCTCTAGTGCCGAAGGAGAAGATATTGCTGCCTCCACTGCATATTAAACTTGGAATTGTTAAGAATTTTATCAAAACTGTCGCCAAAAGAGATGAAGTTTTCTTGTGTTTGAAACTAATTTACCCGAGACTCAGCGAAAGTAAAATTAAAGAAGGTAAGTTATAATATCACATTCATTTCCCATGATTTTCCATCTTAACACATTAATTTTTTCCAATCAGGCATAGTAAATGGTCCAGATATACGAAAGCTGATTAAAAGTGACGCTGATTAAAAGTGACGCAAGTAATAGAAGGCTTGTTGGGAAAGCATCGTTCTAACAACTACGATGTTTCTGTCGCAAGGATGTTAAGAGCATTCTCGGAAATTGGTGTCCACATGTCCTTGAAAATCCATTATTTACATCATCATCTGGACTACTTCAGCAAACAATTGGCTACCGAATCTGATGAACAAGGTGAACGCTATCATCAAGTTGCTATGCCATTTGAAATGGGGTAATACTGATTTTTTTTTTCAAACTCATTTTAATAAAACAAAAACTTACAGATATAGAGGCAAAAAGTCGCCGAGTGCAATAATTGCGGAAATTTGCTGGTGGAGTAAGCTTGTGTGGCAAGACAAGGATGATCTTGATGATAAAGAATTTTCAGGAGATGTAGAAGGGCCAACAGTGGAGTCACACATTGACATTATGTGTGGTTCTGAAACTGATGATAGCGATGAATGCGATGCCACTAGTCCCGAACAACCACCGTCGAAAAAGTCTAGGCAATATTTATTAAAATAAATAAAAATAAATAAATAAAATAAAAATAAATAAATAAAATAAAAATAAATAAATAAAATAAAAATAAAAAATTATAAAAATGTTTACTTAATTTTTTTAGTAGTTTATGGCCAGAAGTCTGGAAGTCTTTATAAAAAAGGCGGTAAATGACACTTTTTTGAATAAAAACAAATATCAATATTCTTGTCAAAATGGGATACCTTCACTTAATTGTAAATAAAAGCAGAACGCGTTAATCGATTTCTATGATCTATGTCGCATTTTGTTTATAGGTTATGTGACTTTACGTGAAATTAATAACACTTGATCCTTTTTTCCTTTTGGATTTTTTATGAATTTAAAAAAATTTCTCCACAAATTTATTTTTACCTGCAAAACTGTTGATTATAAAGAAAAACGTTGTATGAACGGATTAAGAAAATTGTAATTCTAAATTTTTTTGAGTTTATTTTAGCAAAATCGGACAAGTTCTCGAGTTATGTTAAACTACGTTTTTGCCAAAATGTTACAACTAAGCGAAAAAACATCAAGATAAGGAAAAAATTGAAAAGGTCATAAAAAAAAACTGACACATACGAACGCCAAACCCTTTGAGGGTTTTACTATACTGACCTAGTACCATCACCCTGACTTGGAATTTCTCACCCCCCAGACAATAATCCCAAAAATGTTCCATAGTGTTATTTATATGGTATAAGACGAGTTGTTGTAATTTGTATACATGTTTGTTGTTTTAACAGCACTGACGAAATGTCATCCTCTTGTGCTTTTATGTTTTCACCGAAAGAACAAATGAAAAAAAGTTTTAATTATTTAAAAGATCCTATTGAAAATTGTTTAGACGAGTTTTGCTATCTTGGGCATAGTTTTGAAAAAGCGTGCAAGGATTCACTGATTTCAGAACACGAAAAGAAAGGAATTAAGGAAAAATGTATTATATTCACTAAACATCTTATATACGAAATCCGATGTAAACTTCCAACCAACTTTGGAACACTACAAAAAATATCATTGTTTAGTGTAAATACCATTCTCTATAACAGCAATAGAGACGAAATACTGGCATTTATTAAATCGTATATTAGAGAAGCGGATGTCATTTCTAATATGGAACTAAGTATTGATAATATTAGAAACTGTGTATGGAAGAACAAATATCGAACAGATCTTTTTTGGATAGAACTAAATGAGTTCAAAGATTCCGTAGGGCAAAATCCATTTCGAGAACAGTATTTAGTTTTAAAAAATGTGTTCTATTGAAAATTTAGTCATTTTGAGTAGAAATAAAGCCAAACGCTTTTTACGCTTTTTTAAGGAAATTTTTACCCTTTTTTACGCTTTTCTGGTTTTTAATTACGCCTTTAGCTCACAAAATGTTGGCAACACTGAGGAGAATAGAAGCGGTGAGTTGAGAGAAGATGCATGTTTTGGAGAGAAGGGTGAAATGGAGAGCAAGAAATGATTTCATACGACTATCTGAAAGGATTTACAAAATACCAAGATACAAAATATCAAATATGTATCGACAGTCGTCGTTACTGATCGATAACGACTGCACAAATACCTACATATTTCAACTGTCGTCACAAGACGACTTCGTGTTGTGTCTACGACGACAACCGCAATAAGAGTAGAAACAGAATACAGCGGCGACGGCAGCGGTTTACGCTGCGGTAAAAGAGAATAAATTAAATGACGACGGCAGCGGTATTGTCGTCATTTCACAGATGTTTTGTTTATTTTGTATTGTGTATGTACGTATTTGAATTCAAAGAACAGTTATTTTAAAATATCTAACAATAACATTTAAGTTCTTCAAAATATTATTAAACTTATAGACTCAACATCCATGATCCAATGATCCATTTTACCAACTTCACAACTTTCTTCTAAAAAACAATTGTTTTGCTTCTTCTTCGTACTGAAAACATCCACAAAAAGTGTTAGCCCATATGTTTTTGTTTATCAAAAACACAAAAATGTGGCAATACAAAGAGAGTTGGAGAATCAAAAATTGAGAGCGTAAAAAAATCGCTGAGAAATTAAAAATAGATTTAATTGGCAGCGGTTTTTGAGAGCGCCGCTGCCGCCGCCGCTGTATTCTGTTTCTACTCTAAGGGTGAACAAATTTGTACAGGGCTTTATATTAATCTTCTCTCTAATTTTGAAACAAATTGAAGATATATATTTATTGTATCTTAAGGGCAGTTATATTTAATTTCACCACAATTCATGAAATTTCAATTAAAAATGAGAGAAACACTCTGAGAGACAAATGGCTATTCTTGGTCATATTTATTGGCATATATTAGGTTTGTTTCTTTACTTTTTGTGTAAAGTGCGTGTAAATGAGAGTAAAAGCAAAATTCACTGTCAAATACTCAAAATTACACAAAAGTAAAGAAACGCAAAAAACCACTTTTCTTACACGCAAACAAATGTCACAACACAAAACATATGTTTGACAACAAATCTTGCATATCATGTTAATTTTCACTGTTCATTTGCACACTTCGCATCTTCTTTAAATAAGCACTCTCAAAGCAATCACTTTTCAAGTTAATAAAATTGTAAATTCAATAATTTTTTTTCACTTGCGTTATTTTTTCACAAATAATACATATGTTTTTATGTTGACGTTTCGAACAGCTGATTGTTCACTACTTTACACAAACTTACCCGAAGAAAAAGTCTGTGTAAATTTGGGTAAAAGAGAAACGCATTTTGACGTTAAGAGAAAAAAAATCTCTCTCATTTACACAATTTTGGTGTAAAGAAACGCTTTTGTGTAACTTTGTGTAAATTTGTGTAACTTTGTGTAAAATTGTGCAAGTAAAGAAACAGAGCTATTATTACAAAGAAAACTCGAGGACTTTGTGTTGTATATTCTTTGTGGTTGTACAATAGGGTGGCAATGGAAAATCAACTTTAGATTTTTGGTAAATACCAAACGGATTTTTATACCATTTGAAATTTATAAAAATTAGAAAGTGAAATTTTTTCAAATTAAGAGTTTGGACCCCTGAGTGGTGGGATTTTACTCAAATTTTCACCACTTTATATTCAGGTCAAACTAAATCAATGTGCAAATTATTATTCAAATCAACTGAGAAATGGAAATTTGCTAGTGTATACAAATTTACACCCAAAATGCCAAAACCCGAAAACTTTGACTACAAGTCGGACCGGCTTAGAGTCATCCGATTGGGCTCAAATTTTTGACAACGTTAGTTTTAGACAAAATGGCATAAGAATCCGGTTGGTATTTGTTAAAATTCGAGAAAAATTATTGCTTCATACATTTCATTGCCACCCTACTGTACAAAGCACTAAACAGGGCGGGTTTGAACGTCTACAATTATGCATTCCGCTCTGATTAGATCTTACCGACGCTGAGAGATGAGCTGCCTAGGATGAAATCCAACAAGCAGACTGTGATTATGGAAAACGAGATACCTATCCAGGTAATAAAGTTTTAACTTTAACAGTGGAAGAAGTATAACTTACAGAAGAGTTCAAAATTAATCTGATGCGAGCATAAGTCCAAAGTAAATGCGGGGGCGACCAGGATGGGAACAAACACAGAGGGTGAGCCCTCTCGGGCAAACTGCACCTCAGTTTAAAGTTTATCGTGCTACCATCATGCTAATAAGCAGCTGGAGCTGTACTGAAAAGTGGGCAAATAAGAAGTACTTCCGTCCAATGACATCACCATGAAAAACTATAAGTAATTAATGTATGAGCCAAATTTTCATTACCTCTTCCCAGATAGTTGTGCTAAATATTCTGGCAGTTCGTAAGATGTGTTTTAGAATATGTGTTTGATCTCGAAAACAAAGTGTGTAATACAATTGTATTTCTGTAATTCTCTCTCAGAAACGGAACTGTCTGATAAAATCTATTTAAAAAAATCTCTAAAAGCTTTTTGAAATATTTTTGAAAAAATTTTCCATTACTTAATAATTAAATGCATATCTTTTTTAAAATCTCATCTAATGGTATAGTTTTTTATATGAAAAAAATCTGAATATTGCTTCATTTGTGGAAGTGTGTTTTTTGGAAATAACAAATTTAGGATCACTTACTTTCTCAGAGAGTAAACCGTATAAACTACCAAGATTTTCCCGTCCCGTAATTTATAAAAATTTCTATAAGTGAAGATTTACCCGACCTTTCGTATTATATTCAAAAATTAAATTGTTCGAGCGTTTGGTCGTATTTTTAACTAATTTTATTCTTCGATATTTCGCTACCCTTTGGGTAGCATCGTCAGGAAGATAAATACAATTATTAGTTATAAACGAAAAGAATTGTGTTTATCTTCCTGACGATGTTACCCAAAGGGTAGCGAAATATCGAATAATAAAATTAATTACAAATACGACCAATCGCTCGAACAAATTAATTTTTGAATAAAAATTTCTAAATATTTTATTTTTGAATATTTCAATACCGTTCCCACATCACACTTGATCTAGAGTTTTTGTAGTAGAAATTGAACAAACACTATTATGGAACTTTGTTAAAAGTTCATGCTAACGTACCTTGGCGTTTATAATTTAGTATCGATGGTAAATAAACAGGATTGGCCTAATCCTGAATCCAACCTGGATTACAATATATCATGAAATTAAGGTCGGCATAGTTTAAAAATGTTCCGCCAGATGTCAAAAAAGTATGCAATAGCTTGGGCAGAAAATACCTACTTCTGCAAATGTTTTTTTTTTTGATACACTTTTCGGCTAAAATGCACTTGGGGCCGACCTCTTCTCAAAAAATGTTGAGTCGGATAGACAAGTATTGGTACTCAAATTAAAGGTACTGAGAATCGGAAAACACAAAGCACTCAGTAATAGCACTTTGTAACAAATAAATCTGTCGAAGCCGAAAAGGACTATCTGGAAAGGCAGGGGAAACAAATCTCTCTCCCTATATTCACTGCTGCAACGAACGAACTTGGTTTGTAAAACCGTTTCAAGACAGCATAAGAGTGTTGCATGGCAACTGATGAGAAAAGCGTTGCACGTAAATATGGCGTTGATGCAGGCAGTCGCAACGTGCGCTGGTTCAGGGCTGTATGAAGAGAAGCATAAAATAACGGCAGTGAAGAAAGTGCGACAGAGACAATTCTACATGAAACTTAAAAGCCGAACCAACACAAATGTAGGGGGCACAGATAAGAACAGAAACGGTATCATATACCCAGCAAACAATTTCTTTCGAAATCAGTCAGAAATCTGTCAAATAAAAATGGTGTCCCATAACATTCCATGAAGGGATTGAGGAAAGCTGTTCACTATCAGTGAGGTGTGCACTTTCTAGTTTTTACAATCACTGATTGGGACCTACAGTTTTACACCGGTTCCGAACGATATTTTGAGAACCTTTTTCATGGTTAAGTACTCGATATTGTCGCCATCACTAAGCGAGGTGACCGTCGTCGAAAGAAATGTAAGGTGGTCTGAGCAGGGATCGAAGCCATGTTCTCATGTACAAGAGTCGCGCACACTAACCATTACACCACCTACGGACGCCAGAAATCTGTCACACACTGCACAAATTACCCTATTCTGCTGCAGATGTCGGTGAGATTACATACAGAAAATCGTATGGGCGGTTGACAAGAATTCGGTCTGGGGAAATTATGATTTGTCTGATTGATGTCTATAAGAATTATGAAGAGTTTTTCGCAGCGGCTGAAGACAGTCAGCATTAAGTCCAACTAAACATGCAACAATTCCAGCATAAGGACACACACAAGGCGACCCGATTATCTCCTTATCAGGGAATGAAGAACCAGATTGATCACTTGGTAATAGATGGTAGGCATTCTTCTAGTGTAATTTATGTACATATGATTCGAGGTGTCAATATCGACTCGGATTATTACCTGGTGTCTGCGAAAGTTCGCACAAGACTGAGCAGGGCGAAAAACGTACGAAGCCGAACACGGGAAAAGCTAGATATTAACAAGCTGCAAATACCGGAGATATCAAAGTCTTATCAACAAAAGCTCACTCTCCTGCTAGAGCAGAATGCTCCCCCTCCCGAGGATCCAGAAGCGCAGTGGAAGCACATCCACCATTCTTTGGAAACCGCTTCATAGACTAAACTTGGCTATCAAAATCCGCAGAAAGATAAGCCATGGCACGAATGTCGCATTGTAACTGATTAAAAAGACGCTGCACGTATGGCAACGAAGCAGTCAGTTACAACGCGTGCTGCGAATGAGCACTACAAGCGGCTGAGAATGGAGGGAAACCAACTATTTAGGCGGAAAGAATGGCAGTGGGAGAAGAGGGAGAGTGAAAAGACCGAATTGTGCAGGATGAATAATGAATCTCGAAAATTGTTGCAGAGGGTAAGAAGATCGAATAACGGGCCTAATAATGGTCTGCCCTCCTGCAAAGACGAGAATGGGAATCTGGTGACTGATAAGCAGTGTGTGCTTAAAATGTGGAGATACCACTTTTCAGCACTATTCCACTCAAATTTTTCCAATGAAGATAGGAGGTAATAATAGTGGAAGATAGTGTAGATGCCCCCCATCCAAGGCGTGATTAGATCGGAAATCTGCCGGCTTAAGAATATTAAAGCCGCTGGTAAGGATGGGTTACCCGCTGAACTTTTTAAGGCAGGTGGCGAAGGACATGCATCAACTTATATGCGATATATGGTTGGGGTAATTTATGCCTGACGATTGGTGTCTCAGTGTATTATGTCCTGTATCCAAAAAGGGTGATCCGTGTGTCTGTTCCAACTATCGCGGTATCAGTCTTTTATCCATCGCGCATAAGATCTTGTCGACCGTATTGTGTGCAAGACTAAAGCCAATTGTTGAAACCTTGATTGAACCTTATCAGTGTGGTTTTAGACAAGGCAAGTCCACGACTGACCAAATCCTGGAAAAGGCTCACGAAAAGAAAATCGATACATACCACCTTTTTGTCGATTACAAAGCTGCTTTCGATAGCCCCATACGGGGAAAACTGTACGAAGCTATGTCTGAACTTGTTATTACGGCAAAACTGATCCGCCTCTGTAGAATGACGCTGACCAACACCAAATCAGCAGTGAAGTTGTGGAAAGACCTCACCGAACCATTCTGTACCAAGCGAGAACTGAGACAAGGCGACACACTTTCGTGCAATCTCTTCAGCATCTTAATGGAGATAATAATGAGAAAAGCTGTAGTAAATATGAATACGACCATTAACACGAAAAGCCATATGTTGCTGACGTATGCTGACGACATAGACATCATCATTGGGCGAAATATGCGAGAGGTTACTGTAGTATTTTCAAGAATCGAAAAAGAATCAGCGAAGGTGGGTCTTGCTGTTAATGAGGGCAAGACAAAATTGATGGTGTCAACGACTAGAGAAACCTCTCGACTTGGTCCGCACTTGAACGTCGACAAGCGATTTAATTTTGAATTTATAGATGAATTTGTCTACCTTGGATCCGCCGTGAATAAGAACAACAACGTCAGTCTGGAGAATTGTGCTTGCAAATATATGCTATTTTGGCCTCAGCAAGCATTTTAAGAACAAAGCCCTCGCTCGACAGACAAAAGTCCAGCTATATCAAACTCTCATTTTACCTGGATCTCATTGCTCCGAAACTTGGGTCATAAGTCAGATTTGCTGCGCAAACGTGGGATGGAGAAACGTGTAAACTTTTGACTTTTCGTTGTCATCTGACTAGGATGGATAAATAAGGTGATAGCACTAGAACAGTAGAAAAAGTACACATACATAATACATGCAATTGCTACTGCTACCACCTTATGTATCCATCTTGGTCAGCTGATATGGTTTTGAGCACAAATACGCTGAGCAACTTTACTTGGTGCCTCATGCAACGGTGCGAGGGAAACTTGCGCTGAGCAAAAGTTCTCGGCTTTCACGTTTGCATGAATGCCGCTACTGTCCGTAAAATATATGGTCCTGTTAGGGAAAACGGCGAGTACCGACGTCGCTGGAACCAAGAGTTATATAATTTACATTCTGACGTGGACGCGAATCAATTTAAGCCACGAATCAACTTAAGCCCATTGCGTTGGCTAGACCATGTTATCAAAATGGTTGAAGATAAGCCAGCGCGAAAGGTTTTCGATAACGTACCCGATGGAATCAGGAAATGAGGACGACCAAGACTCCACTGGAAAGACCAGGCCGAAGAATTCCTCCGTATCCTTGATGTTACCAACTGGCGAGAAAAGGCGAAGGATAGAATCAGTTGGAGGAAAATGTTGAAACTAGTTTTTTAATTAGTATGTGTACGACATCTGGCCTCATGAAATTGTAAAATAGTCCATAAAATGTTCAACAATGTTCCGACTTTTCTGACCGATTTATGGCACTTTGTCGTACCAATTTCCGAAAGATGTCTGAAATGTGCACCAGTTTAAAATTAGGTTAAAAATTAAGCTTCAGTTTTACAGATTAAAGTAATCTTCTGGGTTAACCTTCGAACTGTGCTAATCTTGGTCAATGTAAATGTCGTATAATAAAAATGATTTTAACTTCAAAATCGAGTTTCAAAATTGTTCTATGTAGTTCATCCGGTTTAAACTCGGCAAGCGTAGATAAATCTAAATTAAATTCTGAGTGTTATTTTCTGTTGTTTTTTTTTTTTTTTTGTTTTAGAATAATTAATATATTTAGTTTTTTTTTATATATATTTTATATTTGTATTTTTGTGTAAAAAGTATAAAAGTGAATAGTTCTCACATTAAAAATTGTGTTGTCGTTCTCTGGGGGTGTGGATGAAGGAGTTTTAGCTCTCCCTCTGGTGATGTGGAGGGTGTGGTGTTTATTTTCTTCTCATAAAATTTTCAATATTATTTTTTTTTTTGTAATTTCCATATTTTCTTATTGTTGTTGTTTTTATATTATTATTATAATTTTTGTGTTTATATATATCAAAGATATGCGAATTTTGCTATGTTAACGTTTCATTGTTGTTTAATTTAATTAATATCGTTTTTTTTTTTGTATTATAAAGTTTTTACTTTTTATACTAATTTTTGTATAACACTATTTTCTTCACTTAATTGGGTCTGTCCAATATTTTCGTGCCAAAAAAATCGCACACTTTAGGTCTTGACCCCATGCGATATTGAGGAAATAATTTCAATAATTCAAAAAACATAAGCGTTTCGTATTCAAACTCGTAAATACCAAAAAATTAAAATTTGAATTTGAATTTACGAGGTATACAGTAAATTGAAATTCAAATATTATATTTTTAGGAAATTGTTTAGAAGTTCGTAAATATACAACGGGTTTTCCAAAGGTATACCAGTACTTTAAGAGTTTCAATGAAACGCAAGAGTTTCAATGAAATGCAAGAGTTTCAATGAAACCCAAGAGTTTCAATGAAACCCAAGAGTTTCAATGAAATCCAAGAGTTTCAATAAAACCCAGGAGTTTCAATGACACCCAAGAGTTTCAATGAAACCCAAGAGTTTCAATGAAACCCAGGAGTTTAAATGAAACCTCAGCCACGTGTATATTCGATATACGATATATGTATATTATCAAGTTCGTAAGGGATCAAGTCTGCTTGTTTTGAAAATGTTTTGCAAGACCCAATTGTATCCTGTTTTATTTTTGTATTTAAAAAAAAGGATTTACGTATTTTTTTGTATTAGATTTTGGTTTGTATATTATTGTGCGGTGTTTGTTTATTAAATACGTTTCGATTTGTTTAATAAATATAAATATTTTATATCAAAATTGTATTTATTTTCTTGTATTTTTGTTTGTTATATTTTTGTAATTTCGGTAATTTTACATGTAAATCGATTGCTTTTCTGGGGGTTGGTTGGTTGTTTGGTTTGTATTCATTGTGGCCTTTTTGTGTATTTTTTAGATTTTGTAACATTTTAGTACAATTTATTGGAGAAAGTTAAATTTTTAGTAATAAATATTTGGGGAAAAAAGATGCGAAGCGCTCGAATTCCAAACCACTTGTGAAATAGAAAAAATGGTATGCATCTCGTCTACAAACAGGCCTGTTCTGATATCACTTCACGAATATGTGATTTATTATCGTATCTTTGAAAAAGTCTTCTGTACACAATTTTTTTTTTTCATCGCGTGATTAGAAATCTGCAAAATCACATGTTTGTTTTTTATAAATAATTGACTTGAAAGATTAGATTAAAGTGTTGAAATATATAATTTGAAGTGTTCTTTATTTACTTCAGTTATAAAATGTGATTACAAGAATAAATACTAAAAAAAATACACATTTTTAAAATACACTGCTTATTTTGGTATTTAAACTCAAAACATGTGGCGACTTCACTAATGATTTTCTGTTACCCTTTGGTTGTCAGCTGATTTGATATCTTCGAAAAAAGAGGATTGCCAGAGTTGAGAAAAGTAAGTCTAATAATATTAAGTGTGTTTTTTTATCCCGCTAAAGTTAATTGAGGGGGTCAGAAGCAAAGGGATGCAAGTGACTTTTGAAAAATTTTGAGTGAAAAAAGTTTAACGTTATATTGCAACGTAAATATCCCATCTATATTATTACTTCTTTAATTTGAGAAATTTTGAGATATATTTTTATCTAACAAACTAAAAAACTAACTTCTATTACACACTCAAATACACAAGAAAGTCCTTTAAAGTTGTTAACTTTGTTTGAGTAAAAAATGCACTTGCATCCCTTTGCTTCTGGCCCCTTCAATTATAGTTTAATTTGTACGGCACAGCTAAGCGATATTAAGTCGCATTTCAATTTCCCACTTAAATTCCGACTTGAGCAATGCCAATGTTGCCACTTGTTCAATTTCAAGAAATGACAACAAAAAGTCATTTTAGATAAATTTTGTTATCATTTCTTGTGAATGAAAATTTTATCAAGAAGAGACTCAAAAGCAGAATTTGCAGAATGGCTTATACATTTTAAGTTCATCAAACTTATTTTATTTAATGGAAGACTACGTGTACTTTTATATCTCTAAATTTGAAGCATAGATTTTTATTTGCGATTGAAAACAAAATTGGAAATAAATTGTTCATAACAACGCGCGGTAAACGTTATACCTATTGAACATGATGGAATTATCTATCAGGTACAGTCGTTTAAACAGGCGATGTAATGTTATCCATGCCATTTTTCGTTTCACTTGTCAAAATCATATGTATTTTGATTTTATACTTGTTTGTATTCTTGTACTGTTGGTATATATTTGTGTAGAATTTAACAACTGAAACGAATGAACGAAAATAAAATGTCTGTTGTTGCTGCTTACAACTACAGCAACATGTGCTGCTACCATGTATTTGTTTGCACTGCGTTGGCACGTGTTGCCATATCGAATTGTTTTTTCACCCATTACAGCAAATGTTTCCACATTCGTAGTATTAAGTGTAGATCGCTTTATTTGGAATGTCGTAAGTGGCGATAGCTTAATGTTTATTAACACTAGTGTAATATTATTAATTAAAGTCACAAAATAATCATTTGAAATATAAATACATTAAGAATGTATTTAATTTGTTAACAAACTTTAAATACTTATTTGATAATTGCATATTCTAGTAGAGTCAAATGTAAGTAAATGGCAAGAATAAATATTACAAAAGTGTGGCAACCTTGAATTTGAAACGTCTGTTGTTATTTACCAAATTGAAAACAAAGCTTTCGGACGCTCAGTCCGAAGTTGCTTCCTTTTAAATCAGTCACTGCCACTAAAAGAGCTGCCTGCATTTCAAATTGTTTTCCTCTTTATTTAAATTTAAATTAACAAATAAGTTAATTCAAAAATCAACTGTTTCGGAGTGATATCGACAAATCAAGATCACGCCGAAAACGTTCAAATTGGGTGATCTGCAGAACACGTATAAATCACCCTAGTGTTTTCAAACCTGCGGGTGATTTTGAAGCAGTGTGATTTTAGAACAGGAAAAATATCAGTTATAAATGATTGTAGTTTGTTTCTCGACCTTTGTTTTACCAATAAATAATCCAAATATTTTTCAAGCTTGAGGTCAGAAATGCTTTTTAAATTCTTTATATTAACTTCACCTGTCTGTATGCATGCATGCCGAAAATACTTTGGATTGATTTTTAACCTTTTTCAAGTGATCCAAACTTCGCAAGCAAACTAATGGCAATGACAAAAATGAGCAATCAAAATATGGGCGGGATTGGACAAAGGGGCGTGGTCATATATAACGAATTTATAGTCAAAACTATGTTTTTTACGGGTTGGTTTTTTTATTATCGATGATTCGCTACACCATCGGGTAACATAATGTAATCATTGACTTTTAACCATAAAAGTTGTCTATACCATGTTAAACCGGATTATAATTTAAAACGATATTCGTTTTATTTCGAAATTTTATTGCTCTCCGTTAATAAATAAAAAGTTTATTTTTGGAACAAGATTGAAAAATAGAAATCATACAATTTAATTTGTTTATTTAATAATAATAATAAAATGACTTTTATTTGAACATTTGTTGTTTACTTATTTTGAGAATTTGTTCAATTAATTATATGATTCAGTAATGAACCATTTTTGAAATAAGAATACAAATTAAACGTCGTGAATTTTTGAAATTGTATAGAGAAATCTCAACATAGGGCAAAATCTACGAGAAGTTACTACAGCATTTTTCAAAATTGAGAAGGAACCAGCAAAAGTGGATTTGCCAGTAAACGAGGACAATCCAAAAATAATGGTTTCGACAAGCAGAATATCCATCCGATTAAAGGAAAGGTGAACGTTGATAACTGTTACAGTTTCGAGGTAGTGGATGAATTCATTTACCTCGTCCTGCCGAATCAAGTGGAGAATTGTGCTTACAAACAGGCCTTATTTCGGGCTAAGCAACCACTTCAGAGATAAGGCCCTCTCTCGAGAAACGAAGATCCAATTCTATCCGACTCTCATACAATCTGTCTTGCTTTATGGCGCAGAATCCTGGGTCATAACGCATGCTGATGAAAGATCACTGGTAGTCTTGGCTTGGGAAAATATATGGTCCTATAACAGAAAACGGCGAATATCGAGGTCGTTTGAACCACGAGCGGTATAAACTGTATCCCGACATCGACGTAGTTATACGAATCAAAATACAGCATTTACGCTGGCTAGGCTGTGTCAGTAAAATGGGTCAGAATAACCCAGTGCGAAAGGTATTCGAAGACGTACTCGAAGAACATCTAAAAATAGAACGACCAAGACTTCGCTGGAAGGACAAGATGGAAGAGTGCCTGCGAGAGCTTGGTATTACCAAGTAGCGGAGAAAAGCTAAATATCGAACCGGTTGGACAAAATGTTATCATCATATTGTAAGGGCCTTCACCCAGTGGGATGTTTGAGGCCACCTAAGGAAGTAAGTAAGAAGAAGCGTTCAAAACGTGCCAAATGGGTTGGTTCAAATGCATGCAAAAGTGAGTTCTTCATGGAGAATATTTTTAAAAACAATCATCAATATTTGTTTTCTCATTATTATGCCAGAAATATAAACAGCAACCCTCGTATATGCAAACAATAAGGTACTTGTCATAGACTAATTCTTGTACTAGACTTAAGATTTCTCTCAGTAAATTTATGACATTTGGCCTGGTGTGATATGAACGGTGGATGTTGACAAGAATCGCTTCAATAATACCAGATATAGGCAATGGTTCAAAACAACCAACAAAATTACAACAACGATATTTCGTTTTGTATGTTAAAATTATTGTGTTAAATACAACACAAATGTATACTAACAATAACAGTCAATAAAAAAATTTAAAACACATTTAAATTTCACAGTTTTTCACCAAAACGACATGAAAAATTAAAGTCAGAAGTTCTTGTAATTCCACCTGGTGTAAGTCAATCAATAAATGTCTTCGGTTAGTGACTTGTGTAAATACACACCGCAGTGGATTAACGTGCTAGACGCTGCTGAAGATGATGCTTCACAAACATCGAAACGATCATCCAGCAAATATGAGTTCGAATCCCACCCGCGGCATTTACATTTTTTTTCACTATCCGGAGAAAAGATCAGCCTTAAAGGAAATTACAACTGCAAGTCACTTTTCGTCAAACGTCTCTCTATCACACCGACCATACCACGAAGAGTGTGAAAGGAAACGTCAGATAAGTCAAATATTCTCTCCTTAAAGAACTACTCTATGATACTTATCGGACAACATTCGCCTAATGGCTGTAATAACGTGAGAGGTGTGGTGTTGCTGGCTGGGTAAACTTTCATGCACGATACGAAAATTTGTGGGGAGTTTTGACGTTTCTCTTTATTCCCTTTCGTATTTCTGCCATTTTGTTTTACATTAATTCTCATGTCGAAGTGAAAAGGTGTAACCGATCGTACAAATTAAACACAGAGAGAATTTTCTTTTTCGATAAATTTAATTAGAATAGACCACTTTTAAAAATTTTAACGAATATAAGAATGAGGAAGATCAGCCGATGAAATGTCATAAAATGCAGGGGTGGTTGCCAACCAAAACGCACAATGTAATCTAATCGTAATTTACGTAGGCTTTTTAAAAGAGAATAACGTGATAATTGCAGCCTGACAAGCGTAATCTAAATGGGGGCTAATATTTAATAATAATTTACGAACTTCCGATTTGCGTCCGATTTGTAGCACATTCTCTCCAATAAACTGTACGGTTTGTCCGTTTTCCTGGTTTTAAAATTGATTTTGATATTCACCATTCTATATTGTTCTTAAAGTTTGTGTAAAAATCCTTCCATTTCTGCTTCTTATTGGTGTTATATACTGAAGTTTAAATTTTTTTGTTTTTCTGTTGTTAAATCAGTCAAGCTTAAGAGTTTAATAGCAAATAGATTATTTTAGTACAACAAGATTTTTTCTTAGTTTTTACGACCAAAAAATAAATTAATATTAACGATTTTGTATATCATTAAAAATATGAATATGTTTGAAGAAAATAGATTTAGAACAGATTGTTTTTGAAATTTAAATTTTAGTACATGTTCCTAAGTAAGCAACAAAACGTATTATGTATTTCGCGTTTGGGTATACTCGGTTTTCTAAAATTTAAATTCAATTATGAAAATGTTTACATTTAATTATATTATTAAAAAATGGCTTTTAGTACACCTTTAAACAAACATAACTAAGCCACACCATTTCCAATTGAAATTTGAAAAATTCAATTGAAATTAAAATATTCTATTTGAAATTTGACATACATCAATTGAAATTTAAAAATTTTATTTGAAATTTGGAATACATCAATTGAAATTTAAAAATTCCGTTTTACATTTGAAATACATCATTTGAAATTTAAAAAATATTAATTGAAATTTAAAAAACATTAATTGAAATTTAAAAGACATCAATTGAAATTTCAAAAACCATCAATTGAAATTTAAAAGACATCAATTGAAATTTCAAAAACCATCAATTGAAATTTAAAAGACATCAATTGAAATTTAAACCACATCAATTGCAATTTAAAATACATCATTTGAAATTTAAAACACATCAATTGAAATTTGAAGTACATCAATTGAAATTTAATAGATATCAGTTGAAATTTAAAAGCCCTTATTACGATTGTCGTTGGCGAGGTATCACAAACTCCCACTCAGTTTTGGCGCTGGTCATCACAATTTAATTTTTATAGTCCAAAGAATTATTATCAAAGCTGTAATTCTAATTATACTTCAATATATTCTAAACCGTTAGATATTTTTCATTACAACCTGCTACAAAATTGTAGCTCATTCATCGTTTCAGAATGTTGACTAATACACATTTTGTAAACAATGCACCGTCACTTCGTCAAATGACGTAACGTCTAACCAAATTTGATCTTTTTTGGATATTTGTAATTTTCCAGCACACGATGAATAATTTGAGGTAACTGTTATACAAAAAAATTATAAAATATAACATTTCTACACCAATTTTGGACTAATAAATGGAAGCAAAGTTATTTTGCAAAGTTATCAAGAATTTTGTGGGCTATAATTCCTTCTAATACAGTTACCCCAAATTATTTACCGTGTGCTGAAAAATTACAAGAAATCCAAAACATATCAAACTTTGTTTGATGTTTCGTCATTTGGCGAAGTGACGATGAAAGGCCTACAATTTTGCAGAACGTTGTAATGAAAAATATGTAACGGTTTAGAATATATTGAAGTACAACTTTGAGCAACACCTGAAATTGCATTTACTGTCAGACAGACAATTGCACTTACATACTCGCCATACGTATAAAGAGGATCCTACTCTGCAACACTCCTGCGTACCCTCCTTGGGGGGTTTCCGTCCGCAATTAAAAGTTGGGAACTAAAAATGGAATAATTCAAAAATAACACTGAAAATTTCCTTAATTAAAAAAATCGAAGTTTCTTCAAGTCGTTATCAAAAACTGTGTCGACAGAAATAGAGTCGTTTTAATTCAATGTCGACGTCAATTCTAGTTACAAAATACCAAATTTGTGTCGCCATCATCATTACACAGCGAGCAATTCCTTCCTACTTCTGTCCGAATTCTGACAGATCGTCTGCACGAGTTGCCGAGTATGATGCTGAATTTGGTCACAATTCGTACAGAAAGTTGTATGAACGATTGACAAGAATTCGGATCGATATTTCTGTTAAAATTCGGATACTTGTGCAGACTTTTCTTACAGAATTCTGTCCGAATTCTGATGGGAAATTCGGAGGTAAACCTGACATTTTGTCATTTTTGAAAATAATAACAAAAACAAACAAAAAATTCCCTCCAGAGAATAAGCAGAGAACGGTATGCAAACATAACAAAGTTGAACACACAAAAATTCCCATCTGAGGGTAAGCAGATTTCTCGCTCAGAGTGTGAGCACATTTCTCGCTCAAATCTCTCTTGCTAAATTTCCTTCCGATATTTCAAATACCCTTCAGACAATGTGCAGATTTGTCGGATAGTTGTCGGACAAAATGACAGAGATTTAACAGACTTTTCGGACATTAGACATGTCGGAATGAATTGGTCGCTGGGTAGTAATCGATAGCCACTACACAAATACCGATTTTCAACTGTCGTCATCAGACGACGTCGTTTTATGTCGACGATGACAACCGTAATAAGGGTGAATAATTTTTGAATTGCAAGTGACGAATTGTAAATTTCAATTCATGTCTATTAAATTTAAATTGCTGTCTTCAATTGAAGTGTTTCAAATTTCAATTGATGTATTTTAAATTCCAATTGATGTGTTTTAAATTTCAATTGATGCGTTTTAAATTCCAATTAATGTGTTTTAAAACTCAATTGATGTTTTTAACACTCAATTGATGTTTATTAAATTTCAATTGATGTTTTTTAAATTTAAATTGATGTTTTTAAACTTCAATTGATATACATATTTAAAATTTTAAATACAATTTTTAAATTTCAGTTTTCTAATTTAAATTGATATTTTTCAAAATTAAATTATATTAAATTTTATTATTATTTAAATTAAATTATATTTTTTAAATTTTAATTGGAAATGTTGTAAATCTTTTTTATTTATTTTTTTAGTAACCTCTTTTAAGAAAATGTACTTTTTGTACCATATCTTGGAAATAAAATAAAACTCTTTTTGGTTAATTTAAACTATTTAGTACAACATTTTACATTTTTTTCATTTTTAAAATATTTAAAAGCTTTAAAAAGCTGTAATCTTTTCAATGCTTTCTTAGATTGTTGTAGGCTTTAAAGGGGTTTGAGATTATTTTTTTTTTCATAAACACGTATACGTTTTTGTTAAGTTTTATTTAGATAGTAATGGGGTTTTGTGTTCTAAATTTAGCGGGTAATTAATTATAATGTTAAATATTAAATATATATATTTGTTTTCTGTTATAAATACACAACATCGATATAGTAAAGATTTTGTATTCTCTTTAATAATATTTCTATAAATTTACAATTTTTCAATTGCATAGCAAACATTTCTAGATAATCTATATTAAGAGTTATGTAGTTAGAAGGACAAATTAAATATCTATGTATATATATTTGTATATATATGAGAGATTTTAAAATAAAGTTACGTTTTTTCCAGTTGATATTTGAAGAAAATTTGTTCTACAAAAGATTTACTGCAGATATGGGGGAGCTGGTTTACTACTCGTATTGTTGAAGATTTCTACATTTGAAAATACTTGGCACATAGAAGGAATTTTCAAGCAGGTATAAAAACATTTACTATAAGAAATTGTACTAAAATAAGTTGGTAAAGTTCAAACAAAAAACTAACAATACTAGTTCCTAAACTAATGTAATATGAACTAGTTTGTGAAATAGTAGCCGGAAATAGTAAAGCATTTCTCAGCTACTTCCAAAGTAATAAAAGGGGATAATTTAACCAATACCAATGACTTCACTATGATAATTTCTACATTGGTTTGTAAATATAAAGAATATCAAGTTCTATAACACAGAAATACTAATTCCGCACTAGTTTTTTCAATTGGTATTTTCTAAAATGATACCATAATGAACTTCAGACCACACTTAGCTAATGTATCATGGAGTTAGCTTAAACTTGGTAACACTATAAACCAAAACGCTAAATTCGACATAACAATTGTGTGACAAAATGCATAACTTATAATGATTCAAAATATGTACTAAGACATAAATGAGCCAAATGAGATGCAAATTGATCTAACTCCATATATTAACAATTTTGAAATTTTAAAGCTGTTAGAACTAAAACATATGAATTTTGTCATATTTTAAACCTAATTATTTATTATCATCACAATGAAGGAGTAATCATGAAGTACGAGGGCGGTCCCAAAACTAGCCGACCTAACAAGGAAGACACAAAAAAGTTGGGGAAAATTTTCTTTGATTTCCAACATAATCTCCTTTTAGCTCGATACACTTTTTCCAGCAATATTCAATAGCTTTGATACCCTGTTTATAGTAAGAACTGTCAAACTGCTTAAAATAGCCATCAACTGCTTAAAATAGCCATCAGCCTCTTCATTGTTGACAAATCTTTTATCACCTAGCCATTTTTTTTTTCAAGTTTGGAAATAGCAAATAGTCCGAGGGAATTAAATCTGGGGAATAAGGTGTGTGATGAAGCAATTCATTCATTAATTTTGGTCATCGCAATAGTGGATGTGTGAACTGGAGCATTGTCTTGATGAAACAATAATTTCTTTTCCGTCATATGCCGCCCTTTTCCACAATTTCATCACTTAAATGATGCAATAAATATTGAGGCGGATCAATAAGTCCGTGACTTCTCGATCTTCCCTCGTAGTTATATGAAATGCAACACTGCTCCCATCAAGTACCACCTGTTAATAGACTACTATCAAATTTTGAGCAAGTTCCGTCATGGAAGAGGAACTTGCCGAGAGGCAAGTTATCCACAATGATAGGAACACTTACGGGACATTGTCTTGTAGGAAAAAACGCCCTAAGATTGGGACATAGAAACTCCACTCTCTGTAGATGCTGCATGGAAGAGGACGAGAAAACGACGAAACACCTTCTCTTGAATTGCCCTGCTCTGGCTCTGACAGCTGTTCAAAACATACAACCTCGTGGATTTTTTTAAAAATGCAAAAAGTGAATTTTGAGTGCTCATTAAACATTATTTTTTTGCGAAAAAAAAACCGTCAATCAAACCAAGGAAAAGCTTTATAAATAATATGGGGACCATCGATTTCAATGGTAAAAAAAGTGGTTTACTGACTTTCGTTGTAGTCGCACAAGTACAAATGACGCTGTACGTTCTGGACGGCCAATTGAGGTCAATACACCCGAAAATGTCGAAAAGGTCCACGATATGGTGTTGACCGATCGAAGAGTAAAAGTTCGTGCGGTTGTTGATGCCATAGGCATTTCATATTTAAATGATCAGTTGGGTTTAAGAAAGCTGGCTGCAAGATGGGTGCCGCGTTTGCTCTCAATTGACCATAAACGTAATCGTGTGACAACTTCAAAGGATTGTTTGGAGTTGTTTAATTGGGCTACGAATTGGTACCTCATCCGCCATATTCTCCGGATTTAGCCCCCAGTGACTAATTTCTATTTCAAAACTTAAAGAAATGGCTCGGTGGAAAGAGATTTAGCTCCAATGATGAAATTATTGATCAAACAAATGCCTATTTTATGGACCTCGAAAAATTTTATTTTTTGGAAGGGATACAAAAATTGGAGAAAAGTTTGACTAAGTGTATTGAGCTAAAAGGAGATTATGTTGAAAAATTCAAACTGTGTTTCATTCAAAAAGTCACGGACTTATTGATCCGCCCGGAGCATAATAGTCGCTGTTGATGATTTTTCCCAAGGCAGCTTGAAAAGGTAGAAGCAACACTACAAAAATTACAACAAGCGGCATTCTGTTTTTGTTTGGTGCGTAGCTTACGAACAAAGTACACAAAAAAAATTTAAACCGCGTTTGACAGCTAGTGCCCAACATTTTAGCACCGCGACATGAAAAAAACAAATCAGCTGTTCTTATAACACAACCTTCTTGAGCAGCCTTGGTTTTTCCTTTCTGAAGATAATCAATAAAAATTTTCCCACGCGTATCCCAAAAACCAGATGCCATGACCTTGCCTGCAGATGGAACCGTCTTCGCCTTCTTTCGACACGATTCTCCCAATCCAGTCCACTGTTTTGACTGTTCATTTGGCTCAGGTGTGAAGTGGTGGACCCATGGAATCCATGGTTATAAATCGACGCAAAAATTCGACATTAGTGCGGTGAAACATCGCTAACCACTCTACTGAAACATCTTCACGACGCTGATTCAAAAAAGATGTACATGTAGAGAAGAAAAAACCGGTGCAATTTGACAAGCCTAGTAGAAGATAACCAAAAAAGTCGACGCGATTCACTCAAAAGCATTTCTTTCCCGCGTCATAACATGATTATTTCATATTTTTTACATACTTTATGTAATTTTATTTAAATATGGTTGGAATTTCTATAGTTAGATACAATAAGATCATCAGAAAACTGCTCGTGTATTGAAATATTCAACGAAGAGAGTAAGAGAGATAGCAGAGAAACCACGCGCTTCACTCGTTTTCTATGTTGGCATTACACTCCATGAGTAAATGTTCTTCTCTATACCATAGTTACTTCATGGCTGTTTTTGCTCTGTTGAAAGCAAGCGCGGCACTCATCTTCCGCACAGCTTCTCATCTTCAAATCTTTAGTTAATACGCGATGTATAACACTTTTTGAAATGCCTATCATTTCATCTAGATTACGCACCTTCAGCCGACGATAATCCAACACCATTTTGTGGATTTTCTTAACCGTGTCTGGCGTGGGCGCCTCAATTGGTCGACCACTACGTCTTGGCAGCTCATACGGCCTCGTTTAAGCTCTGCTACCCAATATTGTAAAGTCTTAATCGAAGTAGCAGACTCCCCCAGAGTAGAATCTAGCTCGGCTTTAATATTGCTTGGACTGAGCCCATTCAAATGGAAATATTGAATTACTTAACGGTGACCAATTTCTTCCATGTTTACAAATTCACTGAGGTCGTTTACGTTTGATGGCTCAAAAAAAATTCTAAAACGTGGCAACTTGAAACTTAAAACATATGCTTTATAAGGTTGCCACTTGTCACCAAAATATATTTTTCAAAATACTGGCACCATACTGGCTAGTTTTGGGACCGACCTTGTATTTATAGGTCTCGTATTCATTTTATATGTGAATACAAAGAAGTCGCAAACTTCTTTTCCAGTTTTCTCAACTGTTTATTTTGTGGGATTAGATCAGTTGGCTTCTGAGTAGCTCAAATGTTCATAAATATAATATGCACTTAAATTGTGTCCAAGCCTTTCCCCCTTATCGTAGAAACATCTCTAAAACTCTAATTTAGCGTATAATCAATACTAATGACAATAAAATTTACTTAAAAAACGTAAATATTTTTAATTTTCTATGTATAAATGTACTGTTATATATTTTCTTACTTAGTGTTCGATTAAGCACCATTTTCATTTTATATTTAAATTTTAGTAAATTATTTTATAATACTTTTACAACACAAATATTCATTCTAACGACATATTGCCATACTTCTTCCTCTATGATTTATATTGTTTTTAATAATTGATTTAATTCATTTTACTTTCTATTATCTCTTGTCTTCTCTGCGATTTCTTTTAGAATTCTCGTATATCCGGTTGTTTAAAATTAAAAATTTGTCTCTCATTCAAATTTGGCAGATTTTTCTATAAATAACCTTTGTTTTATTTAAGGAATATGTGATTTATCATTTTTATGTTTGCTATATAGGATAAAAAATTTGGGTTTTTTTGAATTATTTTTTAAAAATCGTTTGCTTTTTTTAATGAAACGCTGTTTTTTTTCTGTTTGCTTTTTGTTTGTTCTTCGGTTATTGTGTTTGGAGGGTTTTCTTGGTGTCTAAAAAATGTTTAAAGATCTTTAGTACAACATCCTTTGTCAAGGATTGTGTACTAAAGTTCTACAAAAAATATATATAAGGTATGTGGAAATAAATTTTGTTCCTTACAAACAAGTATTCGTTGTATTCGAAAAAATTCTATAATTTTCTCATTGCCATTTGAATTTGGTTTTGTTGTTACAATATTTTTGTTTTATGTTAAATTAAACAATTAAGAATAAATCATAAAGACAGATAAATTAAAATATTAAGATTTAGTAAAGATGAAATATTTAGAAAATATTATTAAAACATAATTGAAATAAAATTGTTTTATGAAGAAAACGGCAGCGTTACTATATAAGACAATCATAGAAAGTTATAATTCAATAATAATAATGTATAATAATTAAGTAGTAATAATATAATAATTAAATAATAATAATAAAAATATTACATAATAATATTAAATAATTATAATATAAGGTATAAGATTATAAAATTATAAAATTAACAAAATTAACAACAATCAAATAAGATAATCTGGTATGTGATGGAAATCGATCGAGTCAAAATCGAATACGATTTGACATTTCAACGAATTTTATTGGCATAATTCCTGCCCCTATTACGGTTTACAACTCGACTCAGTTGAATTGAAATTTCAGTTGAAATTTTCCAATTTGGTATTATCGATAACAACTTAACCTCAAAAATGTTTAAGTTGAATTTCATCGTCATACAATTTTTTTGGTTTACTATCGTTTACAACCCTGTGCTGGTGCGGCAAAAACGACGTACAAGTAGACAGTCAAAATTTCTCTTCACTCAAATGCCAACAAACAAAACGAGTGCAACCCTAGTACTTCTCTACTCTCTCTCTCTTACTCTCTTCATTGAATATTTCAATACACGAGCAGCTTTTTGATAGTTTTATTGTATGTATATAACTATACAAATTCCAACCATGTTGAAGTAAAATGACATAAACTATGCAAAAAGTATGAAATAAGCAAGATATGACGCGAGAGAGAAATGCGTTTGAGTGAACTCCTAGCACTTTTTGGTTCTCTTTTACCAGGGTTGCCAAGTTGTGCACATCTTCTGGTCCTCTAATTGGGTGCGGTTAACAAAAACACCAAAATATTAGAACTCATCAACAGCAGTTCATACAAAGACGATTTACAATTAGACGACCAGATACAATACGAGAACCAAAAAGTACTAGGAGTTCACTCAAACGGATTTCTCTCTCGCGTCATATCTTGCTTATTTCATACTTTTTGCATAGTTTATGTAATCTTACTTCAACATGGTTGGAATTTGTATAATTATATACAATAACACTATCAAAAAGCTGCTCGTGTATTGAAATATTCAATGAAGAGAGTAAGAGAGAGAGTAGAGAAGAACTAGGGTTTCACTCGTTTTGTTTGTTGGCATTTGAGTGAAGAGAAATTTTGACTGTCTACTTGTACATCGTTTTTGGTTCATAAAGCGACTATTGTATAGAGAAGAAAATTTACTCATGGAGTGGAATGCCAACAAAGGCATCGAGTGAAGCGTGTCGTTTCTCTGCTCGCTCTCTTAGTTGAATGTTTCAATACGCGAGCAGTTTTCTGATGATGTTATTCTACCTAACTATAGAAATTCCAACCATACTAAAATAAAATTAAATAAAGTATGTAAAAAGTATGAAATAATCAAGTTATGGCGCGGGAAAGAAATGCGTTTGAGTGAATCGCGTCGACTTTTTTTGTTCTCTTCTACTAGGGTACCTGTACATCCTTTTTGAGCAGTTCAAACACGATCTAGAATTAGACGACCAGAAGATGTGCGCAATTTGGCAACCCTGGTAAAAGAGAACCAAAAAGTGCTAGAAATTCACTCAAAGGCATTTCTTCCACGCGTCATATCTTGACTATTTCATAGTTTCTGCACAGTTTATGTAATTTTTCTTCAACACGGTTGCAATTTGTATTTGTATATTTATATATATAATTCTACTTCACGTGTTTTTGTGACTGAACTCCTCCTAAGCTTCTGGACCGATTTGAATAAATTTTTTTGTATGCGCTTGGTTGGCGCACTGGGTGGTTTAGATTTACTATTCGGTCCAATTGGACAAAGGGGCATGGTACCTCCCATACAAACCACAAATTAATCCTAATCGCTTGAAATATTATGCAGGACAACGTCTGCCGGGTCAGCTAGTAGTTATATATGTACAATAACACTACCCAAAAACCTGCTCGAGTATTGAAATATTCAAGGAAGAGAGAAAGAGAGAGAACAGAGAATGACTAGGGTTTCACTCGTTGTGTTTGTTGGCATTTGAGTGAAGAGAAATTTTTAATGTCTACTTGTACATCGTTTTTGAGCAGTTGTAAATCAATTACCGAAAAATGGAAAGCGGGTAAGTACACATTTTTAATATGTCTTAATATGGTTTATTAATCAGCGATTTGGAATAAATTTATAGAAAAAATAAAGTTACAACAAAAGAACAGTTTGAAAAACTTGTTGAACTCATGGAGAAGCATCCCGAAACTGGATACAATTAGGATGCAGCAAAAATAAAACCAAAGAATTTTGGGAGGACTTTGCAGTACCAATAAACAGTTTAGGACCGCCATTAAGAACGAGTATGTAGTAATCATGAAATTAAGCCAATACAATAAAAGTGGAATGATATTTTATTTCTCTTGTAGGTTTGGATACACTATAAGGCAAATTTAAAGAGAAAGCTTGCCAAAGCTTATCTTGCCACTGGTGGTGGTCCGTCGCAAGAAGTCTCATTAAATCCACTGGAGGAAAGTGTAGCGCAAGATACTTTTTACTTTTGTTCCAGCCTCGTCTACGGCAGTTCAACCTCAGGTAGCAAACCTTGAAGACCGACCAACTTCGTCAGCATCACAGGTAGCGAAAAATCTGCGCAGTAGGTTGTGCGAGTCCCACATTAAAATAATTTCCACTGCACTTTTGATAACTGCCGTCACCAAGGAACCTGAGTTGCGCATAACTTCAAAATAGGAGGCATAGCCGTAACTCGCACAGGTTTATGAAAATGTTCCTTCAACTCATTTAGCAGAAAGCAAATTGCTTCCTTAGTTAAACGAAAGAAACTTGTAAATCTGCAAAAGAAAAAAGTATTTAAAAGCCATTCAATTATAACCAGAATATTTTCTTACTTGGTGCTTGAAAGTTCTAACGGATTAGAGTGATTACGGAGTCTTCTTCGTATGCGCATCACATCAATGTTTTCATCAACACTTTCGTCGCTGTATAATAAATCTAAACTAATATCCATTTCACTATTAATTTGAAAAAGAACACGCTTTCACAAACAACTAAAATTTATTGTTTTCATTTTTTGTCACAATAGCATCAGCTGTTAAAGCATTTGTCAAATCATCACATTATTTGGCTGGCAACATCAGTATAATTGCAACTAGCAGAAGTTGTAATTCGTAATACCACAAAGGAGTTAAGTTGTTTTAAATTTAAGTTGTTTCAATTTCAATTCAACTGAGTCGAGTTGTAAACGGTAATAGGGGCATCCGTATATTGGGGAACAACTATTTTATAGTATACGTTTCTCCTAGCCTATATTTTAACTTATCTAAAGATAATTTTAAATTAAAATTGTTTGAATTGTACAATTAGCATTAAGATTTAATGTATATAGTCTGTAAGAATTTAATTCTGTAGATGAAATGAAATAAATAAATAAATAAATTATGAATTATATACAGACAAATAGGAATACATTTTTTGATATACATTATTTGCACAAAGAATCTCATTATGATGTCATATCGTATTCGATTTAAAACGATCAATTTCCATCACATACCTTAATCATTTCGGTATGTAATGGAAATCTATCGATTTAAAACGATCCCGATTCGCAATAATAATAATGTTATTTTTGTAATATAATGTACATCAATTAAATTATTTTTATTTTTCCGTTATTTAATAATGTGAAGATAAAAAATAAAATTTTTGAATATTAATAATTTTGAGAAAAATATTAGTTTTAATTATTAAATCGAATTCGCTTTTGGCTTGATCGATTTTCAGCACATACCGGGTTAATTCTTTTTATTTATATAACTATTTATATATGTGTAACTTCCTTTGTCAATTTTTTTTATAAATCATAAACATAAACACACTTATGTGTATTTTTGAAATGTTTTAAAATATACCATTTTATACAAGGTGGCGCAAAAGTAATCATCCTATTGGAAAAACCTGAAACATTTGCCATAGACGAATATAGTATAGACACATTTATTCTCTCAATAAATTAAACGTCATAGGTACGGTGGAAAGTAAACATTGGATGGTGGAAAACATGGGTTCAATAATACCAGATAGTGGCAATAGTATACAGCGACCAACAAAGGCAGAACAACCGAATTTCGTGTTTTTGTGGCAAACTAGTTGTGTTAAATACAATACAAGTGTATACCAACGATAAAAGTCAACAAAAACGTGCAAACTAAATTTAAATTTTTCAGTTCTACACCAAAACGACATGAAAAAGTTAAATGAACATAGTTTGTAACCTCACCTGGTGTAAGTTAATTTTAATTTAATTTCTCTCATTTCCACAAACCTACGACGAAGAGTGTGAAATGAAACGTCAGATGAATAAATGTATCTATACCTATATTCGTCTATGGGTCAAACACAACGTAGTTTATAAAATCAAGTGTAATGGGGACGAGTCTGGCCTATGCCAAAAGGTATATGTCGGGACAACACAGAATAAGCTGAAGACACGATTATCGTCACTGAAGTCTGACAAAAAACACTTGACAGAAATAATTTAGAAAAGAAAACAGCCTTGGCGGCCATCTGTGCAAGAACTTCTCATAATCCCAACTTACGTGACGTAGAGATACTAGCGGAAGAGAGAAATTATAACAGACTCCTTTTATTGGAGATGATGCACATCAACGAAGTTCCTTCGGAGAAAAGACTAAACTTTAAGAGACACTGAGAACCTTTAGCTCAAATGTGTAGATATACAGTGGAAAAACATAATAATAGACGTTAGTAGTCAGCGAGCTTTGTGCGTAGTGATGTTCAATATACATATATTTTATTGTTTTCAGTGTGATACTTCTTAGATGTAAGATTTACGATCTTTTTCTGAGAATATTTGTGCATTTAATTGTTTAATTGTAGAGGTTCAAATTGTTTGTGTCGACTTTGTTGTCATTAGAATAACTTGAATTTAAGATTTCCATGATGTTTAACTTTGTTCTTTGTTTTTTTTTTGTAAAATAGATCTTTGATAATATATCGGAATCAATTGATTGATTTTAAATTACAATTGATGTATTTTAAATTTCAATTTGTTTTAAATTCCTATTGACGTGTTACCCGTCTGCAAAGAAATAAGTTCGTATTCTGCGAAAAGTATTACCAACGAATCGATTATTTAGGCAACAAAAATCATTGTTTTTTATATGGTGGCCTAAATTACGCATTTTATTATCTATTGAAGAACTTTTACACTTTTTCTGGAATGGTAGATATTGATCAACGAAGAGTATGATTTTCACATTTTTACCAGCCAAAATTAAACTTTGAAAGAAATGATAGAAAACTTGCATAGAATTTAAAAAAACTCGTTTAAACCTTTTCTTTCAAAACTGTTTATTCTTTTTCCAAAACAAAAACAAACTAAATTACAGAACAATAAGAATAAACAAAGAAAGTAGTAGTTAAAAATATATTAGAAGAAGAAAAAATAGAACAATGAAAGAGTAACAAACAGAAATAAACGAAATAATGGTTTATCCCCAATATATATGAAAAAAAAAACAAACAAACAGAACTTAAATTAAAATAAATAAATAATATTAATATTAGAAGAAATATGTTTATTTAAACTTAGCATTAATTTTAACTAAAATTCATCTGTTTTCAAAAAGAATATACATACATTAAACAAATCTAAAGAAAACTTAAATAACGTTGAGAGAGTATTAAAAACAGGAAATTCTTTGAGAGGTGCAATTGCAAACAAACATTTATAATTTTTGTCAGTGAGAAAGAATAGTTTAAAACAAAATTAAAATTATAGATGACCTAAAACTACGATTTCTTAAAACCTTTGTCCAGTTTTTGATCTTCTCTTTCTTCACCATTCGATTATCATACAGTTTTGTTAACTCATCAGCTCCACATTTAACACACACAATCATGGATGAGTGAATGAATGTCTTGTCAATAATATAGAGGGTTATCATAATGATTTCTAAAATATAGTATTTTCTATCTTTAACACAATATGTGAGGGGGGTCAAAAAAGTGTGTCTTAAATAAAAGTAGACGTAAAGCATTTTTGTTTTTAATAAACGATATACAATATGTGTTTTGTTTTTAAAAAGTATTTATAATTTATGTCAACAAATAAAATGGAAATACAAGAAGCACACAATCAGCTTTGTTGTGTTTTAAACAAATTTTAAAAATTGAAAATAACTTAAGTATTTCTTATACCCAAAATATATGGTTTAGTACATGTTCAATAAGAAAGATTTTTCTAAGTTTATAACAAACTCCTTGTGAGGGTAAGGTGGTTGATGTTAAGGTGTTATTGTTTTTTACCTTCCTTGTAACTAAAAGAATTCAACAAACTGTTAAAAACTTCCCTTTATTATTCAACAACATAAAAAAAATATCATTTACTTCAAACACGCGGTGTGACCTAAAGTTTTGTAGGTCACTTCTCGCAGTTTGTTAAAGGATATTTTTGAAGAAACATGACTGTAAAATAGTTGAATGTAAACAATTTTCAAAAATTAATGAAAACCCAAAATTGTCTTACATATTCAAAATTAAAATGGTAGGTAACAAAATTATTCAAATTGAATTTTCTAATAATAGTGAAATTCGAATGCATCAAGAGGAAACATTCACTACATGATAATATATATACTTGTTAAACATTACATAATTAAATTTAATTGATATAAACTAGTAGTCGGGTTTTGTTTTGTTTTCAACACAATATTTTGTTTAGCATGAACTTTAAAATAGTTTATATATGTATATTATGATTTTATTTAATTTAGAATTTAACAGATATACGTATGTATTGAATATAGTTTTTACACAATAGCAATTATTTTACACAATAGCAATTATTCTATATAAAAAATAAAATAAAATTGTCCATTATTATGACATTCTCAAAACAAAAACAAATTAAATCCAAAAATTGTAATTTGGTCACGTACATATATCATCTTACTATATATAAATAGAATAAATACATAATATTTTATAAACAAATGTGTTGAAAGAAGAGACTAAAAGAGTTATTATATGTGAATAGACATTTAAAAGGAAAACTTGTTGTTATAATGATTTGGACGGAGGAAGTGGTTTGTTTCAAAGAAACTTTTAGTTTCTACAAGTGTTCTATATGAAATATTTGTTGAAAATTCGATTCATTACAAGTTTACTTAATAAACTTTACAGAATCGTCGATATTAATTTACAGCAAAAGATCTTTCTTAATTTTTACATTGTGTTGATCTTTCATCAGATTTGCAAAAATACTATAATAAAGTACTTTTCCTTACAGAAGAGTAAGTCCTCTCCCCACAACCCTAACAATAAACAAGGAAACTTTCTTTAAGAATATTTTCACTCGTTAATCGAAGTTTTCATTATAAAGTTAACTCTTTAGTACACTTTATACAATAAAGAATATTCCATACTAAATGGTCATGTTTTTAAATATACCCTTCTTTTCTCTTTCATCTATCAAAACAAACACTTTCCTCCACCCAGCCATATTGCTTTTCACAATTTTGATTTTTAGAAAAACCAATTAGAAAATGGTAAAAGTGATGATAAAGAATTTTTTGCAGCATTTGTTGAAGCCGCTGCTGCGGCTGCCGCCGCTGATGTAGAGGCTGCCGCTCCTAATGAAGGATTGTTAAAAGCGGCAGCTGCTGCTGCAGCCTGAGAGGAATTAGCTCCTCCTGGCCCGAAGGGCTGCTGATGCTGTTGAGCCAAACTTGTCAGCAGCTGGGCAAATTCCTGTTGCATATGCAAACGTTGTTGCAAGAGTTCATAATGATTTTGAGGTTTGTTATATACAAACTTACTTGAGGTCTTAATCATTGACTGTGTATTTTGGGTGGCATTTGTAGAGGTTGAGGAAGATGAAGATGTGATGGACGTAAGATTTGAAGAGGATGTTAAAGTAATATTTGAACGTTGTTGCTGTAACAAAGTAGACGATGATGATGTTGAAGATGTTGATGATTGTTGTTGAAGGGTATTTTGTTGTTGTTCGGAATCTTGGGGGTTCTGGTTATGTTTCTGTTGCTGTCTCTGTTGTGACTGTTGTATAATGGTTGTTGTTGTTGTTTTGGTTTTTTTATTCAAACATTGATTGCTGTTGTTGTTGCTTGTATTACTTACGGACAATTTCGAAAGATTACTTAACATGGTCGTTGTTGTTGTGGTTGTTGTAGTTGATTGTGTTGTGGATGGGTTAAGAGAAGTAGCAGAAGTGGATGTAGTAGAACAACTGCTGGAGTTTGTGGTTGTTGCAGTGGAAGTGGTAGTGGTTGAAGTTGTTGATGCCGATGCCGATGCTGATGTTGCTGTCACGGTGTTTGCTGCTAGCTTAATATCATTACTTTTACCGGTGGTTGTTAAATTGGAGGCGGTGATATTCTTATTGATCCATGTCTTATTTACCGATACCGGGAAGCAGGAGGCGGCAGCGGAGGATGTGGAGGCGGTTGCGGTCGTCATCGTATGGGTTTGATGGTGATGGTGGTGGAGATGTTGGTGGTGGTGTTGGTGGTTAACAACAGCAGTCAATTTTGTTAATAATTACGTTTGTTTAGTTTTGTTTGTTTTAAAACTAACTTGTAATACGCGATTACCCAACGTATAACCATTCAATGATTGTATAGCTACAACAGCCTCCTCATAATTGGTCATAGTTACGAAGCCAAAACCTTTGCATTTGTTAGTTTGCAAATCGCGTATGACCTTAATTCGTACAAATTTTCGAAAAATATTTATAAATCAATATCGTTATCAGACGAAATATTTCAAATAATCTCACCTTCACAGATTGTACTGCTCCAAATGGTCCAAATAATTGCCACAACACATTCTCTTCGGTCTCCTGGGCCAAATTGTAGACGAAAATACACCATCCTGAACCGTTTATGGGATTACCCGGTAACATGGTATTAGCCAACAGATCGCCAGTTAAAGGAGAATACCGGGAAATGACAGAGCTGCGAAAAGGTAAACAAAATGTATATGACAAAATGCGTCACACAATAGCCCAGTAATATTATATTTTACAACTAGAAGAAATAGCATATTTCGATAAATTAAAGTTAGTCGGGTATGTGATGGAAATCGATCGATTTAAATCGAATACGATTTGATATAATAATGATGTTCTTTTGTGCAAATAATGGATATCAAAAAATGTATTCCTCTTTTGCTGCCATTAAATAATATATATGTGATGTTCCATAGGAAAAGGGACCTTAGCTTCCCAAAATCAAAATCCATTTTTTTGAATGTCCTAAAATTACACAGTATTCTGAATAAAAAGATACCTCAATAATCAAATTTCGAAAATTAGATTAGTTATATCACTTTGAAACTCTAGTATAATAATCTCAAGTTTCGAGATCATGAGGTACAAAGATTCCCCTTTCCCTTCCTGAAGTTGGTAAAAAAAAAAATAATAATCAACTTTAAATCGATTGTAAAATGCTCGGAACAAGTCTGGGCAGTGTTACCAACCAAAACCTGAAAACCGATAGAATTTACCTAAACGTCTATTTTTTGTCCTCCTGTAAAATGTTGTTTACCTTTTCCTGTGGAACATCACATATATAAAATAGTTATTCCCCAATATACGGAATTATGCCAATTAAAAGTCGTTGAAATGTCAAATTATATTCGATTTTGACTCGATCGATTTTCATCACATACCGGATTGACTTTGTCGACAGTTAATCGAGACATTTTCTTGAAAAGGAACGAAAAATTTGTAACAATTTGTGCAAATTGTTACTGAATGTTGTCTGTTTACACCAAAAAGCCAGCAACGAGAGAGCCAGCGAGATATTAGTTTGACAGTTCGATGACAGAGAACTTACATATTTTACTGGAGAAATTTTTGGCCAGTAAGAATTTGTAAGTTCAAACAGATGTTTAGTGTAAACAAACAAAATTAGGAAATAGAAAGAACATAAAACAACAAATTAATCATTGGAATTTTATTTTTTAAGAGAAAAAATAATTTTTGAATGCTCTGTAATTAACCTCTAACTATTTGTTAAAAAAAGAACAGTTTTGGTGATTTGTAACGTTTCGTCAGACCCCGGCTGTTGGTTCTTCAAATGTTTACACTGAAAACCTGCTGTTTACATTCAATTCTTATTTCTTACAAGTTTTTACTGGATGTAGTCTGTGTACTTTTTGTGATATTTTCTGCTAGGAGAGTAAAATCTATCTTACTCTGTTCAAAAATAGTTACTGGATATTTTATTTTTTGTGGAAAAGTATGCAGACAGGCCTTGTACTTACTTCACATTTGCCACCTACCTATATCTACCAGCAGCCGTTGGATGAATGGCAGCTGCTGCGGCTGCAGCAGCCGCACCGGCAGCAGCGGTGGGAAAGCCACGAGTTCTCGGATTTTGTGGCGTCAAGTAAGCAGTCAATGGCTGAAAAGCTTTATTATTACTGGGATTATTAGCGAACTTCACCACAATCGGTTCGGTGGCGTTCTTCGGTATGGTGCCATTTAATGCTTTGATAGCTTGATCGGCTTCATGGCGCTGATCAAATCGTATAAAGCCAACCCCCTTTGAAAGACCTGCAATACAAAATTAACACAACATTAGATTTTTGAATTCGCATCAAATACAATAACAATGGAATAATGAGTATATGTGTTCAAGAAAAGTATTGTGTTTTGGCGTTTTAAATAAAGCTGTATTATTTAGTATTATGGAAATTCTTTGTACTAGTAAACGATACGTGAATATATCAAATCATGTTTAAAGATAGGAAATGGAAGTATAATCGAAATGAACAAATGATAAGACGAAAATGAAGAAAACAACAAAACGACAAACAACAACATACCCTGATCGATAGGACCGCCTAAAACACGACGACGAATCGGGGTCATTGTATTAGGTTGTGTATATAAAAATAAAGAAACACATTGATACTAATTATTAAAATATAAACCAAAAATTATAATGCAAATTTGTAATAAATTATATTTCACAAAGTCATTGCGGTGTTACTGATTTGATTATACTTTCTTTATTAATTTTAAGTGACATAAAACACTACCCCCAACGTAATAAAGTAGGTTCTAACAACAATTCGTCAAACAACGCTGCAACCTTTTTGAAATTGGTTCTAAAATAACATATTGTCGAGGCAATTCTTTTGACAAGATGTGGTTCCCCAAATTTCTTAGAGCTGGTGCGTTTGGCCCTAAATTCAGACTTAACAATTTTTAGTTATGTCCCGTAAAGCATCCCTGAGAATCGATACTTCAGGTAATAATGTCTTCCCTAAACCACATCTTCAAATATGAACCTACCGAAAATAACTATCGGCCTGCTTTGATAAAACGAATTTGAACGAACGAATCGTCGAAAAACTAAAATTATTTTAGAAGATACTTTTTAATTTTATTGGTCAAGCTCGAGGTCATTCTATATATTTATATATTTAATTTAATTTTTTAATTTATTCATTCAATAACCAAGCAGTAATGCCATTTATGGTTAAATGTGCTACAACAATTGAGCTACTACATAATAATAGTTTTTTAAAAAGGAGTTTTGCAAATGTATTCCTATGATTCCTGGCAAACCGTATAGCTATTTCAGATCTAGCCACAGATCTTCCTTCATCAGCGGTTGGTTTGGAATGATGCTATTGAAAAATTCATCAAATTAAATGCAAACGAAATCTCATTTTCTCATTTTATTACAGAGGCATGTGAACAATGAATATTCTAATTAAAATACACATTTATCCTATACTATTCGTATCATTTACATTTTAATTTTGGTCGATTCGTTCGTTCGTACGAATTTGTGTTATGGAAACAGACCATATTTCTACGGCATAGTAATACTAGTTCTTAGCGAATTCTGAAGTAGTATTTTCTCTTACTTGGAAAACTCATTGTTAATCATTCCACCACTAGTTCTTCTGAAACTAATACCCATCCTACCCCACACTTTCATGTAATTTCCGAAAGTTATTGAATTACAGCCTTAAAGGAAACTACAACTTTAAACATAACGAGGATCTAAAAACAACTAAATTGGATACGTAATTACTTTCGTACTAGAATTTGTTTTTACTGGTTTCAGATTATATGGGCAATCACAATGGGTCGACGACCGTCCTCCGAGTGTAGTGATGATAAGGCAATTGTAACCTGTCTCTTATTGTCACGTGTCCTAAACTAAACCAAACCATACTAGAAAGGACAAGTGGAATGGATTATTTTTTATAGATTCAGTGAAAAATTTGTTTAACATGGTACCATTAATGTCTATCTCCATGTTTTACTATATTTAGTTATTAAATTGTGATGATAATAGAATCGATTTAAAAATTAAATCAATCGTGAAAGTATATCGGTTCCCAATCCAAGTTCCATTTCGTATCACTTCAGTTTCATTAAGGAATAACATTGATATATACAAGGACGGCGTTTTGCTTTGTTTAGGCGAAATTGTAAGCAAACTGAATCATTTCGTTTACGCTTGACAACCTCATTAATTTCGACGAAACTGGAAAACATTAATTTCGTGTTGTCATCAACCATTATTTTTTGCCAAAAACCCATCACCGAAACTAAAGAAAGTCTTGACAAATTATATGGACACTCTGCACCATCAATTGCAATGGTTAAAAAGGTTGCAAATTGATCGTCACACCAGAAATCAACGAAAAAACCATAGAATGATATTAGCACTCGGAGATGAAAGTGCTTGTGGTAGCTGATGCTGTAGGAAACTCAAATGGTCGGGTACATCACATTTTAAATAAATGTTTGGACATGAAAAAGCTATCCGCGCGATGGGTGCCGCGATTTCTTACACTCGACCATAAACGGAACCGTATGAGTGCTCGGCAAACCGAAGGAATTTTCGCGCCGTTCTGTAAACGTGAACGAAACACGTCTCCATCACTACACACCGGACACTAAGGAACCGTTAAAGCAGTGGATAAATAGGGCTACGAATTGCTACCTCTTCCACCATAGTCTCAGGATTTAGTACCCAGAGACTACTTTGGCCGTCGGTGGTGCAATGGTAGTATGCGCGGCTCTTGTACATGAGAACGTGGTTTCGATCCCTCCTCAGATCTCTGTACAATTCTTTCGACGACGGGCACATCGCTTAGTGATGGCGTCACTATCGAGTACTTAGCCATGAAAAAGTTTCTCAAAAAACCGTTCGCAACCGGTGTAAAACTGTAGGCCCCAATCAATGAGTGTCACGGATTGTGAGAAGCTCTCCTCAATCCATTCATGGGATGTTATGGTGGCACAAGCGGTGAGAGATTTGGGTCGAAGTGGCCTTCGGCGGTGCGTGGAATGGTAATATTCGCGGCTCTTGTATATGAAGACAAAAAGTCACAATTCCGTGGCAAACCATATAGCTGTTTCAGATCTATCCACAGATCTTCATCAGCGTTTGTTTGTAATGATGCTATTGAAAACTTGCTCAAACTAAATGCAAACGAGAACTGAATAGTATTTAGAATTCATTACTAAGCAAATCTTCGAAATATATCGCAAGCGCAAAAAACTATAAATATTCGCAGTCCTTTATATGTCGAAAGTACCATCGACTCCCATCAGCCATGAATTTTTTTGTTGCCTAAAATACAAAAAATTGGGTTCTCTAAATCAATTTTTTTATAGACTGACTGTGTGTGATTCTTCGCAGATGACAGCACTTTCGATCTAGTTCAATTCAAATGTATACTAAAATGTTTGGAATAAACAATACGCTTTCGTTCGAATAGAAACGTCAAGTTAGTGGAACCCAAATCAGTTTTGTTTCGACTAGAACACGAACGAAAGCTTACGTTCGACATAAAGGAGAATGCTGCTAAATTGGCTTGGAAATCAAATTCCAAAAAATCAGCATAATCTTTGAAGCATTGCTATGGATTAAATCGGGAATAATTTAAGTATACTTTAATCTAAATTGGAAGAATTTGGAAAACAACAGCGTTACACAACACTTGCATCTATGAGAGAAGAAAGTTTAAAAGATAAATTTCATTGCACTGGCCTACGATTTATAAATAGATATTCAAAATGATAGCACGTTTAGGAAGAAAATTACGTCCACAATCGATCAAATACTGTGGCGAAGAAGAAATAACATTTTATATTTTTGTTCTGAAAAAAAAATGGAAATTGAATAGCCAATTTGATGAAAACTTCTAAAAATCTATTATTGATAACATCTTATTGCCCATTTCATTGATAAATACTAATATTTCAAAAGTTTAGATTAAAATTTCCATTTTATTGTGCCTCTAAAATACATACGAGCCGAAGCCGATCATTCGACCCCACATTTTATCGATTTCCTTCAGATACTAAATCAATTAAATTTTCTTAGAACAAAGAGGAAATTGATACAGATAAAATGCGAGACAAAATTAATGGTTTCGACAAGCAGAACATCCACCCGATTGGATGAAAAGGTGAGCGTTGATAACCGGTATAATTTCGAGGTAGTGGACGAGTTTATTTACCTCGGATCTGCTATGACCATAAGCAATATCGTCAGCCTAGATATCAAACGGAAAATTGTGTTTTCGAACAGATGTTATTTCGGGTTAAGCTAAGATAAGACCCTCCTCTCTCGGCAAAAACAAATCTAACTCTATCAGACTCAGACTGTCTAGCGTTATGGCGCAGAATCCAGGGTCATGTCGCATGCAAAAATGTCAAAATTTTTTCAAAAATTTGACCTGATACAGACATTTCATGTGTACCCATCAACTCAGTAGAATTGCCTCTAACCGATACAATTTACTAGAACGCTGATACAAAAATTTCATGCCAAAAACTACAACATTGTTATCAAATTGAGATATGCAATTTACTTAGATTTAATACTAAAATCCTTTCAAATCTTATCCTTAAAAAACAAAAGTTCCTGTTCAAAATAAAATAATTGCCAAACAACAGAGAAAATATCGCAGTCTGGTCGAATTGAAATATGTTTTGTTCTCGTAATTAAACTTATATTGTGTTCATAATTAGCTCATTTGTATTAACATGCATTCTCTTCATAAATTTCAACACATCGCGTAGTTTTCTATAATTCAAAATCGATACATTTGAATTTTCAATTAACTTAACTAAAGCGTAACAGAGGTATGGGACAACACTTACCCGTGATATTGTCACATAATATTCTTGAGGTAATTATTTTTCCATATGGACTAAATAATTGTTCCAAATCTGGTTGTGTCATATTTTTGGGAAGACCAGAGACATATAAATTAGCACCTTTTATAGATTCAGAACTAGGACGGGCAACAGATACCTAAAACAAAGAAGATACGTGATTAGCTTAAGTGTGAATATTTTGAAATATAAATGAGCAATCGGACTTACTTTAATAGTTTTATTTTGTAAACGTAAACCATTTAAAGATGATATGGCCTTTTCAGCATCTTCTTGTTTTACATAATTGACAAAACCATAACCTAAACTTTGTCCTGCAAATAATAATAATAATATATTAAACTTCAGATTTGTTGATATTGATGGACAAAAACATGAGCAACATAATAGTCCTACAGCCTATTTTTCGATATAGAACGAACGCTTTCGTTCGTATTCTAGTCGAATGAATTGAATTTACAATCTTGTGATTTCAAGTCGAATGAAAACATCTCGAACGAAACCCTAAGCGAACGAAAGTCATTCACTCGCATTCGACTCAAATTGGGTTCCTCTAAGTAGAAATTTTCGTTCGACCAACTCTATCAGCTTGTTCCTCGATCTCGAACGAAAGCTTTCGTTCGTGTTCTAGTGGAAAGAAAGTTACAGTCTGTTTCCCTATCTCGAACGAAAAGCTAAGTGAACGAAAATCAGTCATTCACCTTCGACTCAAATTGGGTTCCTCTAAGTCCGTTCGTCTTACTATCATTGTTTCCAAATGACAGCACATTCGAAATTGAGAAACCAAAATTTGTACCGAAACTTTTTGAAAAAATTTATGTTTTCATTCATCTTAAAACGACAAGATTTTGGAACCCAAATCAACTTTCTTTTCTTTCGTCTAGAAAGTCGAAGGAAAACATAACATTTTTCAAACCTTTTAACTGCATATTTTGGTTCCTCTATTTCAAACGGGTTGGGTACAAAATTCTGTTCGACGAAAATTCTGCTGTTTTACAAAATTCTGTTTTTCAAAATTCTGGTTTCCAAAATTCTGTTTTTCAAAATTCTGTTTCACAAAATTCTGGTTCACAAAATTCTCGCGCGATTTGTTTCAAATAATTTTTTATTTAACTGAAAATGCAATTACAAACAAACACATACATAAAAATAAAACAATTAAGAAATCACTTTGCCCTAACTTTCCCTTACATTTAAAAAAAAATACTGTTTAAAAAAACACTTTGCAAATTTAAATAAAATGCATCACATACACTGTGTGTTTGGTCAAAAATTATGTTCCAGCATTTTATTTAAAATCAGTCGCAATTGTGTTGTTTAATGTGTCGTGTTTAAAAAAATAAAAATTAATAAAGTGCAATTAATAAAAACCAATAAAAATAAAGAAATGTTGTGTCTCAACGGATATTTTTATTATTTGGAAATGAAAAGACAAAAAGGAACCTTTAATTGGACGTGCTCGAGAAGAATTCCAGATAAGTGTTCCTCTCGAATAATAACAGCAATGGAAAATAAGGAGCATGTTTTAATAAGATATCCAAAAAAGCTTACCCACGAACCTATTGCTAGTGCAGTGGAAATATGCAGAACAAATACTTTTGTAAAATATGCCGCTATAAACAAACCCCTTAATCCAAGTCAAATAGTGCAACAATCGGTGGTAATTACAAACCAAAAATGTCGCGATTACCTTCCCTCGAAGTACGCGCAAAAGCGAAAAATAGGATACACTCGGAATGAAATGGGAGTTTTCAGAGAGCCGCAAGCAATAGATGAAATAAATAACCCTCTAAATCTATACGTTTTGGATAACGAATTATTTATATTGGCAAAAGAGAAAGTGGGAGATGAATATATGGTTATATTCGGCACAAAATCATCAATTCAACTTCTACAAAAAAGCGATTGTTGGCTCGTTGACGGCACTTTTGATGTTGTGCCCACAATAATCCGCCAACTCTTTTCCGTTCATGGAAGGATTGAACGAGAGGTCGTCCCACTCCTATTCTGCCTAATGTTCAAAAAATCTGCAGTACTCTATGAAGCATTTTTTAAACGCGTAATTCAAATTGCTTTGGAATATGGAGTTTTTTTTAAGCCTAATCGTGTTATATCTGACTTCGAAGTTGGTCTCGTGTCAGCAGCTAGAAAATGCTTTCCAGATTCGCAGATACGAGGGTGCTTTTTCCATTTTTCCAGGATATTGTAAAGAACGGTAAGAATTTTGAATAACTTTTATAATTTATAGTAATGAACTTGTAATATGTACAACATTATCATTTCAGATTGGTTACTAAGTACGGAAATGACGAAAATTTCTCACTGCAAGTAAGATGTTTAAAAGCGCTTGCGTATGTTCGTCCAGAAAAGGTAGCCAAATATTATTCGAAGCTCCGAAGAACATTTGAAGACGAAGATATTATTAAATTGGCCACCTGGTTCGAGGCCAATTATATCTATAACGCTCGTAAATACCCGCCTGAATTTTGGACGATATTTGATTGCGAGTATTCTGAAAAAAAAATACCCGAAAACTACAAACAATGTGGAGTCATGGCACCGACGTTTGAGTGTTGTAGTTGGACGAAAAAAAAGAGGACTCTACAAAATTGTAGAACATTTAAAAGGAGAATTAATCTATTCTCAAAATATTGCCTCAAAGATTGAGAATGGAGAAAAATTAAAAAAAAATAAAAGAAATGTAAAAAAAAAAAAATATTTCACGTATTGTAAAAAAGTTTAATCGTTTAAGAAAACTACAATATTTAAAAAGAATAGCAAAAAACTTAGTTTCTAATTAATTAAATATTGTTATCAGTTAAATTGAATTGCTATGATGTTTTATTATTTTTAACTTTGTCTTAATTTAATTGATTTTTAACTAATTTGTGTTTTTAATTAATGTTTGTTATTTTTTTTTTCTTTTAAATTAATATGTTTTTCAATGATATGAATTTTTTTAGATCGATTTTGAAAATCCATTAATCTGTGTAATTATTTATTACATATTTCATAATTTGTTTCCAACGAATAAATATCTAACCATACACATACGTTATTATATGTAACATTTCTTATTCATAATAAACTGGCTTTAATTCTTAATAAATAATTTAACGGCATTTAATTTTCTTTTTCTCATAATGAAAGGGGAATAACATATTTCAAAAACCAGAATTTTAATAGACAGAATTTTATTAAAAACAGAATTTTGTAAAACAGAATTTTGTAAAACAGAATTTTGTAAAACAGAATTTTAGTCAGACAGAATTTTTTTTGGAAAAAAACAGAATTTTTGTAAGACAGAATTTTGGAAAACAGAATTTTGTGGCAATCCCTTTTCAAACATTTAGTCATTTTCGAGCAAACATTGGGCCAGTCGAAAGAAAATATCGACTTAGAGGAATTTAATTTGAGTGGAATGTTAGTGACTGGCTTTCATTCACTTAGCTTTTCGTTCGTTTCGATCGTTAGCAGAAATGCAAAACCACGTAACTACAATTTTAATTTATATTTCCAAGAGAAGAAACAATCCTCGTAAAAGGGCGAGGAATTAATTTTTCAATTCAAATTTTTAAATCTTTGCTAAACTAAAGTCTTACCTTCAGTAAGATTCGAAAATATACTGGCAAACTGAATTTTTTGTATTTTTTTAGACGTTTTTTTTTCAACACCTTTGAACAAAATCAAAATTGTAGTTACGTTCTTTTGCATTTTAGCTGACGGATAAGTTTGTTCTCAAATGACAAGCACATGCGAAATTGAGGAACCAAAATTTATACAGAAAAGTTTTGAAATATGATGTTTTCATTCGACTTGTAATGACAATATTGTGGAACACAAATCAACTTCAACAGAACAGGGGGCTAAATTATGTAAGAAACGATATCGAATTCATTATAGTTTTGTCGGTACTAGTGAAGTTTTATGAATTAATGTATTTTAAATGTTCTATGAGCCAGCATTATCGACATAACGATATCGTTTAAACGATTATCGTTATACATAATTAGGACCCAGGCTGATAAAATTGTTCAAAATTTTTCAGTACAAATGTTGGTTCCTCTATTTCGAATATGCTGTCATTTGGGAACAAACATACAGCCTGTTCCTCGATTGTTCTTGTTGAAAATATTTTAGTTTGGGTTGAATTTGTCCATAACTTATATCTATAACTTTAGCGACGAGGGTATTCGCCGTGTTAATTTTGGAAATTAATAATTCGTCCCGATGATGTCCTTTGTGCATCAGTTGCAAATAATTTTGTTATCCTTTCGACGAAGAGTGGTGTCTAAATATGAAATGCTATTGTTACGCTCCATTTCCAAGGTTTGTCTAAAGTGTCCAATATTACTCTGTCTTTTCACTATAGCTACATCATCAACATATTGTTACGAATTTCCTTAATCGTCCTTTTTCGCACTGTTTTATTCCTCTTAATAAAACAAGGGTCGTTTTTAAATTACGATAAGTACAACAGTTTTAGTTCCTTTTACATTCTAAATAGTATTTATACGAGTTATGCTTCTTGTCACCCGGGTTTTAAATTGTTCTACCCGATTCCAGAACCAGTATTGCAGTTTTGAAAACTTAACGCATTTGCAACGGATTCGTCAACTGGCTCGTGGTAAGAGTATACTTTCAGGTGAAGCATTAATAGCCCTGTTATTTACATTGTATTAATTTGGTCCACAACCTCAACATTTCAAGTCGAGTGAGAAATCATAAAACTTCAAAATTTATGAGTAGAAAATTTGGTTCCTGTATTTTGAATGTACTGTCATTTGGGAACAAACATAGTCAGTCGAACCAAAATTTCGACTTACAGGAACCCAATTTGAGTCGAATGCGAGTGACTGACTGCGTTTCGTTAGCTTAACTTTTCGATCGAGATCGGGGAACAGGCAATTAACGGCCTGTTTTCATAAGACGAATTTGAACGAAGGAATCGGCCAGAAGTAAAACCTAAAGAAATTCGATTTCATGTGTCAAATGAGACAATCGTTTTAGAAATATATTAAAGGAACATGTGACGAATAAATATCATAAATAAATACATCATTTGAGGTATAATATGCGTGTTATTAACGCTTTAATTTTGGTCGATTCGATCGTTCCAATTCGTTTTATGAGAACAGGATCTAAATTTGATGTCTATATTCAAATTTGTTTTAAAATTTTTTAAACAAAAATCTAACTTCTATGAGAGTTTTCAATAAACAAACAAGTTAATTTAAATATTTTATAAATTTCGTTATAAATTGTTTTATGAATTTTTAACACACATAGTTTAGATGTTGCTAACTCACCTGTTACTTTGTCTCTTATCAATTTACACGATTCCACTTCTCCAAAACTTACGAACAAAGCACGTATATCCTCTTGTGACATAGTTTGTGGCAAATAGTTAACAATCAAATTGGTTTTTGGATCGTTGTCATTGGGATTGTTATTATTCACATTGGGACTATTGTTATTGTTGATGGTGGTGGTAGTGGTGGTGGTGACACTTGCAGGAGTACTCTGAGCCAAGGCAGTAGAACCGCCGTTCTGCTGCTGCTGTTGACCCTCAACCATGATGCCGCTGTTGTTGTTGTTATTACCCGTGGATGAACTGGTGGTCATCATTTAGTAGAGATTTATGTTAATGTTTATTGTATATATATATGTATATATTACACACAAAAAAAATATTTAAATAAATTCAAACAAATTGAAAAAGTTTTAAAACAAAAAAAAGTTTTAGATAGAAAAGAAAACACAAAAGAAAAACAATTTCTATAAGTAGAAATTGCACTTGTTGTAAAGAAGTAGCAGTGGTAGTTTATTTTCCCCCTCTTAGATACGGCGGGAAAGCCAAAAGTAAATAATAAATCTTTACTTTTGTTTTGATTTATGTTAAATTCAATATAATACTGTCTGTTTTTCTATGTATAAGTGTAATATACAAAATTTCACTAGTAAATTTAAATAAAATGAGCTGTAATTAAACGAAAAATAAAGAAAAATACAAAACACGGGAGTTTACAAATGAATATTGTTGGTTCCTGCCGGAGCAGTCGAGGAAGTTTATTGTTTCTTACCTCTTTTCCGTCTTTGTAAAACTTTAAGTCCTTTCAGTTTTGTTGTTAAAGATTTGAATTAAATTTCCGTTTTTATATTAGTTTTGTGTTTGTATTATAACTTAAGACAAACAATTTTAAAATGTTTGCTGTTTTTCAGTGTTTTTGTTTTTTTTTGTTTTTGTTCTTTAGAAACGATCACAATTTGTTTACGTTAAAGGAAAATAAATCAACTGTAAAGAGAAAATTAGGAAAATTAGAAATTATTTCAAAAAACTTAGTGTGTAGTTTAATTTTATAATGTATGTAATATAATTCATAATAACAAGACGGAAACATACATTAATTTCCCAAGACTAACAAAAATATGGTCATTACGAAAAAATCTAATTATTTAGTTATATTATTGATTTTTTTTGTACATTTACCATTTTTATTTGTTTTTCAATATGTTGTAGTAATTTTGCAGCACATATGACCCAAAGGGCTCTATAAATACATAAAATACTAGAATGTACCCGGTACTCGTATGCGTAAAAGATCCACTTCTCATCAAAATAAATATTGTTCAATTTGTTTCTATTTTGTAGGCTGTATTGCTCCGTTTTCTATTTAATTACTTCATTACTTTTTCAACATCTTCCCGGATTTTTTATTGAAGATTGTTTTGGAAATTTAAAATTACACTTTAATTCACAACTCTTTTAAACCATAAACATTTCACACTTTCTATTAATTTATCACATTAAAATAAAATAACTTTAACAAAACAACAATTAACAACAAACTTTAAATAAATTACAAATGTTCATGTTGTATCTAACTACAACTTCAAATAACCACTGCGTCAACAGTGTTGGTGTTCATAGTCATCGCCAGTTTTTGTTGTATTCTCAAACTTTCCAATGTGTACCGTGTATTTGTTCTCCTTTATTTGTACAATATTCTCCTAATTTCAAAATCCACTGCATGTCCTCTCTCCCAACAAATGTTGTGCCAAAGCTGTCCTCATTTTTCAATTCTTGATGTCAGCTTTCTCAGTTCTTTTCGTCGTTCCTATGTACACCTGTTCGCATTGTTCAATTTCACTCCCATTTAGAGTGTCCAAATAACCGCCATTTTTTGGAAACCGGTTTTCGGTTTGTTCGAAAAATCAAATTTCCAACAAACTGGTTTTCGGTGGTTAATTTGTGCACTGCAACAATGCGAGAATGCATGAGGAAAAGAAGAACATTGTGGAATAATACTGCCTGTTCTTGTTGTTGGAATTATAAGCCTTTCAGTGATGTTGATACTTAGGGATCTACGATCGATACTAATTCGCACATGTGAATTGAAGAATTGAGTTTGTATATATACGATTGATGATCAACCGATGGTATCAATTCAGGCACAGTAGTTAGGCATCTGATGATGAACTTCTCCCGGAGTTCGAAACTAGTCATGCCAATTTTTCAATTAGAAATATGTTCATGACTTTTAAGCTTTTAGTATGAATTTCTCATACATTAACCAAAAACTAACAAAACTCGGTCATAAAAATTCAAATTCAAATAAATTAAAAAGTTTTGTTCAAATTTACATTAAATTAATTTAAATTCGAAACTCATATTCAAATTTCAAAGAGATTTTCATGTATGAATATCTTCTTAAGTTTAAAACATTTATTTATAAAATAATTTTAATTTTTAAATTTGAAAAAATTTTTTTTGGAAAGTTTATTAATTCTTAAATAATTTGTAGTTATTCTTATTCAAGTCATAAAATCATTTTGAAATTTGATTAAAAAGATTGTTTGGAAAAATCATATAGAACTTTTTGGAACATAAAATCATATTTGAGAATAGAAATGAAGTTTCTTAAATCCAACACTTCATTAAAATTCGAAAATCATAAATTATTATTAATTTGTTTAAGTATAACAATACAAATTAAGTAAACCCCGGTTAACCGGTTAACTGACGTCAAAAAACCGGTTTCCGGTTTGTTCGAAAATTACGTTTTTTTAAAAAACCGGCACACGTTAAGAGCAAAAAACGGTTAACCGGTTTTTCGGTTTCGGTTTTGGACACTACTCCCATTATATCCAATTTTGTATTCCAAATTATGTTGTTATTTTTCTATTGTATCTCTTGTGTCGGTAAAGATCTTGCTCTGTGTTTTATTGGATTTATGAGCGAAGACTACGTTGTCTGGTGTTATTATTGTTTTTAGTTGTTTACTGTTGAAGAGATTGAGAATATACGGGATGCTGAAGTATTGTCTTGTGTTGCCAGATTGTCCTGTTGTCGAATATGGAATTTTCCGTTGCCATTTGCATGTAGGTTTCTGTCAATCAGATTTTCAATTAAGTCATCAGGGTAATCGTTGTTCCTAAGGATTCGTCGTATCTTTTTGATGTTGTCGTCCTTGAATTGTCCATAACTTATGTATATCTATAACTTTAGCTATAACTTATATCTATAACTTTATCTTTTGCTCTATTGAAAGCATGCGCGGACCCAGCTTTCTCATCTTCAAATCTTCGGTCAATATACAAAGTATAGCACTTTTTGGAATGCCTATCATTTGAGCTATCTCACGCACCTTTTGGAATGCCTATAATTTAAGCTATCGCACGTGTCTGGCGTGGGCACTTAAATTGGTCGACCACTATGGTGTTCGTTTAGGCAGATCCAATGGCCTCGTTTAAGCTCTGCTACCCAATATTTTACAGTCGGAAACGAAGAAGCAGACTCCCCCAGAGTAGAATGTAGTTCGGCTTTAATATTGCTTGGACTTGACACATTTCAATGGAAATATTGAATTACATAATGGTGTCCAATTTTTACAAATTCACTGAGATCGTTTACATTTGATGGCTCAAATAAAAACACTAAACCTTGAAACTTAAAACATATGTTTGGTAAGGTTGCCACTTTTCACCAAAATATTTTTTTTAAACCTACTGGCACCATCTTACGTCGCGTCGGCTAGTTTTGGAACCGCCCCCGTAAACTTTAAAAATTATCCAAATGCTGAAGCTTCAATAAGATAGCGCTAAGAGTGATGCAAGACTATCTGAGATTACGGAAATATTAGACCCCTTTAGGCGTTAGTTTGTGTTTACAGCTTGAACTTAAGTAAGAAATTTCCCATTGATCCTGAGATATTCGAATTTTGTTGGCAAATATCTGTGCCAATACCGAAGCTCCGCAATGAGGTGAACTGGCGTACTCAGTACTATACTCAAATTCACCACAAAATACAGAGTACTGATATGGGATTTTTGTAAATGAAAATCTGCACAAAATTCAAAATTCGCGATGCCTGCCTACGTAGCAGTAGTTCTAATAAAGAGATTATCTTCATGCCTACAATTGTGAAGTATAATAAGACGACTTGTCAGAATTTGCATCTTATATAGACTAAAAATTCATTGTACAAGGTGGCGCAAAAGTAATCCTCCTATCAGAAAATGCTATAAATTTTGCGATTGGCCCCTAATGTCAGTTCTGTTTTGACATTTGTGTAGTAAACACATGCGAAATACACGTTAATAAACAAGCTTACGCTACACTGCTCCAGAACGCGGAATATTGCTGACTATTTATTTGACCAATAATCGGTCGGTGACTTTGGCACTACGTGAATTTCGTCGCAGATTTCCTGGCCTTCCAACGCGTACTGGTGAAACAATGCGACGTTTAGCCGCTCGCCTCGAAGAGACTGTGGCAGACCCCGTGGCAGACCCCGGAGTAGCCGTTCTGCAGAGAATATTGCTGCTGTAGCCGAGGATGTCATGGAAGCGCCGTCGACATCGACCAGACGACGTGCCACGCTACAGAGCAATGATCAACGAGTTCTTTTTGCGCAAATTGATGAATTGGGATTGGAAAACATGTGGTTCCAACAGGACGGTGCAACGGCACACACTGCACGTGCCACAACCGATATGCTGAAGGATGCATTTCCCGGGCGCCTAATCTCCCGTTTTGGCGATTTGCACTGGCCAGCAAGATCGCCTGATTTGACCGCTCCAGACTTCTTTTTGTGCGGCTTTTTGAAGTCGCGGGTTTATGTCAACAAGCCTCAGACTCTTGCAGCTCTTAAAGACAATATCCGTCAAGAATGTGAGGACGTATCGCCGGAAGTTTTGGCCAAAGTGATGGAAAATGCCATAAAAAGGGCTCAAATGACAATCAACTGTGGCGGCGGCCATTTACATGACATCATATTCTCGACTTGATGTAAAAAAAATTAAAAGACCAAATAAAAATAATCCACAAGAAGAATCAAAGTTTTTCATTTTTTTTTTAAATTACAGCCAAAAAACATCGGAAGTTTACTTTTGCGCCACCTTGTATCAATCAACATCATTATTTTCAAAGTTACATTTGACCTACAAGTACACCTTTCGCCCACATAATTCAAATGGATTTGTCCACCGCGTTATCTATATAAGTATTTAGGCATATAATTGAATATTTAAAGTAACGCCCAAATAGGGGAGTTTTGGGAGCAGTGATGCAAATATGTAGCCCATCCCCGTTTTCGCTAACGAGGATCTGTCGCCGGAGAATAGGCAGTATAACCTAAATTGCTGGAAGCTTCTCTAGATAAACTGAGGATCGAAAACTGTGCCTGACAACAGGCCTGGTGATCGAACTTCTTCCCAGGCGTTTCTACTATCTGGTACTTCGGTTCCTGCTGGTAAGCACTCCCGTCCTTCAAAGAATTACAACGATCGACGCCTTTCTCTCAACATTCTTGAGAGTTTTGGCAAGGCAGACCCCACGTCACTGAACTATAAGCAAAGTTAATCTTTACGGCACGGAGTATGGCTGAGCAACAGGATACTCCGAACACTTTCACTTCCAACGTATAGCAGTCTAATGAACCGCTGGCGCCCAAAAGATCCAGTGATCAGTGGAAACGCTGGTCCAAGGTCTTTCGCTGACGTTGCTAAGTACAGCTTGGTACTGGCGGTCAACAGGAGAAATGAAGCCGGAAACATCGTAAAGGACAAATGGACTGCCGTGGAACACGAACTGTCCTTGGCATACTCCAATGTTCTCAGGGAGTTGCCGGGAGTGTGACGAGGAAAATAGGTGAAATCTGGGAGGGTGCGGCACTGGATGTTGTCAAGAAGGTGGTATCCCTTTCGGACCAGAGCCCACGCATGGATACCGGCAATACCATCTGATGCGGATTCTATCATAAAGCGGCTACAAGATTGCAATCTCGGTATTCCAATCAAAAACCGGAAGGTCGGCCGATTAAATGATATAGATGAGAACCGCAGGTATTCAGTTTTTATACTGAATGCCGAGTATCTGCCTGACCTCTTCAAGTCAGGTGGCCGGGTCCTCTACGGATCCAGTAGTCAGTAGGATCCGACTTAGAGTTTACAAGAGCGATAAGGGAGAGAATGAGAAAGATACTCTACCAGATAACCCTGGTGTAGTATACGAAGAGGAACCTGCCCTATCGCAAGTTTCTGAGATTCGTCTGGAAGATACTAGCGATTTCTGCTTCACGATGCGCTTGGATGCGCATCAGATTGTTGTACACAACCTTCTTACAAAGATACGCATTTTGGCTAGCTTAGGTTCAACGGACCTCTATAGACTTCTCAGCAGAGGAACGCCTCAAGGGGACGTTTTATGACCTCTGCCATGGAATCTCTCAATGAACGATATACTGCTTTCTCTGGAGATGATGGCTGTTAAGGCCATTATCTGGCAATAGCGGATAGGAGAGAATTTCCCAAGTACTCCTAGGAACATTCTGCAACAGCCATTTCATACCACCGTAAAATGGGCTTCGGATAATGGTCTTGGCTTGAACCCAGCCAAGACGGAACTACTCCTTTTCAGAAGGATTTATAAGGTACCAACTGTTGTACCTATTTCCAGGGAGTATTGAAATTCCCTTCTCTGAAAGCGCAATATGGAAGTTGAACTTCAAACCCAACATTCTGGAAAGAGTCAAGATATTGATATATATGTAGTAACTATAAAAAAGCAATAGGAAAAGGCTGGGGTTTGAATCCGCCTACATTGGTTGTATACGGCAGTAGTTAGGCCAATACTGCTATATTGCGTTGTCATCTGGTGGACGGCTCTACGGAAGTCCAACTACTGCGCGATACTGATAAGTTCAGCGAGTGGCTGTTATGTTGAAAAATGTTCAGTAAGGTTCAGCGCACTGCGTTGATATGAATCAGTGGGGCGAGGATAAGCACTCCGCAGGTGGCGCTGGGTATAATCCTAAATTTGACTACTCTTGATGTCTATGCGAGCGGTGTGATGTTAGAAGCGCCGCCCTTCGCATGAGAGAATTGAGTATCTGGAGAAATGCCCCTAAGGGGCATGCCAACATTCTTCATGAGTTGATTGGGAATCATCCGGACGAGAGTTTGAGTCAGGCCACTGACTACATGCTGCCGACTGTAAACTTCTAATGTATTCCCGGAGATCATGATACCAATACCACATAGGAGTGACTGGGTGGGAGATATACCTTCCTCACTCTCTGGTCATCTGATCTTTACAGATGTCTCCAAAATGGAATCGGGCACAGGAGCGGGGATCTTCATTGAGGACCTTCAACTAGAGCTTTCGATAAGATTGGGTGCGAACTGCAGTATCTTCTGAGATAATGGGCTCCTGCTTGTATCCAACGGGTGAATTCGTCTTCTGCGTTGGTAGTAAGCCAGCCCTCAGTGCGATAAGGTCGCACATATGTAAATCCAAATCGGTTAGGGATTGCAAGCGGATCTTGAACAGTGTAGTTGCCCGGCAAGCTAAGACACTGCTGGGTTCCGGGACATAGTGATGTCACTGGGAATGTTGAAGCAAATTGTCTTGCTAGAGCAGGACGATTTGAGATTGATTGCCTCTGCAAATCCACCGATCTGTTACTTGTATGGCTTGATCGATAGCTGGACGAGATCAACGCTGCCTGGCTGGCTAGAGTAGATTGCAGGATTTCAATAGACATATGGCCGGTAGTGGACTCAGGGAGGACTAAGTCGCTTATTCGACTGGACAAGGCTGACTTACAGCTCCTCATTGGGGTAATCACGGGTCAGTGTGATGTTGGAGGCTTCACTCGCAACTAGATTGTGAACGGGATTGATAACTGCCGTGATTTTGGCGATGAAGAAGAGATGGTGACCATTTAGCACCTTCTATGCCTATGCCCAGCCCTACATCGTAGTCGTTGCCGTTGCTTTGGTTGGTTTCAGGATCCTCATCTTGGGTGGTATTGTATGTATTGATCGGAGCTTATCAGGTGATGTATATAAAGGGTTTTCCAATAGGTACGACAACTTTGAATTTAATTTGTGAACGCACTATTTCGCTGATCATCTAATTGTTACTTTCCTTTTTTTCAGTAAACTCAACATTTTCATCATGGTAAAGTACACGAACGAACAACGTACATATGGAAATTACAAAAATGTACTACCGAAATTCGGAGTCGGTAACCGCAACATTAAGACCGTTATAGCGTAGACAGACGACAGCGTTAATTTGCATTAGCAGTCTTAATTCAAATTAACTTGTGAATTATCCCCGTCCCAATGTGTATTAGCTTTGGCGTAAATGCATGAAATCAGAGTGCATTTATACTGCATTTTGGTATTTCAATATGGCAACACCGTCGACAATCAATCAGCTCAAGATGTATCTATACATAGAGGTGATAGCCGGAACACAGTGGAAGTGGAACTTTCTTGTGTTTGTTGTTTGCTTTGTTGATTTTATGTACTGATGCTTGACACCGCTGAAGTGGATGTTATTGCAACAACACCACCTGCTATCACCATGTATTTGATACATCTTGAATCAGCTGTTGTCAAATTGTTTGCTATCGTCAATTGAAAATGGATTCAAAGTCAGCAAAGGTGAGTTGTTTTAATTGTTTTTTGAAAAAAAATGAGAAATATTTAAAATCGAAACGCATTTTTTCCATTTTAAGATTTCCAAGGGAAAGAAGCGAAGCGTGTGGTGTGATGGAGATGCGGAGGTTCTGCATCTGATGTAAAAGTCCAAAAAATTACTTGACAAACAAACAGTTGTTTACAAACAAACAGCTGTTTACTAAATGCAAAAACTGTCGTCTGTCATGGCAAAATGTTAATTCACATTAGTGAGCTTTTAATGCAAATTAACGCTGTCGTCTGTCTACGCTATTACCTCCGATTTTCGGTCGTTATTTTCGCCCTACTAGACAAGCAATAACAAGTTTAGTGCAAAAATTTAAGTCTACATATTCATTATGTGATACTGCCGTGCCAGTGAGACAACGGGTTAGTCGAAGTGACGAAAATATCGATGCCGTTCAGGCGTCCGTAGCAAACGATCCAAATCAGTTGATTCCGCGGCGCTCTCAAGAAATGGGCATCGCCAAGACCACTTTATGGCGAATTTTGCGTAAAGATCTTGGTTTACACCCATACAAGATCAAGCTGACTTAAGAATTGAAATCTATGGACCATTTGACGCGACGTACATTCTCCGATTGGGCTCTGGAGAAGATGCGCCAAGATGATGAATTTCATCGCAAAATCATCTTCAGTGACGAAGCCCATTTTTGGCTCAATGGGTTCGTCAATAAGCAAATTCGTGAAAATCCACATGTGCTTCCTGAATCACCACTTCATCCACAAAACATAACTGTTTGGGGCGGTTTGCATGCCGGCGGCGTCATTAGGCCATATTATTTCGTCGACAATAATGATTACCGATTACTTTTGGCCCGAATTGGAAAACATGGACTTGGACGACATGTGGTTTCAACAGGACGGTGACACAAGCCACACAGCTTTTATTGAAGAGTAAGTTTGATGAGCGTGTTATCTCATGAAATGGACCATCAATTGGCCGCCTCGTTCATGCGATTTAACGCCTCTAGACTTTTTTCTTTGGGGTACGTCAAATCATTGGTCTATGCCAACAAGCCGACGACGTTGGAAGAACTCAGAGCCAACTTTGAACTTGAAATAGCGGCCGTTACGGCCGAAATGTGTGACCGAGTATTCGAAAATTGGGTCCAACGAATCGACCGCTGCCGACGTATGGCGATATGAACGAAGTCGAGTTCCATTCATAAATGTTTCGATTTTATTTCAAGTCGATCACAAAGTTTTGGAAATATCTCAAATGGTATTTAAAAAACAAGTTGTCAAGTCCGTATTGGAAAACCCGATAGATATATACTCGGAACATAATTACCTGGTTCTTGTCTGTCCTACGTCTATATATCCATCTATGTATCGGAAATTTTTCACTATTAGTGGGACTCGCCCTCTTCAGTTCCCTCCCTACTCTCTTTTCTCCTCATATATGTATATAGTGTAGTGACGGTAAGTTGTATACTGTCTCTTATTGCCACGTGTCCTAAACCTAACCTAACCTAAGATAACGTACTTCCTAAAGAAACATTAATTCTTTAAAATATTTTGTAGTTTTGTTTTGTATATTTTATAAACTGTATGGCTGTAACTGTATTGGGCGATATGAATTTTCTTGGAAAATTTAGATTTTCTTTGAAAAGTTGAAAAAAACAAATTGGAAAATTGAGGTTATAAAGAAAATATGTTTCTGTTAGTTCTGACGGGTGTAAACAAGTTCATGTCATCAACATCCCACTAATTAAGAAAATCTCTTACACTATTCATTCCTGTTTCGATCAACAACTGAATTCGAGGTTAGGTGTTGTCTATAAAATTAAATCTTAAATTTAGATTTAGACGTTTTAGATCAATCCAATTTTCTCTTATATCGGGGTTTTCAATAAGAGCGCTACAAAAGTATACCGGTTGTAGATACCAATGAAATTCTTTATTCCTGTGAAAGTACGTTCGATGCCATTATGTATGGCACTAGATTTCTTTTGCATGGCCACCACGGGCACGCTTGCAGAAGTCCAGACGCTGAACCCAATTTTCGACGGTTTTCAAGCATAAATCGGCCGATACTGCTGCAATTTCACGTTCGATATTCGTACGAAGTTCATCAATCGTCGCTGGCTTGTTGGCATAGACCATAGACTTGACGTAGCCCCACAGGAAATAATCTATCGGCGTCAAATCGCACGACCGAGGCGGCCAATCGACTGGGCCATTTCGTGAGATAACACGTTCACCAAACTTGGTTTCCAATAAATTGATTGTGGCATTCGCTGTGTGGCTTGTGGCGCCGTCCTGTTGGAACCACATGTCCTCCAAGTCCATATTATCCAATTGGGGCCAAAAATATTCCGTTATCATTGAACGGTAGCGATTCGCATTCACAGTAATATGCCGGTCTTAATTATCACGGAAGAAGTACGGCCCAATGACGCCGCCGGCCCATAAACCGCACCAAACCGTAATTTTTTCGGGATGCAATGATGACCCACTGAAGTTGAGGCCACTGAAGTTGAGGCCACTGACTCCAAATTTCGGTAGTAAATTTTAATAATTTCGACTCGTTGCTGGCTCGTATATCTTTCCATGATGAAATGGCAGACCTTACTGAAGAGAAATGTCAAAAGAGCGGGAAAAAATATGGCGTCGTTTGCTGTCCCTATCGATTTACTTTTGTAGCGTCTCTGTTGAAAAACCCTTTATTTGGTCAACATTTGTTTCATTTAATTTGTGAAATTTTAATTTAAGTTTGACATAGTAACACGTTTAATTTACTTTAGGTGGCCATATGTATTTTTAGTTTAAGCCCTTCTTAATATTATAGCTGATTGACTATTTATTATCACCTTTCGTTCGATTAAAAATTGCGGTCATTGTTAACTCTTCGGTATTATTTATTTTTTGTGTTTAAGTTAAGGAGCCTTAACAATGTGTGATAATTATATTGTGGCACTAAATACATTGCTGCGAAAAAACAAAATGTAAAAGTTCAAAAGAACCCATACAAAGGCTTTGCCAACAAGTGTATTTGGTAAAAATATATTTGACATCTTTACATTGGTAGCAAGTATAGGACAAGAAAGAGGGGTAGAAAATAAATTAATTAACAACAAGCGGTTGTGCCAATGTAAAGCTTACAAATGAAAAACCAAGGCGCCAATGTTATAAAAGACCCGGAAGATTTGTTTTAACTGATATATGTAACTGTTTTAAATGATATATTCCATGAATGAGGCACGAGAACCCCCAAAAAGTATTTTTTCGTGAGAAAATATTATAATTTTACAAATACACTATTTTCCGGCAGACAAAAACAATTCAAATTCAACGCAGCGTTTAAAATGATGAAACCATTCCGCGGACATAGATTTTCTGCCTTCATAATTAAGATCGGTAATAGTAGTTGGAAGTGTAATATCAGTATTCCGGGTAAGATTTATCCATTCAGGTTCAGACCTGTTGTTGGAACTGAAGTGTATAATATATCAGCTCATGTAAACACAATGCGAAAATTGAAATTTAATTTCAATTGGGTTGAAGTTGAAGTTGACATACATGGGGCAAATTACCATACATGGGTGTTTTTAATTTGCATTGCATTTCAATTTGCATTAATTTATCTAATGCAAATGCAAAAGAATTACCATTGTTCGCAATGGCAATTAAAAAAATTTGAATTTCCATTTGCTCAGGGAATGCAAATGCAGGTTGTGGAATAGGATGTCAATTGTAATGAAATATGGGAATGCTTTAAATTGTTTTGAATTTTTTTGACTGCTAGCAATTCTGTTTTTGAAGTGTTTTATATGTAGAGGTTTGTGGCTTCGATAGGTATTGCCTCATAGTACTTTCAAATTCATAAACCTGTACTGTATAAATTATATAAACAAAAATTGCTCTATTTTTGTCCAAAAAAAAATATTTTTCTTTAGTTAATAAATTTTTGATTAAAGTCTGGAAAATTTTTCTTTAAACTGACTAGCAACGAAACAGATTCATAATTCCCTTAAATTTGAGTGCCCACATTAAGTGTTTGAAGTTTCCTAAGTCCACAGAAACAAAAACAACCTTAAATTTGTGATCAAAATATCTTTCATTTGAGTACCCAAGTTGGCTGTTTCTAGCCGTCTCTAATTGGACCCTCTTCCGACCAAACAAATATATATTTTTCGTGTTCTTATATTTTTCCGATCAGTCTTGTGCGTCAACGTAACGGCGGTTTCTTGAAAACATTACTGCTGTGAACGAGAGTGTCGTCGAAAACTCGAAAGCATCAGCAAACAGCGAATTTTTACAAAAGACGTCCACCTTCATACGTCCAAAATGCAGCTTGCTCAGGAGTTCAAACCAGCAGACCATGGAAAGTCCCAGCAATTCATTTAATGGGTACTGGAGCAAAGTGAAGTCAATGCCAATTTTTCCAAAGAAAAAGTCATCTTCTCCGATGAATGGCATTTAAATCTGAATGGATTCGTGAATACACAAAATTGTCTAATTTGGGGCTCAAAAAATCCTCATGTAATCCACGAGAAACTAATGCACCCACAACGAGCAACTGTCAGATTTTCGTCAGACGGCGTGATTGGGCCTTGTTCGTTTGTTTTTCGTGGTTGCTAAAGATACTATTTAACATCAATTAGTGTCTTGAGACACCGTTTTGCATACCACATCACTCCGGAAGGTCCAAAGTCCCGTGTCTATATCCAGCCTGTTAATCGGAGATACCTCATTAGATCCCCTAGATCTACCTCGCCCATAGTCTTCAGGCGTCTATTCATCAGAGCCTGACAACTGCAGAGGAGATGCTCCACCGTCTCCTCCTCTTCTGCATCATCGCAGGCACGGCAGCGGCTACCGATTGGGCAGTGCCCGGTGAGCACGCCAGTTAGCCTAGATATGTCTCCCCGATTAGGTTATATTCTGGCTATGTTTTTCTGAATATGCGGCACGTTTCCGTCCCATCCCATCTGGTCTTCGCTCGTTCAAGGTAATGCAGGAAAATACCTCGTTTGAGCAACCCTATAGGCGTTGCGACTAACACCATATGGAGTTCGGTGGAAGAGGATCCTGCCCTAGATAGTTCGCCTGGCTTTTCGTTCCTTGGGAGACCCTTGTGGCCTTACTTTTTTTTGAAGATGATGCCAAAATTGCAGTGACTGAGAACGGCATTCGTTACAGGATCGTGATAACGGAGTTCTTGTGACTTCAACTGGACGGTATAGATCTGGACGAAATGTGATTTCAGCCAGACGGCGCCACCTGCCACACCGCGCATGAAACAATCGATTTATTGCAGCAACGATTTCCAGAACAAATTTCACAAGAAATTCTGATGTCAACTGGACACACCAAGATTGTGCGATTTAACGCCGTGCGATTTCTTTCTTTACGGTTTTGTGAAATCTCGGGTTTATGCGAATAAACCAGAAACAATTCCTGAGCTCAATACCGAGATCCAAAGCGCCATCGGTGAGATACAGACACATACATATATGTGAAATAGTCAAGGAAATTTTCATGAAAAGAGTAATGGCCTGTCATCAGAGCCGTGGGGGCCATTTGACAAATATTTTGTTCCATACTTAATGGGAAGATGTCTTCTTTACAATCCAATACAAAAATCACAACTATCTCAAAAAATACGTGTTTTTATTTTAAAATGAAAAAATGCATTCTTACTGAGACACCCTTTATTATTCCACTGATTCACACAATACACCGGTTGCTATATTATGTTTCATGTACCTGCATGAAAGTTATACTACACATGTTAGAAACGTGCAACAATGTTTTTCAAAAAATTTCACTTTATAATAATATTTCAATCAAACTTGAGGCTTCACTTTTCAAAAATAAAATATTCTATTCATCCACTAATATTCAATATTCAACACACAAACATCACAAAAAAAAAACATTCAACGCATATTGGACGATGAAAAATACAAAATCTGTAAGTTCAATATTGAAATAATTTAAATTGATTTGTTTATTTATATGATGAAACGAACAAAAAAATATTTGCAATATAAAGTGGAGCAAGAATAGCAAAACAAAATACTATGTAAATAAATTAAAAAATATTGAAATTTCTGTAATAATTCTTAAAGAAAATATAACAACAAACAATTAGGAAATTGAATAGTTTCGAAAGGAACATATTTTGAAAAATATTTTTAGACTGCGAATGTAGCAGAAGAGAATAAGGCAAGAGCAGAACACATGTATTCGTACTAAGCGTGCCGTGCTATTGATGCAAATGGAAAGCGAATTGTGTTATTGCGGTGACGATTTATGTTGTTTTTATCTCAGAACTATGAATGGCGCATGCGTTATTTTCCAACGTGAAATCCGTTTCAACACTGCCGACCGACCATTCGTCCGTCGACAATGCACATTTTCTTTTTTCATTCCGTTCGAATATTATTATTATAAACAAGTGATTTATGATAATGTCAAATGAATTTTGAATACGAAAAGAATTTATTTTCTGATAACAAACGTGAAAATGCTGATGTGCAAGAACAAAATTAATAAGATACCAAAATAGGACCATAGAGGAGAGAGCACACAGAGGTGTAAAGAGTTGGATTTTTTTCTAATTAGGGGGATAAGATTAAAAAAATGCTATTTTAGGGAATATTTTCCCTCATTTTTTGTACAATCATGAGTATTTTTAGTTCTAAACATATGGCGGCATAGAAGAAATAAATAGATATAATAAAAATACATCATTATATTTAAAAATAATCAAATTTTCTTTTAATTGTCTTTTGGTTTTAAACGCTTTTGAGGTTATGACTTAGTAAATGAGCACTGGCATTTTTAAAGTTGCTGTACTAAGGCAATAACTAACTACCTTTTTAAGTGATGTTAAGAGAAATATATGGACATTTTCCTCCCTTGTTGTTATTTATTTTGGTATTGTAATTAAATCATACAAATTCTTCACAATTGTCTTCGTTATTTTATTCCCGTCGCTTGATTACGAAACAAAAACGCTTAGTTCTTAAAATGTTACAAGAATTCTCTTTTTGTTTAAGACAAAATTATAAATTAAGTTTCAACTTAACTATAAAATGTTAACATAAGGCAAAAAATGTATATCCTTTTTTGAAACATAAACTTTTTTAAAGTAACTGAAAGTCATAACGTTTTTCTTCTTTTTTATTGTTGTTGGTATTTTTTTGTTTTTTTTGGAACTCAAATCAAAACGAAACGAAATGAAATAAACGAAACGAAAACGAAAAGAAAATCAAACGTAAAGCCGAAAAACTCAAAAGAACGCAATGATGTGGTGTCTTCAACTCAACAGAACCGAAATAAACTGAATTGGTATTCGATGAAAATTGCATGAAATACCCCTAAACATATTAAAACTGCTAAAGAAAAACTCACCACACATAAAACGGAAAACACAACAAAATTGGAAATATTCTCTCTCTCTCTCTCTATGAGTGAGTGAATGTGGAATAAGAACAACATTGAAACATATGGGAAAAACAAGTGCATTCAACGAAAAGTAAATAAATGCACGAACATTTTAACACTCCGTAATTTAAATGGCCAAAAAGAAAACAAATAAGAAATGTAGTTATTAAAATACTAGTTTTTTGGCAAAACAATCCCTAAATCTCTCTTTGAGTTATAATCTGTTTTAAGATCAATTAAAGTGTTGTAAAAAAAACTGTCGATTTCATACAGTCCTCCTCGAATTAATTATAAATTGTATACACAAGGCTTTCTGTTTATATTTCTAGCCTAATAATAAAAAATAAACCAACCCGTAAAAAACATAGTTTTTGACCATAAATTCTTTATATATGACACATGTTTTTTTATTTTACACATTACTCTAGACACAAACTTTAAATGACAACCAATCCCGCCCATATTTGCAGCAGATCTTAGAATGTGTACACCTAACCAACATACTCCAGTTTGTTCAAATGCCGTTAACAGGAGCAGAAATAATGGATTTTTAATTTGTGATTTGTATGGGAGGTACCAAATACCTTTGTCCAATCCTGTCCATATTTGCAGCAGATCTTAGAATATGTACACCTAACCAACATACTCGAGTTTGTTCAAATGCCGTTAACAGGAGCAGAAATAATGGATTTTTAATTTGTGATTTGTATGGGAGGTACCACGCTCCTTTGTCCAATCCCACCCATATTTTGATAGTTCATTTTTGTCGTCGCCTTTAGTGTGCCTGCGAAGTTTCAGCTCGATTGGATCACGAATCAGAAGATCACGATCACGAAGTTAATCCAACGTTTTTTTCCATCCAACGTTTTTTTTTCAACTAGTGCTTATTTCGTGAATGGTAACACTTAGGTCATGTCTGATTTGACAGATAATTAATTTTATCCTTCCGCTGAACGAATATGGTTGTGTATACTCTTGAACAAGCTGGGAAATTTTGCGACATTACTTTGAAAATCATGGTAATGTTGCAGATGCCGATTTTGCCAAAAAAAAATCATCTTTTCAGATGAAGTTCATTTTGATCTTGGTGGGTATGTAAACAAGCAAAATTGTCGCATTTGGGGCACAGAAAACCCCCACGCATACATTGAAAAGCCGATGCACCCAAAACGAGTCACTGTTTGGTGCGGATTTTGGTAGAGGCATAATTGGGCCATTTTTCTTCGAAAATGAGCAAGGAGTGGCCGTTACAGTCAATGGCGATCGTTATCGGGCCATGTTGAACGAATTTTTGTTCACAAAAATTGAAGAGGAGTATATTTTCAACATTTGGTTTCAACAGGACAGCGCTACTTGCCACACAGCCGAAGCTACACTCGATGTTTTGCGCCCTGTTTTTGATGATCGCATTATCAGCCGCAGAGCTGATGTCGTTTGGCCACCTCGGAGCTGCGATTTGACACCGTTGGACTATTATTTGTGGGGTGCCCTCAAAGATAAGTGCTACGCCGACAAGCCAGAGACAATTGACGCTTTAAAGGACAATATTCGTGAAACCATTGGTGAAATACAGCTGCACACAATCGATAATGTGCTTAAAAACTGGACCGATCGTGTAGGCTACTGCATGGCCAGCCGAGGCAGCCATTTGAATGAAATTATTTTCTATTATTAACCGGAAGTATTGTACTTTCAAATAAAAAAAGAAATTTGAGAAAATATTCAGTAGTTTTTTTTATAGCATTTTCAAAACAAAAAGTTATTTGGCGGACCCGTTATAAAGAATTTAAAAACGAATGTCGATGATCGAAATTGGTTTAATGGTTTTTCAAAATCGATTTTTAATGCCAAATTGGGAAAGGAAAGTGTCTTTCGACCAACCACCGATAATTTCAGTCTACACGACAACAATGCCGCTGCACGATTCCAGCATAAGGACAACAGAGTCTTCTTTCCCACTAATTATTCCAAGCCCGTTCCCTTGGCTGTGGTTTCGCTAGATAGGAAACCTAGATATCTCCTGATCAGAGAACGAAAAACCAGATTGAGCACTTGGAAATAGATGGCAGGCACTCTTCTAGTGTAATGTATGTACGTGTGATTCGAGGTGCCAATATCGACTCGTATCATTACCTGGTGGTTGCGAAAGTTCGCACAAGATTGAACAAATCGAAAAACGTACGAAGCCAAACACGGGAAAAACTAGATATTGACAAGCTGCAAGTACCGGAGATATCAATGTCCTATCAACCCCCCTCCCCCTCCTGAGGACCCACCCATTCTTTGGAAACCACTGCATGGACTGAAATTCGCTCTCAAAAACCGCAGAAGGATAAGCCATGGTACGACGAAGAATGTCGCATTGCAACTGATGAAAAAACGCTTCACGTATGGCATCGAAACAGTCAGTTACAACGCGTGCTGCGAGTGAGCGGTACAATAGGCAGCCCATCAGAAGAGGATCTCTTAGCATCCAGTCACGACTCGAAAGCCGGCCCAAAGAGCGCGGGGAATAAAAAACGTAAAAAACGTTCCCCCGCCTAAACCATAGACCAATACATACATAGATAATTTTATTCGCTCAATAAATTAAACGTCATAGATACGATGGAAAGTAAACATTGGATTTTGGAAAACATGGGTTCAATAATACCAGATAGAGGCAATAGTAAACAACGTTCAACAAAGGAACAACAACCGAATTTCGTGTTTTTGTGGCAAACTAGTTGTGTTAAATACAATACAAATGTATACCAACGATAAAAATCAACAAAAACGTCCAAAATACATTTAAATTTGTCAGTTCTACACCAAAACGACATGAAAAAGTTAAGTGAACATATTTTGTAACTCCACCTGGTGTAAGTTAATTTTAAATTGAATTGCTCTCATTTCCACAAACCTACGACGAAGAGTGTGAAATGTAACGTCAGATGAGAGATTAAAAGTATCTATGTATGTATTGGTCTATGGTCTAAACAATCAACAGCTACAGTAACAAAATTAGACCAGTCCGTCAAGTCAGACGCGACTGTTTCTAAAAAACCAAGACGCAGATGTCCTGCTGAGGCTCGGAGGACACTGTACCAAAAGGCAAAGTTCAACCTTGAGAAGATTGCCAAGATTAAAGCCAATGGCACAGTGCACGAGCGTGATGAAGTGGACAAAGCAAAATACGCAAAAATAGTTGAGGAGTACGACGAGAAGAAAGCCTTCCTACAAAACAATAACAACAGACCCTCAACCTCAAAGCGGGAACGTTCTCGGGTGGAGGAAGATGAACCCGCTAAGCGAAGGAAGGTCAAGGAGATGTCAAGAATGACTATATCAGCAAAACGACCTTCAACGAGGTAGTAAAGGACAATTTGATGATTGCCCTCGCCTTTACTCTCGGAATGGAGTAAAGTGAAGTCTAAACTATCAGAACTTGTGATGGAACACGTACTGACAAACAAGGGCCCTCCGTTACCCCATTACGACTCTAGGGAGATTCATCGAGGCTATACGGTGATTAAATGCATGGACGAGTTCTCGAAGGATTTACTGAAGAAGTCTATCGCTTCAGTGAGCGAAGCCAGGAATGATATCAGCCAGAATCTGATCCTGGCGCAGGATATTACTCTGAGGGCTCGTGCACGGATTTGGTTACCCAAAATGAAGGGTGAGGGTCATCAGCTCCTGGAGTGCCTACTCTCCTACGGAGCAATGGTATGGTGGCTTGTAGCGGGGAAGATGTCCACCATGAAACTGATGTATAGAGTTAAGAGAACAGCTTGCATCAGCATCACAGGGGCAATGATGACGTGTCCAGCTTAATACAATGCTTCATATTATACCAATTCACCTTCACATAACAACTAGTACGGCCTGGAGCGGCACCCGACTAAATGTTCTTGGAATCTGGAAGAGCAACGCATATGGACATGCGAGAATACTACAGACAATACCAAGAGAACTCAATATAATCACTGCACTATATTACTGCACCCCCTCTTGACGTTCGATAATCTATTCGATGACAGGTTTCCTAGAAGAATAGAGTGGGATAAAGGGGAACGACTGACAGGTTTTGACACCAAAGAATTTACGGACGGATTCAAAATAGAATTTAGAACCGGCTCGGGTGTCTTCTCCGAAGAGGCAAGGAAGCCTGCGCCGAACTTATACTACAACGCAGAACAGAGCGCATTGGAATATTTGTTGATAGGCAGGCGGCTCTCCTATCACTTACATCTAACAACACAGCACCTAAAATCATTAGTTAATGTAGGGGAAAAACCTGTCGAGCTAGGTCGACTGGCCAATGTGGTTCTTACTTGGTACCAGGCCACAAGGTTCTCCTTGGGAACGAAAGGGCAGACGAACTAGTCAGGGCAGGATCCTCCTCCACCGAACTTCATACGGTGTCAGTCGCAAATCCTATAGGGTCGGTCAAAAGAGGAGTTTTCCTGTATTACCTTGAAAGAGCTAAGGCCAGATGGGATAGAACGGAAACGTGCCGCATATCCAGAAACACATGGCCAGAATATAACATTCACCGGACTAACTCTCTGATTAGATAAAATCGGGGGAACATATCAAGGCTAATTGCCGTGCTGACTGGGCACTGTCCAATCGGTAATCACGCAAGACGCCTGAATCTTCACTGCCGTGCCTGTGAAGACGCAGAAGAGGTGGAGATGGTGGAACATCTCCTCTGCAGTTGTCCGGCTCTAATGAATAGACGTCTAAAGACTATAGGTCGTCCCTTACTACACAACCTCACTGAGATACACGAGATAGATCTAGAGGATCTAATGACATATATCCGATTAACAGGTTGGATAGACACTGTACATTAGACTGTCCGGAGTGATGTGGTATGCAAAACGGTGTCCCAAGACACTAATTGATGCTAAATACTATATTTAGCAACCACGTGAACCAACCAACCAACCAATGGGTTGCCCTCCTGAAAAGACGAGAATGGGAATCTGGTAACTGATAAGCAGTGTGTGTTTAAAATGTGGAGAGACCACTTTTCAGCACTACTCCACTCAGATTCTTCCACTGAAGATCAGGAGGTAATGATTGTGGAAGACAATGTAGATTGTAGCCCCACCCCTCCAACCAAGACGAGATTAGAACGGCAATCTCCCGGCTTAAGAATAATAAAGCCGCTGCTGCGGATGGTCTACCCGCTCAACTTCTTACGGCAGGAGGCGAAGTACTGCTAGCCCTCATGCATCAACTTATATGCGGTATATGGTTGGGGGAACCTATGACTGACGATTGGAGTGTCAGTGTATTATGTCCTGTATTCAAAAAGGGTGATCCGTGTGTCGGTTCCAAATTTCGCGGTATCAGTCTTTTATCCATCGCGTATAAGGTCTTGTCGGGCGTATTATGTGAAAAACTAAAGCCAATTGTTGAAAAACTGACTAGACCTTATCAGTATAGTTTTATACCAGGCAAGTCCACGACTGAACAAATAATCTCCCCTTACGCCAAATCCTGGAAAAGACCCACGAAAAGCAAATCGATACATACCACCTTTTTGTCAATTACAAAACTGCTTGTAGGAAGCTATGTCTGAACCTGGGCAAAACTGATCCGCCTCTGTAGAATGACGCTCACCAACACCATATCGGCTGTGGAGATGGGGAACGACATCACCGAACCATTCTGCACCATGCGAGGACTGAGACAAGGCGACACACTTTCGTGCAATCTCTTCAACATCTTAATGAAGATAATACTGAGAAAAGCTGCAGTAAATACGAACAAGACCATTAACACGAAAAGCCATATGTTGCTGGCGTGTGCTGATGACATAGACATCATTGGGCGAAATTTGCGAGAGGTTACTGCAGTATTATCAAGACTTGGAAAAGAATCAGCGAAAGTGGGTCTTGCTGTTGACGAGGGTAAGACGAAATTTGTGGTATCAACGACTCAAGAAACCTCTCGACTTGGTCCGAACTTGAACGTAGACAACCGATTTAATTTTGAAGTGATAGATGAATTTGTGTACCTTGTATGCGCCGTGAACAAGGACAACAACGTCAGCCTGGAGATAAATAGGGGAATTGTGCTTGCAAATATATGCTATTTTGGGCTCAGCAAGTAGTTTAGGAACAAAGCCCTCTCTCGACAGATAAAAGTCCAGCTATACGACTCTCATTTTACATATCCTGACTTAAGGCTCCGAAACCGTTCATATCGCAAGCCGTTGAAAAACACCTGGGAGTATTAGGGAGAAAAATTCTCCATAAAATATATGGTCCTTAAAGAAAATGGCGAGTACCGACGTCGTTGTAACCAAGAGTTATATCATCTATAGTCTGACGTGGACATAACTAGGCGAAATAAATTAGGCCAATTGCGTTGGCTAAGCCATGTTATCAGAATGGATGAAGATGAGCCAGCGCGAAAAGTTTTCTATAACGTACCCGATGGAAGCAGGAAGAGGACGACCAAGGCTCCGCTGGAAAGACCAGGCAGAAGAATCCCTCCGTATCCTTGGTGTTACCAAAGGTCCAGAAAAGGCGAAGGATATAACCAGTTGGAGGAATGTGTTGAAATTTATTTAATTTGTTTAATAGATCCACAAAAATTCTCAGTTCAGCATGGTTTATGGGCCGGTGGAATCATCGGTCCTTATTTCTTTAAAAATGAGGCCGGACAGAACATAGCCCTCACTGGCGAGCGCTGCCGCACCATGATAACGGACTTTTGGTTGCCTGAAATTGGGACCGTGATGCCGGTGATATTTGGTTTCAGGAAGTTAGTTTGATGAATTTTTCAAAAGCATCAATCCAACCAACCGCTGATGAAGATCTGTGGCTAGATCTGAAATAGCTATATGGTGTGCCAGGAATCATAAGACTGCATTGTGCAAAACTTCTTTTAACAAACTATATTTTTACAATTTTCCAAATTTATCCACTGTAACAAGTTTCCTCTGGTTGCTGGGGTGCAGCTCGCAGGGAAGGATTCGCCACAGAAATTTATTTGTGTAGTGACAGAGAGAGGAAACACCGGTATTTGCTTTAATATTTCGACAAAATCGCTATATTTAAACTTCAAGAAATAGCGGGAATTCATTCACTTACAACATTCGATATCTTAAATTTAGGGGGCACTGAGCGTGTAACTGCCGGGTTCGAGGGGAGACCTAGGACGCACTTCAGAAGACGTGGCTGCAGGCTCGAGACTAGCACAAGAACTCCAGAAGACTCGAGACACGTCAGAGAACTGAGGCTGGAAACTATCGAAAAGAAGAAACGCATTAACGAGTGGGTCTGAAGACTCGAGAAACACTTCTGAGGACTCGGGAACGCATCTGAAGGCTGGCGAAAGCACTTCCAAAGAAACATGACTGAATAAATTTGCAAAATTGTAAGATTAAAAACCAGACCGACTAGAAAACTCCCGCAAGGGGTATGATGAAACTATATTTTTATTAATAGAAATATAGAACGGTCTGGAGCTTGAATATTAAAATAAAAAAGTATCAATAAAAAGGCCGAATAAATAAATAAAAATCATCCCTGATGAACGTGGAGCGCGACGAAACTACAGGAAATTGTTATTGTCTGTAAGAATTGTGTTGTCTTTTTGGGCAACAACAAAAAACATGTCTAATGGGAACCGATTGTTCTCTGGAGATGGTAAGAAGTTTCTTCAAATGTTTTCTTTTGTGTTTTGCTTGCGATATTTTTCGAACACTTGAATTTTGGTGAATTCTCAATTTAAATGAGATTTTGTTTGCATTTAGTTTGATGAATTTTTCAAAAGCATCATTCCAAACAACCGCTGATGTTGATCTGTGGCTAGATCTGAAATGGCTATGTATATGGTTTGCCAGGAATCATAAGACTGCATTGGGCAAAACTTAAATATAGAAAGGTCTGGAGCTTGTATATTAAAATAAAAGAGTACCAATAAAAATGCCGAATAAATAAAAAAAATCATCCCAAATAATATAATATATAAATATATAAGTTCAATAAAAAAATTAAAACGGAAAAATATAAACCAATATTTTAATATTCACATTATGTATTAAATAATTCCGTTTTAACAAATGTTTAAACTAATTTTTTATTATACGTATATTGTTTAATACAATTTTAAAATTTCAAAATTTGTAAACATTTTCGTCACTTATGTCCATTTATATTTTACTTCCATAATGACAATACTTTCAGAAACTTTACGATTACTGATTAACCATATACACCGTGAAAAGGTTGTTGGACAAACGTCAGAATTAAATAAAACACAAAGGAGGCACAACCGTTGCCTACGTTTATGTACTTCAGGTAATGATAATATATATTATTTGAGATTTATTTTAGGTTTATTTTATAGCCCGATTTTTTGCAATCTGTACTACTTTTTTTTTGTAACATTTCCAGTAACGCGCACTTTTGATCGCCTTTTCTTCACCAACACTATATATACTTATACTTCTATAACTCACAAAAACAAAGGTCTTTACCCTTTTGCTGATTAATGAATCAAAAAAGACAGAAGTACTCCTTCTAAAAGCAATAATACACTTTGCGGGTAAACACTATGAACCGAGGCATAAAATCCGGTCAATCATACAAGAATCTGCATGCATTGAAATTTTCATTCATAAAATGCACAAAAATGCAGGGAAAAACTCTATTTCCGGTATATTGTAAAGGCACACCTTGCAGAAACTATCACGCATACAAAATCACAGAGAGGTAGACAGACTAGAGAGCGAATTAAAATATATACTAACAAACAGGAAGCAGTTATGGAAAATAATAGCGCAGAAAAAGGATTATTATAGCATATTTTTAGGGTGCGGCTGAAATAGTAACAACAGCAACAAAATTGCAGTAGAGAAGGACTATGTAAACATGAAACCTATAAAAAGCCGCAATGAACATTTTGCACTGCATAAAGGAAACGGATAGAGAAACTGCAAACAAAGAGAGAGAGAGAGAAGATAAAGAGTGCATTTTTACAAACAAAAAACAATAAAATGCGTAAAATTAAAAATGTGAGAATTTCAAGATTTTACAGGAGTAGAGGAAATGCAACAAGAGTATTAAATAAACGAAGAGAAATATAAGTGCAGTGAGAGAGCCAGAGCCATGGAGAGTTGCCAGAGTAGCTGGTCGAGTATTACTACTAAATTACAATACACCAACTTAATACTATAGCATAGATTAATTTATATATCTATAGTTAACATCTCTCTCAGGAAATTTATGACATTTGGCTTAGTGTTATATGAACATTGGTTTTTGAAAAGAATTGGTTTAATAATACCAGATAGTGGCAATGGTTCAAACCAACCATTGTTAAATACAATGCATATATAGCAATAATAAAAGATAAAAAAAAGCCCAAAATAGTTTTCAATTACACAGTTCTCAACCAAAACGACATGAAAAATGTAAGTCAACAAATCTTCTAACTCCACCGGGGGAAACCGAACAGCTGTCAATCACACCGACCTCACCACGAAGATTGTGAAAGGAAACGTCAGATGAGACAAATTTTATGTCTATATATGAATTACTCTATGTACTATAGCAACAACTAATTGTTGGGATCACATAACTGTTGTAGTAGCTCCTCAATTTATTTGCGCTACCCAACAGAACTTTTTTCGAATAGTTCGGATAGTATACAGGGATTGTATATGAGTCCAAAAAATGAATAGCCTGTTCCTTGATCCCGAATGAAAGCTTTCGTTCGTGTTCTAGTCAAAAAAAAATTCGATTTGTGTTCTACAATCTTGTTATTTCAAGTCGAATGAAAAATTTAAACTTTGATTAGTCAATATTGTGTGATTAATCAGTTCATTGAATAATCAAAAATTCTGATTAATCAAATATATGATTAATCAATTATTTAAATATTGAAAAATTATTGAATTGAATAATATTTGAATAATTCACCATTCAAATCATTTGTGGAAAACCACAAATACATATGTATATACTATACAAGCAAAAGAAAACATTTGAAACTTTTGGTTAAAGAAGGTTTTGGAATTATCAAACTGAGAAAACTAAAAACGCGAAGTGACCGCCGTCGAAAGAAATTTAAGGTGGTCAGAGCAGGGATCGGAATCAAGATCTCATGTACATTACTACCTTTTCATATACATTGGTTATTGAAAATGTTATCAGTATTATCGAAATTCCGGCCCTGTTGCAAATACGCAACGTGAATTTCGTCGTGAGGTCGTGCGCAGGCAAGTCGTCGAACCGTGGAAAACTTTGAGCTTGAGTACTCGTTTGGACCACCAGCCAGACAGATTGGTGCGAAATGAAGAAAACAGCCGCCGTAACGGCCAGTATCAAAGAATACCCAGAAATATGGATTCGACGGGCATAGCCAGAGTATACCCGGTTGCTGTTGGATTTCAGTCTATATCCGTATAACATTGTGCTGATGCAAGAAATAAATACGAACGAACGTAGATAACGCCGTGAGTTCGCTAATTTGTTGCAGGAAATGGTGTCCGGTGATCCGAATTTTGGGCCAAAAATCATCTTCTCGGACGAGATCCATTTTTGGCTACGCGGCTATGTCAACTAGCAATTTGGTCGTTATTGGACCGAACACAATCTACAACTGTTCGACCAAGCATCACTGCATCCACAAAGATTGACTGTAAGGAGAGGTTTATGGCATTACTACTGCATCATCGGACATTCATCGTAGTCTTTGAACAAAACGGACACAGCGATACCGTTAATGGAGGCATTTGAGCATGTTGAAAGAATATTTCTATCCGGAACTACGCAGAAAGAGGATTCCTTTCAACTCTGTGTGTTTTCAACAAGATGGTGCAGCAACTGCACACATAGCTCGGCCGGTTATGGCCGAATTACGCAAATAATTTCCTAACAATCTTATTCCAAGAAACTCAACCTTCCGTTGGTCCCCAGGTTGCCTGACCTAACTCCAACAGACTTTTTCTTGTGGGGTTATTGTAAACACGAAGTGTACAAATCGCAACCGACAAATGTGGATGAACTAAAACAATCAATTCGAGCTACAATATCTGCAATTCCAATCTCAACTTTGCGGGCAGTAATGAACAATTTTTGCTAAGATGCCGCACCTGCATCAGCGAGCAGGGCGGGCATTTATATTCAATTATCTTTCAGACTAATTAAACTATTTTTAATACAACTCAATGGGCTTTCAAATGAAAAAAAAAAGATTGAATAAATTCCATGCATTACAAAAAAAGTTATTCCAATTTCTTAATGTAGAATAACAGAAAGTTCTATAACAGAAAGAAACAACTTCATACTAAATATTTCGCAACGAATACCTCCCAAATGCATATTTTAAATCTGGCAACGCTTCTCAGAGAGTGACCCAAAGAGAGTGAATAATGTGAATAATAAAACGAGTGAATAATAAAACAACAAAATCATAAGCCCTAAGAGACTTCGGCCGTCGGGTCGGTCTTTTATTTATTTTGTTATTCTTTTTCTACCTTTTTCTATTTATATTTTCTTTCCAGCAAAACTAGAGCGGCTTTTGTGTGTAACTGACAAAATCTCATGATGATGTTTGTTTATACTCCGTTTGCACAAATTCAAGAATGAAAATATAGCAATTCAACATGACAAACGAATGAAAAATAGTACAACAAACTCAGATGTTGATATAGATTTTTAACATAAACCAGATATGTAGTAGATATGTATGTATGTACGTAGAGTTTGATGGTAAAGATGCTCTCGTCGATGCGGTGAGGACTGCGTAGGTGTGGGTGAATGCTGTTGCAGCAAAGAATGGTAGTAAAGAGAAGATGCAACTTTTTCTCTTCTTCTTCTATAATTATAGTCATTGAATGGTGTTGATGCACCGCACAATGGGTAAATATACGCCGCCATCACCACCACCGCCACATCATCTCTGGTATATGTAAACTATGGGAGAAGAGGCAAGGAGAGCATAAACAGGGAAGCTGCTGATGATTGTGGAGGATACGGATATACTATTTCTACGACATGAATGTGTATGACTAAGGATGTCGAGCCAAAATGTACTACCATACGATATGTATACAATCAAATAAAATATCAAAAGCAAATACCAGTGTGAAAATGGAAAATTTGTACTAACTATAGATAGGTAGTATATTTTTTTTTTGGCAAATGCATTTAATATTGACTGAAAAAGGGTGTGGGCCATAAAAGCAAATAGTAGTTACATACTTACAAAAAAAAGAACAGGATTGTAAAAAGCCAATCGTATTAAATTATAAGTACATTTTTATACTTCGATTGACTATATATTTTGTAAAATGATGATAATTTGTGGAAATATATTTAAAATTAAGAACATTTTTGAAATATCTTACTAAAATTTCTTTAGAAATTAAAAATTGAGAATAAATATTCTCAAAACTTTCTACCAAATATGTACATACATCAGGGATGATGATGAAAAATAAATCCTACCAAATATTTGAGAATTCGTGTAGTCCTGTATTCATTAAACTTATGAAATGTTTAATTACCTAAATTTGCATACAATAATCGTCTCTAATAAACCTCAAAGAATATGTCTTTTAATATATGTACAAAAGTTTCAAAATGTATGTTTGCTAGGTTGTGCTGACAAACTTTTCGAAATTTCAAATCTGTAACATTTATCGATAAGAATCGTTAGTTAAATTGTCAAAATTCATAAAATTTCAATACAAAATTTCCAAATTTTTCCAATTTGTATCGATTTGTATCGTTTGTACCGATTTGTATCGTTAAAGAGTTACAGAATTCTGGGGCTAGAGAGGTTTTTAACGATAGTAATTTAAAATTAAGTTCAATTAGAAATGGTGTAGTGAAATATGAAGTTGCAATAGAAAAATATTTATTTTATTACGTATACTAAACTTTCACCGCAACAGTTGAAACGTTTCCCACAAATAAAAAACTATACCGTAAAAATCTTCAAAGTGATCTTTTCTTTGAACTCCTACTCGCTTCTTTAAACAAAAACGAACAATCAAATCCTAATGTTAAGGAATTGTTCGTCATCACTCAATCCCTGCGATAAGTCGGTTGATAAGAGTCAACTTGCAATCATGGTGACTGTGTTCAAATCCATTTCAGGGTGAGTAATAAAATAAATGGTTATTTAAAATTCGAAAAAGAACTTCTATATTATAAAATGAATCTCACTCGGCGTAACTTTCATATATATATTGTTTTTCTAGACCATATCAGAAGAATGTATATGTAAAAAGTAATAAACAATAAAAAATAATACTACAAAAATTACAAATATATAAAATAAAATATAAAACAAAATATAAAAAATATGAAAGAAAATACAAAAAAATTTAAAAACAAAAAAAAAATTTCACTACGTGCATTTGATCCTTGATCACTCCGCAGGTCACGCCAACATCACACGTTTTTTGTTTCTCATACACATAAATATTCGTTTGGCGCAAATAAATTGCTCCAACAAAATTCAGTTGTCTAAAATCGCATTTGTGTGGGAAAGGACATTTTTCATTGCGTGCATCTTAGCGAAAATTGTACTAAGAGTATTTAAAATATTGAAGATCTACTATATATCAGATCATAATTTCAGAACTAGGTCTACATGTTTACACGACAATTTTCGAATTTTAGTAACAAATGAATTCCAAAATTATGTTTCAAAACCATATAGTACGTGTTTCAATACCATATATTCGCAAACTGGTGTACACCTTATTGTCAAGTCCTATGATACAGATATAAAAAAAAGGTTGCCCATTGCACCCCATAAAGGGATTTGGGGAGAGCTTCTCACAATCAGTGAGCTGTGTTCTTACTAGTTTTACACTGACTGATTATAGTTTTACACCGATTCCGAACGGTATTTTGGGACGCTTTTTTATGGCTAAGTACTCAAGCGAGGTCACCGTCATCGGAAGAAATGTAAGGTGGTATGAGCAGGCAGCAGGCATACATGAGCCACATTCTCATGTACTAGAGCCGCACACACTAACCATTGCACCACCGACAGATACAGCTATAATAGTTTTAAAAGTGAAAGTTTAGTACAACCGATCATATAATAATATTTAAATATTATATTTCTGCAGATCAAAATAAAAATTATTTGATAGGAAGCAGAATACAAATTTGAAGTTATTTCAACTGAGTTTAAAGACAAAAATGTGTTTATAAAGGGTGTCTTTCATTTTCAAATAAAATCACGTATTTTTTGAGATAGTTGTGATAATTTATTGGATTGTAAAAAGGACAGGTTCCAATTAAGTGTGGAATAAAATATCAGTAAAATGTCTTCCACGCCTCTGATGACAAGCCGTTACTCTTTTCATGAAATTTTCCATGAATTGTTCACAGAGATGTGGCTGTATCTCACCGATGACGCGTTGGATCTAAGATTTGAGCTCAGAAATTATTTCTGGTTTATTCGCATAAAACCGAGATTTCACAAAACTCCAAAGAAACCCCCCAAACTGGTGGCCAGTTGAAATCAGAATTTCTTGTGATAATTTGTTCTGGAAATCGTTGCTGCAATAAATCGTATGTTTCATGCGCGATGTGGCAGGTGGCGCTGTCTTGTTGAAACCATGTCGTCCAGTTGAAGCCACAAGAAATTTGTTATCATGCTCCTGTAACGAATGCCGTTCGCAGTCAACGCAGTTTCTGCCTCATCTTCAAAAAGGTAAGGCCCAATCACAATCTCGTTTACAGCAGCAATGTTTTCAAGACACCGATCGGTACGTTGACGCACAGGAATTTTACTGTCCACAACCGACCCAGTTTCTTTAAATTTGTTGACCACTCTTCGAATGGTTGACACATTAAGTGCACTTTGTCGACTGAAAATTCTTCGAAGCATAACTTTCCAAATATTTGTATTAAGTTTTCACAATTTAACGCGTTGTACTTTCGTAAGCGCTCCATTTTTGATAATCGGAATAAACATATGTGACAGCTGTCAAATTTCAGAGTTGCCACCTGCACACAACAAATTACAGTAAATTTAAAAACTATAAGTACAATCTTACTGAGACACCCTTTATTATAATACTACGTTCAAACCAGAGAATACCGGAACAAAACCACATAAACAGTATGAACGATAGGACGATACTCAGTTGGCAACATACTAGTTCGAAACTAGTCCGTTATGTGATGGAAAAAAAAGACCCGTGTCTCCTAGTTTTGCCCAAAGTCATGCACTTTTTTATGGGCCCCCAAAGGTTTGGGGTCTCGGTGTAATTTTTGCAAAAAAGTGATCATTTTGTCAGGGTCATATCTTTCAAACCGTTCCGAAGTTTGATTTATTGAGGGAGGGTTGTAGCTCTTGTCATAAAGAACAAAAATTGTGAACATATAAAATCAAAAAAACTTCATCTTCAAGGTCAAAATCGCAAACTTTAAAAAATTGGATTCCCCTGTTCAGGTCCATAGATAGCAAACCGTTCAAAATTCAAGGAAACAATCAACTACAAAAATGTACCTAAGATCTCGATAAACAACTATCTAGAACATCTGAGCTTCCTAGGAACTACAATCAAAATCCCGACCAGTTTGCAAGATATGAGCGTGACAAAATGATCACTTTTTGCAAAAATGACAAAGAGGTTTCAAATCTTTGGCGGCCCATAATAAAAAGAGCATGACTTAGGGCAAAACGGTGAGACACGGCTCTTTTTTTTTTGGTCTTTTATCACGTAGTGGTGTCCGTATATGGTTATATTTTTTCGTGTTGCACTGTGTAATTAGGTCTGTTAATATCAATATTTCGGAATTAGGTCTGCTAAGATCTAACATATTTACAGTTTTTACACGGGTTATATTGCCCCGTAAATACGAGAACCTCTACTAAAAATTTTGGAAATAGTTCTAAAATTATGGTCTGACATATGTGTAGTTCCAAAATACATAATTTGAATACCAGTAATAGTATTATTTTCAGTAGTTTATGGACTCGTTATATTGCAACTAATTAATATTGTTTTTTTGATAACTAACTAATTAGATAAAATAGATATAATTCATGTACTAAATAGTATTTTCTTGAAGTAGTTCGGCCGTTTCCTACAACGTATATAATTAATATAGGTTAGAAATATAGGCTAGAAACACTTGAAATCCCTAGAATGCTGAAATCTTGTGAACCCTGGCATAGATCAACATGATAAGTGCAGAATATCTTTGCATTTCATTTGGGTTTTACAATGATCAATTTGTTTACTAAAAAAGTTTATAGAAGTAAAATACAGGGTGCGGCTAAAGTTACTAATGATGTAAAACAATTGTAACTTCTTTGCTTGCGAGTATTTAACTTTTTCTTTTTTCCTATTTCAGAAATTAAACTTGGGAGAATATTTAAAAATGGAACGCTATACAATTGCGCAAAGAACTAAGATTGTTTTTCTATTCATTGAAAATCATCGTTCGATAATTAATACTCAACGTGCATACAGAAGATTTTATGGTGTAAGAACTGCTCCAACGGGTCCAACCATTCGTTCGTTGGTGAATAATTTTGCTGAATATGGGACTGTCGGAGATTCAAGACGTACGGGCATACCTTGAACTGGCAGATCGGCCGAAAATATTGTTGCACTCAACAAAGTTATGGAAAATGCCATAAAAAGAGCACATTTTTGCGTTAGAGAAAACGGTTCTCATTTAACTGATATTATTTTTCATAATTAATGTAAAAAAATAACATAAAATAAACTTTCTTTTTATCATAAATTTTTTTGTTTTTTTCATTCCATTCAATAGTTATTTAAAAAACAAATCATATAGTTACTTTAGCCGCACCCTGTATTTTGTGTGCACATAGTAGAGTTGGACAATACAGTTCCTTTAAGGGATCTTGAACTTTTGATTCCTCCGCACCAGTAAGGGATCAAATTGCTTTTCTAGATCATAGGTTCCTTTTAGTTCCATCACTTGAAGAGCGCGAATGAACTATTTGATTCAACGATCTACTGTGTGCATGACCTGGAACGGGAAAGTTAATGCAGGAGGAAAGATCTAAATGAATAGAAAATTAAATACAAAGCCTAATGAACAGAAAATATTAAAGCCGCTAAAAGTCTAAATAAAAGATATATATAAAAAGCATAACTGAATTGTAAATCTGAAGAAATTATAAACATTAAAAACAGAACGAGATAATACAGTGAAATAACAAGAGGAACTTAGGAACTTAGTACAATTTAATTCAAACGATATGTACTTAAGTCAAACCATACATGGGGCAAATAATGAATTACTTGGTAATTATAATTTGTAGTTTAATTTGAATTACCTATACAAATGCAAATTGAAAAAATACAAATACTATTGGCAATTGTGCTCATTTCCTTCATATCTGGCAGTTATGGTTTTCAAATATTTCATACCGTAAAGGTTTATAAATTTGAAAATACGAGGCAATACCTATCGAAGCCACAAACCTCTACATATAAAATACAATAAAAACAGAATTGCCAGCAGTCAAACAAATTCAAAATAATTAAAAGCATTGCCATATTTCATTACAATAGGCATCCGATTCCACAACCTGGGGTATAACCACCGCATCCGTTTCGTATCGTAATCCGGATTACGAAAGTCATTTTAAAGGGCCATCTCGACGATAATCTCTAAAGAACTAGTAATGACGAAATAGTAGTACTCGATTGACTTAATACACACAACTAATCTTAGGTTGGATTTAGGTTTCAATTTTATCGCTCTTCCAAAATACGGATTACGATACGAAACGGACGCGGTGACCAGACCCCTGCATTTGCATTACTTGAGCAAATGCAAATTCAAAATTTTTTAATTGCCATTGCGAACAATGTTAATTCTTTGGCATTTGCATTGGATAAAGTAATGCAAATTAAAAAAAAACCATGTATGAGTCAAACATTTAAAAAATGTTATGCCTTGGGGCACGTTAACGGTTGGTAAATCAATCTTTGTGCTAAACAGCTGGTACTGATTTATTAATGTCGCATGTACGAAAGATATTCCTTGTATATACATAACTGTGATCGTCGATGGTAGAATGGAAAATATGACTTTGTTTAATGATGTCGATGCTATCAAGTAAATACTTTATAATGGTTGTTCTAGTGATCTAGTTCTGATCACCTTTCATCTCAATCACTTTGTTTAGTGATGGCTACGCCATAGATTAATTTATACATAGATTTGTTATCCGTCTCATCTGACGTTTCTTTTGCGCCTCTTCAAAGAGGAAGCGAGCGAACTTCTGACAGCTATTATGCTGTTTAATTATAACATTTTGTGCGAACAACAACATTTTAAGTTTTATGCATTCACGATGTTCATAGATTTACATATTTTGAACTTTCACAGTAACAATTTCTGAAGTGTGTGTCAAACATCAGCGACAAAACTGAACTTCCACAAGTTCGATTCCCTTAAATCCGATGAACCCTTAAAACCGATGAGCGAGTTGACAAATCTGTGTATAAATTAAACTATGGGCTATGTTATCAAGTAATACACCATGAGAAAGCTTCTCACAAACATCACTTTTTGGAATCGATGTAGAATAGTAGGTCCCGATAAGAGATTCTAGAAACAGAATACCTTCATGTGGTGTAAGGGAAAATATCCTCATGGGATATAGTATGTGGAATCTCTATTATGTCTAATGACGACTTGATCTGTAAAAAAATATATTTTTGGTATAAAGTTATAAAACTTTCGCATTTAAAATTATAAATATAATTATGTTATGTATATACTGAAATATAAACTGATAGGACTTTAAAAAAGGTTAAATATATTAAAAGTTTACCAAGAATAGAAAGAAAATAAATAAGCTAGGTACAACCGGTCCGAGTTTGTTTTATGAATATTAAAAGTAAACGCAAATTTTCTTATGTAATAAAAATATTAGATAAGGTTTTTGCTCCTTTTTGCCTTAAAATATTATACGAATTATAAAAAAAAAAAAAGATAAAAATGCCATCAAGTGAAAATATATAGTAAGTTAGTTCCAGTTGCGGAAATATCAACTGATAAAACTCACAATTCTGTAACATATCTCTTTAAGATCAAATTGTATTTTTGGATTAATAAATATTTTGAATTGAATTGATGTTTGGCAACAGTTTTTACACTTCATTTGAGAAATGATATGCTAATAATTCTGAATTCGTAGATAAATATTTAGAAATTAGAATAGCAGCTTTAAAAAACAAATGTATTTTTTATTAATCTTGTAATATTTAATATTTTCTAACAGAATTTTTAAACTTTTTATTTTCAAAATGTTTTTACTTATGGTCTGTTACACTGTTTAACATAGTTTTAAATAGAATTCAAATTTGCTTTATACTTTATATCGTATAATTTGAATATTCATTGATGCCATTAGCGATGTTCTCACCACTCCTTAAAGGTATACCTATAAAGTTTGAAATTGTTCATCCTGTAAATGGGTATTAAAGAAAATTGTTAAATTTGTTCCTATTTTTTTTATAAAAAATTCATTAAACATTTTAAATTTTTTTATCGTTTTGCCCACTTTTTTATCGCATTAATAATATCTCATTATCATTATCTTACTTCCGTAAAACGTTTTAATTTATTTCTTTCATCACTTTTTGAGTTAAGATTAAATATTTTTTAAAACACCTTTGTATCCCATTCATTTTATTTTATTCAAACTTTACTAAGTTTTGTTTAAAATTTTTGAAAAATAATTTGCTTCATCCTAAAAGTAGACTTTATTCCTTTATATTTTTTCTTTCACCTTTTTCCACTTAATAGATTATGGAACGAATTTTCCCGTTGATTAAATTTTAATACATCATTTTAATTGTTTACGCGTTTTACTTTAATCGTTCTTTTTAACTTATTAAAACTCGATAGATCTTTTCCTTTGTAATGTAACTATATCTCTATATATACATATATATGATTTTACTGAAATATATGTGCTGCTGGTTGGTTTTCTTTTGTATCTGATGAAATCTAAGTTTTTTATATATTGTTTTTTTTTGATAAAATACGTAGAGAATTGAAAAAACACAACTTGCTGCCGGAGAGTGCAAGAACTAAATGATTGCGTTTTTGCCAAAGCTGCAATATTTTTCTACTCAGAACGACAACGACGAGTACTATAATATAACAGCCCCACCACACGCCAATATTGTACCTACACCAGAGGCAGGCCAGACTGCTGCTACTGCTGCTGCTGCACATGCAAAAAGGGATTCAAATGAAATACACAGGATATTAAAGCAAATATACTCTATGTTTACTGTAGTACATCGTATCGTATGTGTGAGTATATGTATGAATGTATGTCTATGGCTTTGGTCTATGGAGATTTTGTTTGGGAAAAAGGACGACAACATAGATTTTTCACACACTAAAGAGAATATGTATGCAAGGCTCAAAGGAGAAGGATGTTTGTTTCATAACGGCGTTCGGCTTTAATAAGGTGGGGAAACGGGGAGAAAAAGCAATTCATTCTAATTAAAATTTTTGAAGTGGTCAATTTACTATAAAAGTAAAAATAAATGGCCAATACCCATTCTTAAGAGGTTATAGCAACATTTACCCACTGTTTCCTGTAGATATACTTAATAATTTATAATATTTAAAATAAAAACGATGTTAGAAGGACAGCAGTTTAAAAAAGAGCGAGATTTGAAACATTTTGTGATTTTTGGAACCAAACAATTCCTTTATTTGAAATACTAGGTCGAGAAATATTTCTAATAACACTACAGCAAAAATAAAACCGGAACCTGTTCCTATCTACACGCAAATAACTACACTTCGTTTGTGGACTTTATTTGCGGCAAACGAACATTTATGTTTATGAGAAACGAAAGTATCATGGCGGTAGCACATCCGAATAGAGAACGAACGGGAGCTGACGTGCGTGTCAGGTTCAAATCATTGTAGTCATTTCATTTTACTATTTAGTTTATTAGTCAATTGAAATTCAAATTTAAATTCCTTACAGACTAAGACATAATAATAAATTGTACAATGAAGAATTTCATCACTACCCTTGGGAAGTTTTTAGTCGGTCTGTTTTTTGACGTGACAACGTCTTAAATTAGGTTGCGGCTGGGAGTCACTTATGAAAAAGTGTAACGCCCGGTAACGTTACGATGAGTCACCGAACACAAGTAAACGCAATGTGTTTACTTGTGTGCCAGAAACGATTTGCTTTGCTGGCTTCTAGTGGCTGTTGGTCGGTGGTGTGAGTGTTTTTGTTTTTTGGCACATCATATATATGACGACTGAGCAAGTATGTATGTGCGTATATATGTGCGTGTGTATGAATATTGATTTAGATCAGTCTGCATTGGATAAGGTATTATTTTTTGTTTTTTTTTGTTTTTTGTTTTTTGGCTTTATGATATGTGTAGTGTATGTTTGTGTGTAGAAATTTTCATATGAATTAGGTAGCCAAAACGAAACAGAGAGCTGGGTCGGCTTTAAAAACGATATGCGAATATGATGAATTGAAATACTTTTTGGTTAGTAAATTATTTTCTTTTGTTTTTAATAAAAGAAATGTTTATTTTTTATAATAAAAGAAATGTTTATATTTTATAATAAAGGATATGTTTATTGTTTATAATGTCACATTTGATAATGTGTTCATAGAAATCGCACAGGTACCTAGATGGTGTTGAAATTACTTCTATTTTCCTAAACCATAAGTTTCAATAAATGTTAAAACATCGCCCGTGAGTTCTAACACTCATTGGGCAAGTGAGTTCATTGCACTCCTATTGTGCAATTTAATTATATTCATATCAATAAATATTCTACCGAGAAAAAGACGTTGTCACGTAAAATCTTCGCCCGTAAAACCGACTTTACAGGCAACAATTTTTTAACTTTAATTTATTCAAGCTCAAGACCTTTTTAATATTAACAGCCTGTTTCTCTATCTCGAATGAAAACTTTCGTTTCGTGAAAAGATACAATTTTTCAGTACAAATTTTGGTTTACCTATTGCGAATGTGCTGTCACTTAGGAACAAACATGAAGTCAGGCGAACGAAAATTTCGACTTTTTTTCAGTCGAATGTGAGTGACTGATTTTCGTTTGCTTAGCTTTTCGTTCGAGATAGAGAAACAGGCTAGGCTATAAGATAATTTACTATTAGCTTTATATCATTTCCAAGATCCGAAATAGCTATACAGACAGTCCTGGTATTGGAACACTTTATTGAGCTCGACATTTTGGAAAGTAATATAAAGCTAATAAATTAGTTTAATTTTAAAAAGTTCTAGAGCTGGAATAAATTTAAAAAAATAATAATGAAGTAGTTTATATAAAATAAAAACCTATACATAATTTGTTCCAAAAATTCATTTTACAATTTTAAGCATACATTTTTTGAAACATTGTTTAGATCATAGAGGAATTTAGGATAAAGTATTTTATTCTCTCATCTTAAGTTTCATTTCACACGCTTCATCGTTGGTTTGTGCAAATGAAAGAAATTCGACGAAAGTTATCTTACACCAGGTGGAGTTACAAGAACTGTTGACTTAACTTTTTCATTATGTTTCACTTTATGGTAAATGTAATATCGCAATACTGTAGAGGGTTCAACGAATGTGCTACATTGGCATTAGCGTTGCAATAAGGACAACCTCCATGGAGACTATTTTTTGTATCCAGCCAATCGAGATAACAGTCAAATACGAGGCCGCCCTTGCGGCAAGACGCCTACAGGCAATAGGTGAATGGATCAACAGGGATCATAAGTCGAAACACCAACGGATAATGGAGGCTTTGGTGGATTACACGCATGATACGAGTGAATCAGACCGAACACCCGAGCTAAGGATTAAGGCGAATTGTATGACTTTAACGTCAACTAGAGACTCTTGGCAGGATGGGACCTGGCATAAACACCAAATGTGACTCGCTGCTACACGGATGGCTCAAAGCTAGGGGAAAGAGTGGGTCTAGGATTTTTCATTGAAAATCCGGTAACCGAAACGCATCTACAACTCCCGGATAATATTACAAACTTTCAAGCGGAAGTTCGGGAGATGGCTCGGCGATAATACAAACCTAGCCGAAGCGATTATGTTCACGGATTGCCAAATGGCAATCAGTGCAGTATCATTGGAAATTGTGCAATCTAAAAGTGTCCTTGACGGTAAGAAGGTAATTAACAATTATTCCATTCTAACATCATCTGGGTGCCAAACGGTGAGTTGGGTAGATGGTCGGAGTCGGCACACATAGTCCAGTGGAACCATGAAACAGTAGGCAGGATGGGGAGACCCAGATGGATCGAGGACAAAAGGTTTGCTGAAACTGCGAAAACCCGAAATGAGCAAGATGATGGGAGTCTAAAAGGGACATTCAGGATTACGGGCTAACGTGTAGTACCGTATTGGACTAGTGGCGAATAGTGAGTGCAGGGCATGCATGCACAGAAAAAAATATTGGCCTGTAAATTTCAATTAAAAATATAATTAAAAAAATTCAATTAAAAATTAATTGAATCAATTAAACTTTTAATCAAATTTACAATTTATTTTACGAAAATTGTTTTCAAAAATTTCACGTAAAAATAAACTTTAAGACTCACCTTCACTTTTCAACGTGTAAAACAAGAGTGCCCTAAATTGGATAAAAGCAATACATTTCTCCAACAAAGCTGTGAATATGCAGAAGAGATGGAATACGACACTGGAGTGACTGTTGCTGCTGAAGGAGAACCACCAGATGTACCTATATTTTTGTATTTAATACAAATCGTGTAAAAAGTAAATGTTTAATATTTAATACTAGTTTATGAAAACCGGACATTAGTTCTGATTATGAATCCATGCATATCTGCGAAACCTTGAATAAACTCGCTTTAAAAATAGAACATTTTATTTTTTTAGCGTCGTCGCAAGGGGTGGGGTTTCATGCTGAAAAAAGCAATAACGGGTTTAATTGATTCAATTCAAAACAATCAAAAATCGCGAAAAAAAATCAATAATTATTTTAATTAAGAACTTGATTACATACTTAATCAATATTTTTGAAAAAAATCAATAAATGTTTTAATCAAATTTACAAATGAAGTTTTTTTTGACAAATTTACAAATACCTTTAATTAATATTATCATTTTCGTGATTACACCAAAATCAATTAAAAAATTAATCAAATAAACAAATTTTTTCATTGAAATTGATTTTTACTTTTTTCTGTGTTGAGGACGTTGAGACGATGAAGCATTTCCTATGCCACTGCCCGACCTTCACACAAGCTACATCCAGATATCTTTCGGAGAATATAATACCGGACATGACCAAACTTGTAGAAATATATAACTTAAGGAATTTCGCGAATAGCACCGAATTCCTATGTGAGGTATAGTGACTTTGTAGGGTAAATTGAGAGCGCATGGGAAGGATTATGGTGCTTTCTTTAGAAAACACTCCGCATCGCAACCCTCTTTTCAAACTAACTAACATACCTCCAAACTGAGGTGACGAAATTATTCCAGCAGGACGGCGCTGCATGCCACACCGATCATGACACAATAGACATTCTGTAGAAGTGATTTGAGGACATGGCTATCACAAGCATGCCGACGTGAACTGACAACCGATATCGTGCGGATGAGTTCGTTATACTCCTTCGTGTGGGGTTTCCTTAAGTCCCAAGTGTATTCCATAAAGATAAAAACGACCTTCGACCTTAAACTCAACATAAACCGTGTGTCTACACTCAAATTCAGCCTGATCTATGCACCAGACTCAACGAAAATTGGGCATCTCGGGGATGGGTGCCACCCAACAAAACCGCGGTAAAATAATTTTTGTATAACGCAAACAATTGAACCAAAAAAAGGGGTTCCCATTACCTCCCATGAAGGGATTGGGTAGAGCTTCTCACAACTAGTGAGCTGTGGGCTTTCCAGTTTTACACTTATTGATTGGGACCTACAGTTTTAGACTGGTTCCGAACGGTATTATGAGAATCTTTTTCATGGCTAAGTAGTCGATAGTGTCACCATCACTAAGCGAGGTGACCGTCGTCGAAAGAAATGTAAGGTGTTCTGAGTAGCTATCGACCTCACATTCTCATGTATAAGAGCCGCACACACTTACCATTGCACCACCGACGACCACTAAAAACTAAACTATTGCTTCAACGAATCTTTATTTTGATGCATCGAATCTTTCTTTTATGAATTTAAAGAAGAAATGATTTCCATTAGAAGCAACCTAATTATCTGCAACCAATTCAAAAAATAGATCAAATATGCAATACTAAAACATATACTCACTATTCTGAGTTATAGTTCTTTATATTTTCTATTATAGAAATATAGTTCTTTAAAAGAAGTTTTGCACAATGCAGTCATATGATTCCTGGCAAACCGTATAGCTATTTCAGATGTAGCTACAGATCTTCAGATTCAAGCTCAAGACCATTCAATATTTCTATTAGTAGAAACTGCGGGCAATTGTTATTGTCTGTAAGAATTGTGTTGTCTTTTTAGGCAACCACAAAAAACATGTCTATAGTTCTCTGGAGATGGAAATAAGTTTCTGGGAATGTTTTCTTGTGTATTTTGCTTGTTACATTTTTCGAACACTTGCATAGTGGTGTATTCTCAATTCAAATGAGATCACGTTTGAATTTAGTTGGATGAATTTTTCAAAAGCATCATTCCACACAACTGCTGATGAAGATCTGTGGCTATATCTGAAATAGCTATACAGTTTGCCACGAATCATAAGACTGCATTGTACAAAACTTCTTTTAAAGAACAATATTTCTATAATAGAAACATAGAATGGTCTTGAGCTTGAATATTAAAATAAAAAAGTATATTTATATTTTTAACTACAACTTTGCTATTAGTTTTAATTTATAGTCAGCAAGACATTTTGCATGTCCAGAGACTGCATTGAATATGTAAATAAATTAAATAAAGTTCATTGTTTCCAACAATTCTTTTTCGTGTGGAAAAAAAAATTAACAACATTTCCTTATAAAAAGTCAACCGATCAGGAAAACTTTTTCCTATAAGGAGATGATCCTCCTTTCGAACAACTTTTATCAATAAAAATTTTATAAATCAGAACTTTTTAATTTTTACTTTTTAATTTTATTAAATTTTATAATATAATTAAAATCATCCCTGATGAAATCAGAACAGTAAATATATCGTAACCTTGCGTCTTATAAAATTAAAATCATTTCGAGATGTAATAAAGAAACAAAATCCCCTGTTTAACAATTTTGAGGTAGTTTTCTTGTTATCTCGTGAACTAAAGTTGACCGAGAAAAAAACCTAATAATCCAGTTTGTTTCAAACGTTTGCTTATAGTGAGGGAATACGTAGGTGGGTGTCATTCGAATTCACATCGTTTTCAACATCGCATATTTTTTTTTACACAAAAATCGTTCAACATCAACCTACTATGATTTCTTTAACATTAGTCAAATGTTATAGCACAGTTTCTTTGTTGTTTTACATAATATTGCATTAAGGTTTTGTCGCTTATTTCATTAATATAATTTTATGTTTCAATTTCCATATATTGCTTGCTATTATAGAAACCAATAGAGGAGTTAGTCACAATATAGGAAATGCAATTTTCATCCAGAATGAAAATTATATTGTGGTAGGTTAGCGGATTCATCAGCATGGTCTCTCAAAAATAAATCCTCCCTCTGTTTTATACTCTCTTGCAAACAGAATCTCTCGTTTGCGTTGCTAGAGAGTACAATATCTCTCAACTTCTTCCTCCTTGATTGCTTAAAGATGCAGCAGCGGCGAGCGAAGAGAGCTTACACAAAAAGCAGAGAATCAAAACAAACAAACATTTCTTAACCTAACACAATTTGTTTTTCATAATTTCTTTCTGAGACTCCAAAGTGAAGTATATTATTTTCTATTTAACAATCATCAACAGCTTATGGCTTGTAAGCACAAGGATTTTTTTATTCATCTTATACGTGTGCATGTTTGTGTGTGTGTGTGTGTGTGTCGTCCATCGTCCCTATGTGGAGTACGGTTTGTTTGCGTACTTATTATGGTGGTGGGCCTGCATGGGTTGATTTGGTTGCTTTCTTGCTTGGTGGTATGCTTAACTTGACATCTTCATTTGTGTCAAAAGACCATTGAACTCTGAGTGGTGTTGTTGGCTCCAGCTCCGGCTCCCGCTTCTAGCAAATGTACATAAGTACATACATATATAATACCAAATACAATATGAAAACGAAAACTCCAACGTAATACGAACGAACGAACGAAGAAGGAGTTGTACAGAGTACTCGTAATTCGTGCGTTAAAATACAACATAAACAAAGGAGTAAAAAAATCCGTTTTGGTTGGTTTGGTTTTTGTGATTTTCTTCAATGGGAAACAACGTATCGTATGATACGTATGCAAGTGTAATGATGAAGGTGTTTTAAAACGAAATCTCTAATATTATATATAAAATGTTATTATAAATACATTTTAATTTTTGTCGTTCTTTAGAATCTATTTTATATCCAACAGCGTCGATTACACAAAAAAAGAGTAGATCGAGTGTTTAAATAAATGGTTTCCCATTACTTCCTTTTCTAGTTTTATACTAACGATCGAGTGTTTACTATATTGAAATTGAAATAAAATTAATAAATATATCGATTTAATGTTTTCACAAAACGAACTTGAACGGACGAACGAATTGGCAAAAAAGGAAACTTAAATAATTCGAATGATATACACAGGTTGAATGAGTTATTTATTTAGGATATGGTCCTTTAATAAATTTGTAAACGAGTTTCCCCCTTTTGTCCCATGAAACCCGATTTATTTACGGTTTAGTTTTAGCCGATGCGTTCGTTCAAATTCGCTCAAATTCATTTTATGAAAACAGGTAGTTAAATTAACCATCCGCTCTGTTTGCATAAAACAAATTATAAAACGAATTGGAAAAATAAAACGTGTTACTTATTTAGGATATTAATTCTTATCGTGTCTCTTTAATGAATTTCTAAAAGAATTTCCGAATTTGACCCATGAAATCCTATTTATTTACGTTTTAGTTTTGGCCGATTCGTTCGCTATATGTAGAAGTTCTTAAGACTAAACAGGAAGTAGTTTGATATACACAAACTCTGCTCTGTAATGTCGATAGATTTAAATTGTTTTGTTTTATGAAATTATTTGGAATAACTTGTTCTATATGAGAAGAAGATTGCGAGACTGGAACAAATTTACCGTGATTGAAAATCTTGGAGCAAATTTCTTTTAACAGCAAAATTTGTTTTTTTTCGCTTTTTTGCCTTTTAGAGCATTAAATGCGGATTTAAAAAAAAATAAAAAGATTGCGGAGGTCCATATTTTCCGAAATGTAGGTCTCCAAAGCTTGAATGTATAATCGTGTATAACTCTGCCATTTATTATCCGATCCTGATGAAATAAATTTCATAAATCGTTAAATTTATATTCCAACTAGTCACCTCAGGCAGGGGGGATCAAATTCCCTTCGCAGCTTAAGTCGATGTGTGACAAAATCAGAAAAATCGGCCGAGTTTTTAGAAATAATTTTTTTTATTTTGGTGTGTAAAAACTACAACAAAGGACAATAGAAATAAAAGACAACGAAAAGAGACAACAACACCAAAATACAAGAACAAGTTGATTAAACCAAAAAAGTGAGGTTAAAAAAATTTTTTAAATGAGCCCTCAATGGGTTAATAAAAGAAAATATATTTATATACAGAGTTATAGAGTTTCGCAAGGGCTTTGTAATGATACATATTTCAAGCAGATCCGATGATAAATACCTGAGATATGACCGATTATATACGCAAGCTTTAAAGGCCTATGTCTCAAGAAGTTGGACCTAGCGCAAAAAACAAAACTTATTTTTCAACTCAGCGCAAAAGCCTTTACCGTTGGTGCAATTTTGGTGCAGATCTGATTTTGCTGCTAAAAAAGTTTTATGCCAAAAGCTTTTCGGGTGGTGTTTGAGTATTTGAAAATAAAATCTGTTCTTCGAAAAAGCCAACTCAACCAATATCTTTCATATACTAAGCAGATCGCTACAGACAGATATTTTCGCTAAAAAAATCAGTTCATTCAACTTTTTCTGCATCAAAACTTTAAGAATTCAGATAATTAAAAAAAGTTTAGTTTAGAAAGTTTAGATTTAGTAGATTTTGTACTTTATCCATGAGTTGTTGCTTCTTATACAAAAGTGATGGACTCAAACATCCTTTTTTTATAAAAAATTGATCGTTAAAACTATTTTTGCTTTAAAATCTCGAAGAATTTAGACAACTTTTTCTGTTTAAAAAATTTATATATTTATACCTTTTTCCAGCTGTACCTATGAGAAGTTAATTGATATAAAACTTGATACATTCAGACAACTTTCTCCCTATAAAAAGTTTGATCGATTTAAACATTATTTCCCTATAAAAACTTGATGGGTTCAGGCGACATTTTCCTATAAAATATTAATATATTTATTATACAGGTTACAAATACCCAGTTGGAAATTTCCTATAGACATCCTCAATGACAAAGAAGGACATGTCACAGTCACTCACTGCTGACTTTCCGATCCGATTCCATACAAAAAACACAATGTCGACACCCCCCCCCCCCTGGAATTTGCATACATTTGGTCAAAAGTCAGCTGGAATCATCCGCAGTTTGTCAACAGTGGGCATCACCTTATGACAGTTACACAAGACGTGTTGTTATTGAATTCAGACAACTTTTCTCCTATAAAATTTTGATCGAATCAGCTAAAATGCAAAAGAACGTTATTACAATTTTCATTTTGTTCAAAGGAAAAATACAAAAAATATAAAAATACAAAAAATATAATACATTTTATAAAAAAATACAAAAAATTGAGTTTGCCAGTATATTTTTGAATCTTACTGAAGGTAAGACTTTACTTTAGCAAAGATTTGAAAATTTGAATTGAAAAATTAACTCCTCACTCTTTTACGAGGATTGTTTTTTCGGCAAGAGTACGATAACTTTACGTAACTTTTTTTAGAAGACCCCAAAATAAGCCGAAAAAATTAAATAAAAGTTATCGATAACTCGCTTAGTTGTCGAGATATTGAGGGTTAAAGTTATAAAAAGTCGATAACTTTTTTTCAACGTTTTACTCGCGTGATTTTTTTAAAATAATTTTTCATTGTTTTTTGTCTTTTTGTTCATTGGTTCATTGTAATAGAAAGCGCCGCAGGTAAAAAATTAATTTAAAAAAAATCGCGCGAAACGTTACAGCTACAAATATCTCGATAACTTTTATTTAAAATTTGGGCTTATTTTGAGAAGTTGTACCACTCTGGTTGAGT